>CM031237.1:283910997-284510997 GCA_018340775.1 Taxus wallichiana var. yunnanensis
TTGCCCGTTACTTTTCCCATTTCCCCTGGCACTTAAGCCACTACCCGGGATGAGAGGAAGTTGAATTAATCCTCGTAACTTCCTCCATCAAACCCGGTGGAAAAAGTCAGAAGCTTCTTTTTCTTCAGAAAGACATAATTTTTGTTTGGCATTATGCAAATAAATCCCACGCACTGGCCAAGAAACAGTCTTTTAAAGAATAGAACAAGTTTTTGGATAAAGAACAGTTTCCAGAGGACAAATCAAATACCTGTGCATTGGGAGAAGCAAAGAAGAATAGTTCTTTTTTTTTTTAAGAAGGAGAACTCCACGCATTTCCCTGTAGAGGAGGCGCACAGCCCAAACCGCTGTCCACACACTGAGGGAAAGGAAAGAAAAGAGAACAGTCTTCCATGCAGGCCGCGCCAGCAAACAAAAACATATGCTTGCCATACATCTGTTGCAGCATTTGATGGAGCGCAGCCAAGCATTCGTGAGTTGGGGCGAAGTTTAGAAAGCATACAGAACGGTGTGCGAGGCGCGCGGGTCTGGAAAACATACAGAACGGTGTGCGAGGCGCGCGAGTCAGGAAGCATACAGAACAGTGCGCGACCCATACTCTGGAGAACTTCATCGATTGATCCTGCGCCAATACTGTTTTTACTGTTTGCATTATTATAGGTTGCCTGAAGTTTTTAAAAAAAAAAAAGCGACCCAACTGAACCGTGGGCAAGTATATTAAAAAAAAAATGAATTGTTTTTGCGACTTGTTATATTCTGCATTTTCATCGGCCTTCAGAAAGAATGCATAATATTGCATATGGATGGATCTGGGGCCCTGATAAAGCTTACAGCTTAATTGCTAAAGGCTGCAACAAATGAAGGTCACGAATAGCAAAAACTCTGATACATAGCAAGCTGCGTGTTGGAGGAAGGAAAAAGATACAGTCCAAAGAAGACAAAAGAAAGAATTCATTCCCACGCTGGTCCAAAGTTTTAGTTCCACACAGCCAGAGGTAAAATACATCAAGCCAAAGCCCACGCAATACAAGAAAACCACGCATTCTTTTGGAGGAGACGCCCAGCCAAGGAAGACAACAATACACAACCAGAGAATAAATTTGTTTTATTTGCCTAAAGCCAGAAGAAACGCCGAAGAAAGGAAACTCCATTCACGTAAATATTAAGATCGGAGGATTTTAATTGTTTTTGTCGGAGTTAGAATTCGAGCTTGGTCTCGATTTGTTTATTAACATACTAAAGGTTGTAATTCGAGACAATTATTATTATCATTTTTAAAAATAATAATAATAATAATATATAACGGGAATATTTTTCTTACATCGACGGGGTGTTGGAGACTGAGACCCAGCCCCGTTTGCATTGTTTGGCGTGCCTGAGTCACCTTTTGATTAAATTCATAATGGCCAAAAGATCCAAATCTGTAGGTAGATCGAGGAAGCCAGTGGAAAGATCTAATAAATCTGCCCTGAAATATGAATTCCAAGGAATTATTCCTCCCAGCTCCATTAAGTCGGCGTATGACAACATCACCGATACAAATCTGGGTCACATCAACGTGCAACAGTTTTGCGAGCGAGTGAAAACTGAAGGCAAAACCATTTTCTCTGATAGGCTTTACCACAGTGGCCTACCTCAAGCAGCAGCATTCCCTGTCTCGGTGCAGTGTCCGGAATTGGTGATTGCTTGTGCAGAGCATTACGATCCTGAGAGACGAGGAATTTATAAAGACAACCGCGAACCTTTCCTCTTAATCACACCTGAACACATTGAGGAGTTGCTCGGGATACCTGACTTTCCTGAGAATGCAGATATCACTAGCCAGTCTGCGCAAGATTTCTGGGACGAAGAACCCCTAAGATGGAGCAAAATGGTTAACAACAATTGGCTGGTAACCAAGAGACCTCGGATTGACAGGCTCCCCAAAGAACTGTACCGCATTGAGTTCGTGGAAGAGATTGGAGACATGATCACTCTCCTAAGTCAAGTTTTTGGTTTACCTTCTGCAAGGGTCTTCCACCCATGGATGTACCAGTTTATCTGTATCATCCTAGCCAAGAAGGAGTTTGTGGACTGGGCCACCATCATCAGCAACACCATTCACAAGCAATTGATAGAAGTCAAAATGACTGGATGCTTCTACATGACCTCATATCTGACCTATGCAGTAGCACGAAGAAAGCTATTTTCGGGACTTGAAACGAGAGGAGTCCTGGGGTCATCAAACAACGTTTTTCACTATTACCCTCAACTCAGCTTCAAAAATAGTTCTCACCATTTTAGAAGAGTCAACGATGCATTCACCTTCCGCGTGATCCGGAACTTGAATCGAAATACCGAGGAAAGGTTTTCCAAAGAAGCCATGAGTGTCATTTCCCAATGGGGAACCTGGTTTATACAATTTTCATCTTTTTCCTACATTCGCGTGAGTGGCTTTGCTGGGACCCCGTGGAAACTTCCCAAATACGTCAGTGATAAGTGGGCGTTAATGGAGCTGGCGCGACAATTGTTCCAAGTTCACTGCTTACTTAGTGATAAGCACCGTCCAGGAATTCATTTCCCGATCCAAATCGGGGAATACCAATGCCCAAACTTATTCAGTGCACAACTAATGGAAAAGGAGTTTGCTCTCATAACCATCCATCCATATGTGAAGAGAGCCCATTTGATATCAATGGTTATATGCAAACGATTATGGGAGCGAAGTATCAACATAATCCTACCATGGAGGATTTCTGGGCCGCTTGCTCGGATGAACATGAGGTAAGGAGACGGGAGTACTCTCGCCTAACAATTGCTCAGATCAAGGCCTTCCACATCCGAGTCCTCCCGATTCATTCATAATTGATGATGAGGATGTCGTCGATCCCTCGTATGATGCCATTGCCTTCACACCGTTGCCTCGAATCGACTGGACCAAAAGAGATGAATTTTCTCTCGATGGCAAGAACCAACCAATTATCGAAAGAAGCATATCTTGGTATGATAGGGAACTTGCCAAATTTCAATCAATTCCAAATCTCGTTTCAGAATCACAAAAATTGCCTATATCAGGACACCTCCATTCGACCAAGGTTTCTTCTCGATCAACTTCGTTACCATCCAATCATACATGACATACAAGAAAAGAATGGTTGCCGAAATCCACTTCGCCGAGCAACGTGCCACGAAGAGAGAGATCCAGAGATCCAAACCCTGAAGAAGGAAAGGAGCGTGTGTCTGGATTTTCTACCTCGAGTAGAGATTCTTCCACTCACATCATTAATAGCACTCATACGCTGGTAGCAAATGATCCTCAGCCATGCTTCGAACAAACACCCACTCAAGTGCAAGTAATTCAAATATCAAATACTTCGGAGCACGTAGTTCATGAAGGGATTTCCCAAAATCTCCCGAATGATCAGGAAGTGGACATTGAGGTTGTGTCTCCTCAAATCGAGGCCGTTGATAGGATTCAAGAAGGATCTCATGATGTCAGGGATAATGAGGATATTGATTCAAGCTCCAGGATTCTATATGCCGAGATAGTAAATGAAACTCCTTCTTGGGTTGATTCTGAAGTGAAGAAAAGGAAGAGAGTTGTCAAGCCAATTGACATTGATTTTGATGCCCTTTTCAAACTGTCGAATGACGCCATTCCTAAGAAGCCCAAGGTACTTTCTCGAATAATGGTGGATAATGATGGAAACAAGTTTGCAGACCTTGCCATTCCACGAGTGGATAAAGAGCGTAATGCTATGACGCCAGCCGACTATGAAGTTTCCAGACTAGGACTTGGGAGATCCACGTTAGAAAGTGACATGGCGATGGCTCGAGATTTAATTGATATCGTGCTAAAAAGATTGGAGAAATACAAGTCTCAAAATTCTCGGCCCAAGGCTGAAAAGAGTCAATTGGTGGAGTATGTTTAGCATTTGATAAATCCCATATCATCCACCTTCCCAGTACCTGATGCGGTGGCTGCCCCAGATGAAGAGACTCTTAATTTGTCAAAGGAAATAAACACGTTGGGCCATGTCACTAAAACTTGGCTTTCGGAGATTCTCGTTTTGGGCCAGGGAGCGATCAAGACTGCAGTTAAGCTTCATGAAGATATCAGTGTATATCTAGATCCAATTCTTTCTTTCAAAGAAACTTTTGTTTCTACGATATCAAATTTGGATGAGATATTGCCCAGTCTGCAGGAGATAACAAGTATGGAATCTTCAGTGTTGGCTATTGAAGGGATTCTCGAATTTGAACATCGAGGGACACGTTTCCTCTGGTGTCTACATCTCAAATCAAGAAAGACGCTTCTTGTGGATTCTATGATCCATTATGACAACATGTGCAATGAAGTTTTCGCTTCACTTTCCTCGATCCAGGATTTCATAGCTGAGATTCCTTGCAACCTAGTAAATGAGCATAATCAAAGGTGTTCATCGGAGCAGGTGGAAGAACAATTTTCACGATTGTTCAAAGACATGTACACTCCTGTCAACAATTTCTCGTCGGTTTCCATGGAACGGTGTATCAAATTGAAGAACTTGTTTGAGAATGCTCAGTCTAAAATTGTTAATTTTAATGATATGCCAAGTAGAATTCTTGAATTGCAGGTATTTTGTGAGGCTATTCTTCGGCCAAGTGAACCTCCAGAAGAAGAAAAGATGTTTGAAACTTTGGGAAGGTTTAGATCCTTTCAATTATCAAAAGCAGCAGATCCTAATTTCACCGGCGGTGTAGGAAGTTGATTTTCTTGATATCTAGCGAATTGGGAGAGTCCATTTCTCATACGTTTGAGATAGGCGGACCCCGTTTCAATGGATAAGGCACTGGTTATTATTGTATATTTTTAAAGGTGTTGTTATTTGGGAAACATTGGATATTTTAAGTAATTTCTATTTTTGGGTTGTATTTAATAAGGTTGGTTGGAAAAAGTCAAAGGTCACTTAAGTGCCTTATTTAATGATCATGTAAAACCCTAACTACTTTGTAACCAACTTTTGGGTTATAAAAGGAAGTGAGGGGCTCATTTGTAAAGGTGACTTTGAGAGAGGAGAAGAAGATACTTTTGTGCAAGCTTTGTTTCCAAAAGAAACTTTGTGTTCTTTGTGAAAAACATTTTGGAGTTAATAGAATAAGAACTTTGTGTCTCATTCATTGTCTCTTGTAGCATTTGGTGTTCTTATGTTCATTAGATGTTAGGTGTTTGAATCTTGCATGCGAATATTATCTTTGATCTTATTGTCAACATTAGTAATCAGTTGTTCTAGTTCACAGTGATCAAGCTCTGACTATCTACTTGCTCATGTGTGTTCCCTTTTGCATGTTCTTGTTTGGCTAACTCAAACTCCGTTTTATTTGTGTTGGTTATTCATCTTTTCTCTTCATGCAATATTAGGCTCTGTTTTTACCTAACTCTTGCATGTTCTTTCAGTCCATTCCATTCCACTCCTTTCTTTCATTTCATTCCATTTCCTTCATTCACTTTTCTTCCATTGATGTTCCAAAACACCCCCCACATACAATTTTGAATGTACAGATGTAAATACAGTTTTGGTTTTCAATAAAGGCAGCCTCACCTTCATTGAGGAGGGACTTCGTTCCCACACTGTTGCATGTCATTTGCATGCGTGCAAATCCATATGCTAACAGGAGGCATGAATGTAACTCCATTACACAAAAACTTTCTCAATAAAATTCATTTTTTTCTTGTAAAGAACTACTTCCAATCTCCATATATACGACATACTAATTATATGTAGTCCTTTGATTTGTATATAACTAACCATATTTAGTTCTTTAATATATTATATAGATTTATGTGCCAAAAATTAATAGATATCAATAGGAAGGAACTTCTTAAGATTTTTTATATAGTTTGTTATAGGCCCACGATAAGACTTATGGACAACACCCTAAATGAAATTCTAGAAATGTTATATGTAGAAATTGTAAATGTGAATGAAACAACCCGAAAGACATTATTTTAAGAGTGATAAAGCAAAGTAAAAGAAGAAATAAAATAGAAACGAATACACAGATGATGTAGAACCGTAATACAAACTCATATAACCCAAAGTCACGTTTACAATCCAAAATGTTAGATTTAGGATTTCTATGTACTCCCTACTCTCTAGTCTATCTCCAATTTATCTTACAAGAATATAAGCATACCTCAATAAACGATGAAGGAAGATGGATCTTTTCTAAACCAATACAACCACTTCGAACTAATCTTTAACACATTGTCATCAATTGGTATTATTATGGAACTACATGGTATAATGCTAATACTTGAAAAATTAGTCAATAACACAAAAAGGGATTTCGAATCTTGTAGTCAACACGCCTATGTGTGTGGTATGATGTTGAACCCTCGAGTGAAATCAAATCATTTTGATGTAGGTAAATGTCTTGCTTCCACAAGCTAGTGGGAGTATAACTTGATCAATTTCTCCTCTAATGCCCCTTCGGTGTCGATTCATGTTCTTGCTTTTGACCCTAGTTTGCTACGTTGATTGGTTGCTTAGTATACCCTATGATGAGTTATGAAACTCATTTTTGTGAACCCAATTATTTTGGTGTCAATGCGGTCTTCTGGAGCTACGGACAAGTTACCTTGGTAACAAATTTTGTTACTCGTATTCGTAGTGTGCTGCAGCTTTTGTTTCGAATGGTCATGCTTTGGATCAATTTCAGTGATCCAAGGCATACCTATGATCATTAGGTAATTACGATCTCTATTGCAAAGTAAATTTGATTTCCCTTCTTTCTTATTCGTCGCATCGTCTCGCTCTGTCAAAGCACTTATAGGTTTGCCGAGGGTCTTTTGTAACATCTTTTTCAAACATTTCTTTCTGGTGAACTAATCATATTTCCAATTTTGGGATGCGTAATAACGTTTTGGTTAAAAGTTCTAAAGAAAATTTGAAATCTCTCTAAAGGTCTTTTGGCTTATTTTAATAAAAAGGTACCTAATAATTATAAGCTTAGTTTTAAAAATAAAAAATAAAACAAAATAATAAATTGACCATCCATCCAAAAAAAAAACTTAGCTCTTGGCAAACCATGGCTAGCTCTGGTTGCATGGGTAGGTCAAGATGGTTTAGTGATGGTGCAAATATTTTAGGGGACTGCTAAAGTTATGTAAAATTTAAGTTGGATTTATTATGCTCCACCGACTTTTCCTTTTTCATTTATTGTTTTAATGGATCATGGTTGGCGTGAGGGAAATTTTGGCTCCAATTGCTTATTTTGGTCCTTTGTTGGAGGGAGGTGGGTGGAATTGATGGCCACCTGCCATTCCTTTATTATAGTTTCATTAAAATTTGTCTTGTAGTTTATGTCTTGCATACGCTTTTCTTGGTCTCTCGGCCACTCATATTGTATGCATTGTTTAATTTTAAGACATGTTTTGGCATTGTGGTGGTTGGATGCGCCATGTCTAGCCGTGTGAGCTGCTTTGGTGGGGAGACTTGTTGTTGGGTTTATTGAAGAGGTGTGAACCATCCAAGAAGGTGCGATTAGCAGGTGCAAAGCCATCCTCCATGGTTGTTGTTGCATTCTCTCCCTCCATGTGCCAAAACGTGGCCATGAATGGAGTTTGGGCTTTAAACAAACTAAAACAAGGAAATTTTCGCCATGTGTGGCTATTGCAAGAGCCTGGTAGACGTTTTTGCAAGCCTTGGAGATACACAGACATGAAAAATACTACCCATTTGATTTATATGCCAACTTTAACAATATCATGAAACGAATTGTTTTTATTTGTTGAAATGGTAATTTGATTTGAGTTCTATGGATGTTTTACAGTCGTTTTATCCTACATGCTACTCTTCTGGTTTTCCCTTGATTACCTGGATCCAAAACGAATTGGTTTTTCTTGTAAAATTTAAATTTCGTGTGGGTTTTCTCATAATATTTTGGTTGGTCTTGTTGTTGTTTACATACCATCAGTTGCACGGACTCCTTTAGTTTTAAGAATGGAAGAACCGAGAAATTAGATTTTTGTACACCTTGCACAATCTTCGAATCGGGTGTTTTGTTGTGATAATTTATCATTACTCCAAGGGCGTCATGGGCTTTGGTGAGGTCGATGGGTTCGTTTATTCCCATCCTTGATTTATTAAAGAAATTGGTGGCTCTGTTTCGACCTTGTTCGATGATTAAGTGGTAGAGATTGGGGGAAAAAATTATTGTATCCCCTTCATGGGACAAAGAAACAATCTGATGGGATAGATCTCTAGACGTTTTTATTTTTTTGTCTCGATGTAATAGTGGGTGTTATAGAGCCTCCTTTATGGTCCCCATTCCTTGTAATTGTGGAAGAAAATACATAAATATGAAAATTTTATCTAAATTTTTTCCTCATAAACATTCTCAACTTGTTTTTATGATCTAAAAGAAAAAGGTCTCTTATTATCAGCTATATTTGACTCTAACATCAATGACATGATATTCTTCTTTTACTACAATATAACTAGGAATAATCTTTAATATATTTAGAGCTTACAATGTATGAAGTTTCTAAGACAACAAAGATGGGATGTAATGCCAAAGGAGTTGTGTGTTGTATACAAAAAGCAAATGTAAGGAAGGAAGGATTATTAATCCCAAAATCATTATTTCTTACTTTTTATGATGGTATAGATAGGAATGTACCAAAGAGAATGAAGCTTTTGGTAACAATTGTTATGTTAATCATTCTTTTTGCATTTAAATCCTCAACCAATCACTAAATTGGAAAGTGTGGGGTGTGAAATGTGTATATTCAATTTTTTTAATTTAAAATTTGATGTTTGTACTTGTTTCTAAATAGTTATACTTTTGCGAGTGAACTTAACATTCTACTCAACTTCCTTTTGAAATGAAGGATTTGTTAATTTTGATGGCATTATAGGCTAAGATATAATGATGGGAATTAGATGTTTGAAAAGAAAGAAAAACTTCAAAAGAGGCATGTGTAGTGGAGTTGTGAAGAGATCTATTGAAGCTATGATGAATGAAAGGAAGGATTTCACCCCGTGTGTTTTGTTTATTCAAATTTTATATTATAAGAAAATACATGATCAACTTATTAGACTTGTCAATATTTCTATCAATATGAAGATAGAATGCGATATAATTATTCAACTTTTTATATGTCATGGTCCAAAAATATTTCAAAAAAATCCACCTAAAAACTTTGCTTCTCTTTCAATATGATAGATTTTGGAAATTCAAAATGGAACTTGATATTTTCAAAGTACCATCGGGTATTTTCTAGCATAGAAATTGTAACACCCAACAAAAAAATGTTCTAGGAACACATTAAAATATTAAACACTTATCCCGATTAAGGCAAAAATTTCTTTTTGTTTTAAGTTAAAAGGTTACAAGGGTGTCAACCCCTAGTGTACGTTAAATTATATTTTCACCAATAATCACTACATTACAAAGGATGGACCAAGTCTAAGTTAAATGATTAAATATTCTTAATTTATCTCTAAGGTCGATTAAATTAAAAACAATTAGGAAGGTGCCATAATTTAATCTACTTGGTTAAATGTTTTCTCCTCTTTAATTAATATTCAAACCCAAAATGATTAACCTTATACTTAGTTATTTTAGTTTCATTATCCTAATAACTTTAATGTCCATTTCATTAATTTTCTAAAACATACTAGGACTAAATAATGACTTTGCACACCAAGGTATTTAAATGGCCCCATTCACCCATCTACACATACCTTTAAATTTATTTAAAACATCTATAAAATTCATTCCTACCAAACAAATGTAGGGTTGATCCTCAACCCTTGGATCAATTCAATTATGGCCACTAGATCCTAGGGTTCCAAACTAACCCTAAATATCCTTATGAATTCTTATTAAATCATTTTCTTTACCCTAGTCTCCTCATTTGGTCACTTTGTTTTTGTTTAATTTGCAGGTTGGAGAAATGGAAGCCATGGGAGCAAGGAAGGAAGAAACTATGGAGGAATTTTACAAAATCAAGCTTAGTTTAGTCTAGGTTGTAGATTTATCATTGTAATTTATTTCATTCAAGGATTGAAGGGGTTTCCACTCCAAATCTAGAGTTATTACAAAATTATTTGTATTTTGAGTTCTCTATTTGGGAAAACCCTACCTCCATTAATATGTATGAGATTGAGCACTTTTAATTAACCATTTGAAGATTTATTTGCTTTGAACAATGAAATTTTACCTTTATTTGTTTGTTGGAGGTTTCCTCTTTAATTTTTACAAGTTTAAATTTTAGTTAGACCAAGTTAAAATTTACACAGCACAGATTTACGTTTTTCTGTCTTTAGAGAAAGAACCACCGCCCAAAACAGGTCGGTGGTTCTGGGACCACCGCCCTACCTCGGTGATAATTTGCGAACCACCACCTTACCTAAGCGGTGGTTACGAGACCGCCACTTGCCTGAGCGGCGGTTACGAGACCGCCACTCCGAACAGGCGGCACCCATTACTTAGAAAGAAAACCTTCAAAACCGAATTTTTTCAAAAAACAAAACTCACTAGGAGTTTTTAAAATTCATACGAACTTAAATTTATGTGCCTAAAGTTTCCATTTGTAAGATTTAATTCATCTATTCATTCCATAGTAAAATTACTCAATTTAAGCATTTCCTATTTCAATAGTAACAACAACAACTACAAGATCATTTTCATTTTGTGCATCAAATTTTCTTTCAAATCCAAAAGTAGAAAAAAACTAAATCTACTTCTAATGTTGTTGTCTTTCCTTACTTGCCAAATGCATTATTTTAACAAATAATTTACTTAACATGTATAACATCTTTCCATTTCCACTACAACCATTTTTTCAAAATAGCCACTAACAATCTTTGTTCTACATTCAAGGTTTCCAAGCCATGCACTATTAGTATAATACAATTTCTATGTTCTTTCTTTTCTTTTCACAATACTATAACTTCAACAAGTTTAACTTGTCCCACAAGCCTCCAAAATTGGCCCTTAACACCAAATCAATTTCCATGAAGACGTAGAGTGTACAACACACAACCCAAAGAGCCATCAAATCTAATAAATGACCTCTTTTTGTCCCATCTATAATTAGTTTAGTAACATGATTAATTAACTTAATTAAGACACTTAAACCAATTAAGGATAAAAGGGAAAATACACCACCATAATGTCCCCTTTTCCTGTGACAAAGGCCTAAGGGCCAGGTCGAGTCTAAGCCATGGTCATACCCAAGGGGCTTTAGACATTAGGAGCTATTAGGAAGGGGACACGTGGTTCTAATATTCTAATTTTGTGTTGAGGGTCACTTTTGGACCATGACGACTTAAAGGAGAAAAGTAACTTAAGTTATTTTTATTTTATTGACCCCTCCATGGAATGAAACGCATCTAGGTCTATTGGGGCTCTTTTGCCTTGGAAAGTATATAAGGAGCTGGGAGAGAAAGGAGAGGAAAATTTTTTCGCATACATTTTAGCCTCCTTCACGTGCAGCTATTGTTGTGCATCTACAACTTGTGGAGTGAAATCCCACAGGGACCCTCGCTTCGCTGGTGAGAGACTCGTCCCTAGCTAGCAGGGCATTTTTCGGTAGTGAGAGATCTACCCTAGTTTGTCATTTTGGAGCCGCTTTTAGGGCTGTGTCTCGAGATAATAATAGAGGGTTCAGAGGAAGGGTTTGAGGATTTTTGGGGGCATTTGGGGAAGATAACAGAGGGCTTTCGATCAGATTCACGGCAGCCATTTGGGAAGGGCGTGGCAGCTCGTTGAAGGCATCTTCATCAATTTATGACCCTTTTCCCAGTTAGGCGACTTGCAGCCTTTATTTGGGGGTTTTCCAGCTGGCCATTTTCAGATCTAAAGGTGGAAACATTATTTTCTATATTTGGGTAAAAGCACAATAAAATGTCCCACTTTTTGGTATGGTTTGTACCTTAGTAAACATGAATTTTCAGTTTAATTGATTTTCTAAAGGTAATAGCCACAAAACCGTACACATTCATGAAATTCCACAAACTAACGAAATGTTTTGTTTAGAGTGTAGAATACATGTATATTTAAAAAAAAAAAAAAATTGGCAAAAAATATAGTCTTTTTCTTAATTTTATTCATATGTTGTTTCTTATGTTATTAAAGAGGAATGACTATCCCCGGTGGTTTTTAAAATGAAAACTTATCTTTTCACTATGAAATTTTAGATATAAGATTATAAGTTTAACGTGCTTTCAAATTTTCATATTTTTTTGACTTATATATTTTTTTAATTAATTATTTAGTAACTATATTTTAAAATAAATGGCGTCCATATTTCAATGCCAATAACTTTTAATATTTATATCAAAATTATTTTATTTTTTTCACAGGTAAGAAGAATAATTCAACAAATACTAAGTATATTTTTTTCAAATTTTTTTGATATATTCTACTATTTTTCAAATTTGGTTGATTGTGTACTATTGATTGTCCTAAAATACTGTATGTTAGTAAAAATTAAAAAATAAATAGCAAAACAGATTTTTAAAAAATGAAAATTATATTTTAGAAAGCCAATAAAAATATGAATTTTGTGTCAAAATTTTGTAAGTTAACTATTTCGTTTACCCTAATTACGTGGCACCCGAGTGGCAGATTTTGGCTCACAATTGTCCCCCAAAAGGATTTGGAGCCAAAATGTGCCACTCAGGCGCCACGTCACTGCCACTCAGAGGGGTTCGCGCGAATGGGGGTTCACGTGGACACCGTTCGGGTGAATGTGGTTCACGCGAACCCCCATTCACACGAACCCCCTTGTACCACCAAAGCACCGCCAAAACGTCTCCTTCTAGATTTAATGATTCACAATTGTGTCTCCCCTTCTAAATTTAATGTTTTACAAGTTACTTATTTAATATTGTTCGCTTTTTATGTTTTAAATTTAGTTTTTTACATATTTTTTGTGTTTTAAACTAAGTGTGTTTTTTTAAAACTGTTTTTAACCAAAAATATGTAATATTAAATTAGAAAAGTTGTTTTACATATTAAATATAAATTCTATTAAAATTAGAAAAGTTGTTTTAAAGTTATAGAAAACTAAAATTAAAAATAACCTAATTTCTACTGAGATTTGTATATAAATAGAGTTGCATGCACATATAGTTTTGTATCGAGTTTACTCTTAGACATTCAGATCTATCACGATTTATGTGTGCGGGTGAAAATTATTGAAGTGGATGAATCATGGGAAATGCAAAGAATGAGAAACGAAAATATACCAAGGAAGAGAATGCAGAGAAGAATGCTAGAAGATCTATTCGTAGGAGGGCACAAAGAGAGAGAGAGAGAGAGAGAGAGAGAGAGAAGACACAACAAGTGAAAGACAATGCTGCAAAATTTGGTACATATGTATAGAAACCCTTGATAGATCCTAAAATTTTTTTAGTTCTAAGGTTTAAATATGATCATTTATGTTTTTTAGATTGGGTAAAGGCAAGGGTTTTGATAGGATCCCATGTGTATGTTTATGGACACAGATCATGATGCGCAACATTATGCTGAAGTGATAACAAAAGTTATGGAATTACTTCCCAAAAAAATGTGAAACACTTGGTGAAGATGGATTTACAAAAATTAAAAGAATTTTCCCAACAAGAACCACTATCACGAAAGAAAACAGCAAAAAGTGTAGAGATAGTATATGGTGAATTTGTTAATTTGACTACAGTTGCTAGAGCACATTTGTTGGTTACATTCTTGAATCATGTTGATATGAGGGAAACATTATAATTGTTAGGTGTTGATTTTGGACGGAAAAATTCAAAACGTGTAGAAGAAGAATTTGTTGGGAATGTTTTTAAAGGAATAAGTTCTTTGGGTACAAAAACTAGGTCTGCTGATAAGAGTATTTCTCGTAGAGCAATATTAACTTCAGTTGTAAGTGAAGATACAACAAAGAATCGTCATGTTACCGTCGTTGCCAAGGCATTGGGTTTATCTAGAAAGACAGTCTTAGCAGGTATGCAAAGAGGAGGAAGACATTGGATGACTCTACTATGGAAGGAAATTGGGCACTAATGTGTAGAAATCCACATTCTGATAAAATAGAGGATAATATTGTGAAGATAGTTTCTGATTTTTGGACTGAGAGGACTCGTCCTTCTCCGAATGTGAGGGATGTTTTAAAACATAGGATAACTCACAATAACTATGATGAACATATAAAACATTGGCTTGAAATAACTCAACATGAGATGTACATAAAGTTTACAGAAGAAAATCCAGATGTTAAGATTGGACAACGAATGTTTGAAAATTTAAAGCCTTGGTATGTGCGAGCTGATAAAGTCCTTAACACATGTTGTTGTCGCTATCATGTTGAGTTTGATTATCACTATCAGGTACATAAAAATTTATAGATTCAATGTATATATATTTTGAGGCGTGCTTTCATTTATATCTATATAATTAAAATTTGTTTAAATATCGTTTTTGAGATGTGATTTAAAATTAATGTATTTCAAAATCATGTTTTTCAGTGTATAGAAAGTTACGAGAAGAAATTGCCCCACCTACACGTGTCGCTGAATTCATAACTTCAATTATTTGTAACGTATCTCGATGATCATGTCGATGATCGTATGACTTGCATCAAAGGTTTCTGTGACAAGTGTGGGGACTTGAAATTATTGCCAAAAACAAATGAAGATTTGGACACGATTAACTCACAGGTTGCTTTTGCAAGAGGTGATATATATAAATTTATGTTTTTAAATTTGGATGTTAGATTTTATTTTGATTTTTATTTTATTGCAAATGAATACATGACAATTTGTCCATGTTATGAATTGATTTTGTAGGTTCAAATACATAAAATATTCAACAAGGCTTGGAAAAGATGTAACCAAGTTAGATTTGGTAGAAGAGGAAATCCCCATTGCTACATTCATGCAAAGTTTCCAAAGTTTAATTAGTCCGTACATCAAACATTCTCACTATTCAAAGTGGCAGGCTACACAATTCAAGACTAATAGGGACACATTCCCTATTGGTTCCATATTGTCCATGGTTGATTTTGCTTTGAGAATTACTCATTTTCTCATCAAAAGAAATTCAAACACCGTATTATCATACTGACTAGGTTACTATCATGGTTCAAGTATTTTATAGGCATGCACAATTGGATTTGGATGGGGTTGAAAGTACATATGTGAAGCGAATGATCAAGGAGTATCACTTCTATATAAGTGATGACAAGGAACATGACACCCACTTTGTGCAACATTGTTTTGGTTTGTTCTTTCAATATCTTCATCAATGAGGAATACAAATAGATCACCATTTTGTTTAGTTAGATGGTTGTGCATCACAATTCAAATCCTCTCGCCCTTTCTTTGCACTCAATCGTTATCATTGTTATCACGAAATTCCTCATTTATGGAGTTTTTTTAGAGTGGTCATGGGAAGGGAGAACACGATGGTGCGGGTGCATGCATCAAACGTGCTCTAAAGAAACAAAGCTTTGATTATGAGGGAGATCGATTGATTGATGCCCACACCGTTGTTGAATGGTGTAAGAAACATTTTACAGTTCAGGTTTCAACCTCACAGGCTTCAACCTCACAGGCTTCAACATCACACACTTCAACCCCACAGGCTTCAACCCCACACAGAGTGTTTTGGGAGATAACAGGTACATGCACATTTAAAACATAGATATGTAAATCTTGATGTGATTTATTAAGTGAACTACAAGTTACTAACTTTAAATTTTTTTATTCTGATTTTTGTTGTTTGTTTTAAACTTTATTGATCTTTTGAGCATGATTAAATGAAGGTATTGATCGGAGGACAAAGTATGGATGTGAAAGGATTCCCAATTCTAGGTCTTTGCACTCTTTGATGACTATGGATAGTAATAACTGGACAATCTGTACAAGATATTATTCTTGTTTTTGTTATGAATGCATGAACAAATCATATTCAGAGTGCAATAGTCAAAAACATGGGTATGTAGGTGAGTGGAAGCAAGTTCCTTTAGTTGTGGATGACACATATGGATCAGATCATGATGATATTTTTGAAGATGTGCCATTGATTTCAACCGATTATGACCACATATCTGCACTGGTTAAACAAGGTATGTTTTATTTGAAAGGATCAAGTATAATTTGATAATTAAATATATATGTATATAATTTATACTATACATCCGATCATTGAATGTTTCTTTACATTTTGTTGTAGGAGATGCATTTGCAATCATTGCTTTGAAGCCAATATTGAGAAAGTGGAGTACTACTTGTTGCGTTGCACAAAGGAGAGAACAAAGCTAACATGTGAAATAACAAGTGAAGTGACAACATTTTTTACTAGCTCGATTGTAGTGCAGGGAACATACTTACAACAAGTGAAAGCCCTCCAAAGTGGGATTCACTTTGTTGATTACAAACTAGACAAAAAGGTGTATCATTACACCCATCACATAATTGCTACAGGGTTACAATTGCAGCAGGTGAAGACTACAAATAGTAAACGCAAAAAATGGAGACTAGATGTAGAAGACCATGAAAAACTTTTACAAGTCATTGAACAACGAGTAGAGCCACTTGGTATTATATAGAAGGACATGGAATAAATTACTAAACCTTGTTGGTAATAAACTATTAAGCTAGATAGCATTGTATTTTCTACTTGAAGGGACTATGGAGACCACTATACAATAAAGTTGTTTAATACTTGTGATTCTTACTTGTTGTGAGATGGTTTATGGTTTACAAGTATTGTGATATGGTTGTTACATGGAAGTATGTATGGTATAAACATGATTTATGATGTGGATGTATGTTACATTATTATTTTTAATGTGGAAATGTTAGTTGGGAATTCAGATGTACATAATTTTTGATATATGTTATTTGTTTAGTTGTGAACCAAAAGGTTGTATATGGAGTACCCTTATCACTTTGTACAAGTTTATCATATTTCAATATGCTTGGAATTGTGTTGATTCATTATGGAGCATGCTAACATGTGGGAGATGTGAAACATGATAGTATTAGTCTTTCTGGGTATAGTTAATTAAGAAAGGGGAAATAAAATCTCTTAACTCCCTTATTTTCTCTCAAATGCCTTACAATATTTATAGTTAGAAAAATTTAGCTATAAAAGATTGACTATAAAGAATAATGGTTAGAATTTATTTCATCTACCAAGCCGAGTGATCGTTGAAATTCCTCTATATGGACATGGTGCTAATAGTTAGACCAAGATATTCATACCATGTGATGTGGAACTAGGAAGATGTCACTTTGAAAGATGCATAGAAACCGAGAGTCTCCACATGGATTTTGAATCACATGTCTAGAAAATGTGTGGCATGTTTCAAGGTGTTTTGGAAGCACACAAGATTGGTATGATTATGTGTGCTTAGCATGAGGTATTTTGGAGGAGTTAAGTGCTTCACATTTTTACAATGGTGCATCTTGGCACTAAAGAATAACAATGGTGAACAAATCGATTTTTTCATAAGGGTGCAATATGTCAATGATGGTGTGAGGCTTTAAAGGCTATGGGTAGAACAAATTGTTTTTCTAGTTTTATGATAAAACAAAAGGTCCATAAAATTTTCAAGTGTAAGTCTTGCATGAGATTGCAAGAAGGCGTAATTTGACCAAGAGACATGCTTGTATGGACTAAGGATGTGTGAGTGTTGTAAAGAAAGTGGATGAATGTATAGTATAGGTTATAGATGTAATGAATGTATAGTATCCCATTAAATATATGGAGTTATTAGTTTCCCCTTTGGATTTAAGTCTTCATAATCCCGATTACACCAAATAATCATCACAATGATATTCTATGTTGCAAAGCAAGTCTACAAGTTATATTCTTTCAACCGTAATTTCCTTATTCTAAGAATGATACATAGATATTTTGATCCTTCACTTTTCTAAGAAATTTTTTCTATGTTGTCTTATTTCTCGTGTTGTGGATCTATATTCTTGCAAATATGTAGTCCTTGAGACTGCATTTCATTGAGGAATTTTGTCAAATATTTCTAGTGAATTTTAAAAACATGCTTATTTTGATGTTTTGTGCATAGTATCCTCCCAATATACATTTAATTAAGACTACATTTCATTGAGGGATTTTGTCAAATAGTTCTAGTGAATTTTAAAAACATGCTTATTTTGATGTTTTGTGCATAGTATCCTCCCAATATACATTTAATTATATCACCATGCATTCTCGAGATATCGTCCTTTGCAATTTCATTGAAATCGTGTATAAATAAGTTAGAGCATGCCCTAACCATATTGTTGTTTAATAACAAATATGTCCTATAAAAACTCAATTATCAACTAAGTTACTACTAAATGTTTCTTATCCTATTGCAAGTGTGCATCACATTTGAATGAGGATATTTATATAATTTAAAAGATGGAAATTTATAGGAGAGACCTTTTAGTCCCTTAAAATCTTGCCAACAAGACCCTTATTTATCTCTTACATAGATGATAGTAGAGATCGGTTCTTTTCTGTCACATCGTGATACATTTCAGTGGGCACTTTGAGTGTCATCAATTCCATAAGCGATTTTTTTTTACAACAAAAAAACAACCCTCCATAACTAGAGCCCAAAAGCACGAGATATCTCCTAAGCAATGAAGTGTTATAGGCCGAGGCCATTAAATCTATGGATCAAGCTATGATAATATAGTAACACTTGAGCCTTTTGGACACGGGGCATAGCTCATCAAGCAGACAAGGAAACAACATGAGTCGTGCAAAGGGTTGAACCATGATATATTTTTGAAGAAAGTGCAACAATACCGATCCATGGAATACGTAATAAGAGTTAAAGTGCATTTGTTTTTGGTATTTTTGAGTGTTAAAGTCTATATTTTGGATCATTCACCATGGGAAACTCTTTGAGTTGTTTCAAGAAATCTGAAGTAAATGACGTGATTGACAAAGACTCCTCAATAGCAAGCAAAAACATCTACGCCTTCATAGCAGGACGTACCCACACAATCCAGCAGGACGTACCCACACAATCTAAGTCTGTATTTTGGATCATTCACCATGGGAAACTGTTTGAGCTATTTCAAGAACTCTGAAGAAATCTGTCCAAAAAATGAGATCGTAGACAGCTCTTCTCGATCGCAGGCAGAACCAGCTACAACTTCGCAGCAGGACATGGCCTCTTCATCCAAACAATCGCCGACCCTTGAGAATGTAATAGACCAGTTCAAATCTGTCAAATATTTAAACGACGTGGATAATCTCATCAATTCCATCAACGCATTGTTACAAAGAAAGATCACTCAAAAGGTTAGAACAAATTTGATTTTTAGCGTGTTCCATTGTGATTACATATTTTTAACATTATTGATTTTATTTTTTTGATTTACAGAATGAACAAGATAAGACAAAAGAGGAGGGCACAAGCAAGATAACATCATGGACTTCTTTTATCAAGAGTGGATCTACCTTTCTAAAATTTGTCAGAGACCATATTGAGAAAACGGATAAGAAGGTAACCAATGGATGTTTCTGGTTCTAATATCAAATATTCACTCTTGAAATTTTGTTTAGTTTGTAATTGGTATATTGGTTTGCAGAAAGATTTTTCCCATTCCATTACAAAGAACAAAAATTGTATCGGATATTCTTGAAAAACTTGGAAATATCCATTGGATGGTTGGAGGGTTGTCCATTATAGCATATTTGTTACAAAAATTAACAAAGTGTCCGAGAACCGCAGTGAATGCCTACAACTACTCAAGTATATGGTTGAACTCGCTGATCATATCAAGAAATTAAGGGTTGAGATTCCCGAACAAGGAGAAAAATTGAAAAATGTTGTTCTTATCATTGTTGAAGAGTGTATAAGTAGATGTGGAGATATGGCTCTCTAAAGGATATATGCTTATCCATTTCTCCCAAATAGACATCATTTTCCACCCACATTTTGATTATGATATTGAAGCATGATATTTTGCCACTTTGATTGATGCCAAGAAGCCTCAACTGAGACAATGCAATCATTACTCTGTTTACTAGAATTCTCACTTTTTATGGTTTTTGTTCCGATCAGCCAAACTTTGCCCTTGGATTTTTTATGACAATAGCTATCATGCCTTTTTGTTGAGTTTAAAGAAATTGAGCATTTTCTTGGAAGTGTCTATGGCACTGTTGGACTGTTATTACTCCCTTTAATTTCCCCACTAGTTTTCGCTACCCAATAGGCTCAAAAAACCTCGTCGACTTTGGCTACCATATAGATCATCGTGATTTTCATTTATTAGAATTTATAGTTGGTTTGTATCTGTCACTACAAGATCTCGACATTATTCAATATCTATTTTCTAAATTTTACTTCAACCATGAACCCAAGATCACTCATCAATGAAAGATGAATGGTTATTTTTGATCTTGTTGGCTTACTAGAGTCTTACCAACCTTCAAGTGTGGAGGATTCACCCACACCCGGTATGTCATATAGAAAAATATTGAAATATAGTGGACAATATCCTATTGGTCTACATGAATGACTGTGTTCCTTAAAGATTCCCAAACCTATATCCAATCCAGTCAATCCATACCCTACACGAGAATGTCTTATCATCATCCAATATAATCAACCTTAAACTTATTTGTCGAGATATCTCAATCCCCTCAAACTAGTGGAAGCTATTACCCACCCGGTCATCCATAACCTGACCTTAGCTCCCAAAGAAGAAGGAAATGTAGAAAAACTTGAGTCCTCACCTTCTCATGTATAACAATTTACAGAAAGATACAACGTGAAGTAGATGGTAGCAATCTCTTGCCCAATTGAATTCTGGTTACGATGCAGCCACAAAATAATTAATTTATTTGCTTCAATGGTAAAAATATGTATCAGTTGGAAGTCTTTTTATTGGATCATGAATTAATAAAAAATTGTTGATGCATATGTGGCAGTAATTCAATCTCCTTAAGATATTTCACAGCCATGTTTTAGGCATACCCATAATTGATGAAGGCGTTTGAATTGGGGATTATATGAATCTAAAATGTTGTTAAACCTTGTAGAAGGCCAATGTAGACATGGTGTATTGAGACTGCCATTAAGTTGGAAAACTGTTTTGTCCAAAACAGGTGCAAACATCCAATTGGCCAAGAAATACTGCTTAGCATGAAGGTGGGTTTAGAATGCAAGAGCAAGGGTTACTGAATCACAGAGTTATCAGGCGGGCATGGGTGGACAGGTCGATGATGGATGAGTCGTGGCTATTATTCAACTGAAAACAACAAATGGATGACCTGCAAGAAGACACACAAATGCGCAGGAAATATTGAAATCAGATTCATGCATACAAGACACGAGTTTCCAAGATCTTTCAAAATATGGCCGGAAGGTCGGTAATAGACAAAATGCAGGTTCAAAGTCGTGCATTCTATTGCCCTGGAGTTTTAAATCCTAAAAGGAAATGGTCATTTTGTGACCCTTTCCTTAGGTATACATTCATACTATAGTAGAATCTACCTTGGGGCAGTACTAATAATATATCTAGGCGCTTTAATTCTTCCTCCTCACATATTCATAAATGTTAGCATTAAATAAACAATTTAGAAGTCTAAAATAAACACAATGGCATTTAAAAGACAACACTGAAACTCAAACAATTCAAAAACATTTCGAGATTATATTCGAATAACAACACAAGCAGGTAGGTCAGTCAGCTCAAACTAATCCTTCACAAATTAACAGGGAATCTAAGCATAGCAAAAATTTAAAGAAACTTTTGACATATTACTGATATCTTCTAAGGAAGATTTAACAAAACATAGAAATCACTGAAAGTGGGAGGAGTTCACCATAAGTGGGCCACATTGTATTTTGGGCTGTTGCAGTTTATCTTCGAGTTCATCAACATCAGCACATGCATTGTCTTTCAACCACTGAACCATGGTCTTCACAGAGCATTTAATCTTTTCTAATAATTCAACAGGAAAATCACCCTTGACAATGGCCTCTTTGGCTCTAATCCTCATGTTGTATGCATAGGTTTGAAGGTCATGTTTGGCAACGAACCGTCTCTTGTGAAGTTCGTCCTCCCTCCTGAACATTTCCGCGTCGGCAATCATTCTTTCGATCTCTTCTTTGGTGAGCTGGAAACTATCTTCTTTCCTTATGGTAATTTCACTGCTTATACCTTTTGAGAGCTCGCTTGCGGACACCTTCAGAACTCCATCCGCGTCCAATTCACAGCAGGCTAATATCTATGGCACTCCACACCGAGCCTCTGGAATGCCATCCAGATAAAAATTACCCAACATATTGTTGTGCTCAGTCAAATTTCTTTCACCTTCGAAGACTTTAATAGCCACGCTTGTTTGATTGTCCATTGCTGTAGTGAAGAACTCCTCCTTTCGTGTGGGGATGGGAGTGTGTTTGGGAATGATGACCTCCATAAATCCACCTTTGGTTTCAACTCCAAGACTCAGAGGTGTTACATCCATCAACACCAAGTTGACACTTTCGCCATTCAATGCACAAGCTTCCACCGCCGCACCGTAAGCCACGGCTTCATCTGGATTTACAGTTTTGCACAGCTCCTTCCCATCAAACAAGTCCCGAAGAAGTTTCTACACTTTTGGGATGGTTTATTGTCCTTTGTCCTGTCCCGAACCCAAGAAGTCCTGCTTTAGATGGTTTATGCTCCACCAGAAACATGCTATTGGTTTTATCATCTCTATAAATGGTTCTACTTCTACAAGCCCTTTTTGGGGGAGCTTGAAACAATTATCTTTTTATCCTATGCCCCATTGCTACAATTGTTTGAATACATTGTCTTGATTCGTGGGCAGTCTTAATGGTTGTGAAATGTCTTGGCTAAATATTTTGTTTGGTTATATCTACTTTGAAAAGAAGCTTCTACTATTTTTTAAGAAATTATGTTTAATAATGTCTTGCAATTCCGTTGTTCATTTGGGAAAAAAGAAACAATGACGGTTTTCAGGGTAAAGCTAGGGGACTTACTGGGTTCTCTAGAAATGTCATTATCAGAGTCTTTCATTGGCAAGTTACTCTACAATTGAAGGTGCCCAAGATAGAGATGGAGAAAATCCTTGAAATCTGGCATGATGAAGATCTCAGCTAATGTCTTAATTGGCACAAGGGGTTTTCCTAGATACAGTCCTCCACCTGATTCACAGGTGTTGCACTCTGCATCGGCTGATGTGCACATATCCAGACATGAATAGGATGTAATCAGGGATGCATGTTTCTTTCAGTGTGATACACATGATCTTAATTTGGTTGGCAATGATGGAAGTGAACAAGACATTGGTATCCCAACTGCATTTGGCAATTAAGGTATCTTGGATGCTTTACACTCTACTCTGCAATCTATCAAACAATATGATAAGCTAGATCCTACTTCCCTTGCACAAGACAAATTGAGTGAAATTGTTGGATTGGTGGCCCCCAACTCTCCTTCACCATCTTTGGGTGGCAAACCACTACCAGATCAAGGGATATGGTAGCACTTTTCCTAACTAGCTGGAGAATCTCATTAATTCAAATGTACAAGAAACGCCATGGACTATAAACAATTATTACTCAGTTGGAGACCCATCTTCAAAGAAAATTTGCAAGGTAATTGGCGGCTTCTATTATAAAATCTCTTCTTGAGGCTGTTACAGACAAGGACAATGGTGAATTCCAAGTTCACCGTTAGTGACAAAGCAGAGGAACCTGTTCATGACGGGGTGGGACCTATTGAGGAGGGTAGAATGTATGGAGGGGGACCTGTTGGAGATCTTTTGATACCTGAAGACCAAGTGAATGCTCAGAAAGTTTGTTTTACTGAGAAAGGTCCAACTGAAACTAATGATGACCTTGTGGCTATGAATCTAGGCTATCCTTCCTAGGTGTTATGCTTTTATGGTTTTGTTGGCTTACGTGCCTTTGGTAATCACTTTAATAGGACTAGTGTATTACTTATCTGAGATCATTTTTAGTGTTAAGTATTTTCTCTTATTTTGTGTACCTAGTGTTGGGTCTGCTCGGTTGAACCCTTGGTTGTATTTTGGTTTTTCGTTAATGGGGTATGGCTGCATTCTTTCCAACTGAGATACATAAGAAACTATCAACAGACTTCAAGCAATTATTGCTCAAGTGGAGACCAATCTGCGAAGATAAGTTGCAAGACAATTGGTGGCTACCAGTATTCACTTTCTTGTTGAATCTGTTATAGATCAGGACAATGTGGCAGGGTGGGTGTATTCCAAGGAAAAGAGAAAATTGACCATCAGTGACGAAGAAGAGGAACCTGTTCATGATGAGGTGGGTCTATTGACGAGGGCAAAATATATGCAAATGGTCCTATTGGAGATCTACCTGAAGACTAAGTGAATACACAAAAAGTTGGTTGTATTGAGAAGGGACCGGCTGAAACTAGTGATGATCTTGTGATGTGAGTTTTGGCTATCCTGCAAAGGTGTTACTAGTGAGATGATGATGTCCCATTTTCTGTTTTCTAGAACATAAAAAAGGGAACCGAATTATTCACCTTTGTAAATTGGATGTGCTTTGATTGTGCATTAAATTGGATGTGCTTTGATTGTGCTTATATACCTATTATGATATCATCAAGAGACAAAAATGAAAGATAAGGGGGTGTCTTATATTCACATCCATAATTGTAAATACACGTGTCTAAGACATATATCAAAATATATTAATAATACACGTGTCTAAGACATATATCAAAATATAATAATAATGTCTAGAATGAGTATGAATATATATACATGTCTAAAATCTCTAAAAGTATGTCTAAAATGTTTGAAATCTATAAAATATCACTGAAGTCTCCTCCGTGCACTAGGGCGAGTGCCAGACCCCTCACTATGCTTTGTTGCACCCTGCATGTTAAAAAAAAGGAATATACATGTCATAAACTATATATAGCATGTACCATATATTAAAATATATAAGCAAAAATCTACAACAATTTCTTGATTAATTCAATACATCATATAACTGATATGTACAATTGATTACCTCAGTATCTGTCCTCTACAGATGTTGTTGGGAGTATCTACGCTACCCATAGATCTTTGTCCCATAGATCCCTGTGAAACAAAATAAATAAAATGTAAGAAGTTGATAAATAAGTTTTTTGAATAAAGTTCATTAATTTCTAACATTTCAATTTAGATTAAATATTAATTATATTAAAACACATGTATTTATACCTCTGCGGAATGCGTCTCCAAATGTATGGGATTGTCATCCACGACCTCAACACCAGCAAATATGTCGCCAACTAAGCCAAGTTGACTCAGACCCGGAACATCGAGATCCATGTTGTGCTCAGTCAAGAGCTGTGTGTATGTGACACGGGTAGATGGTGTGGGCTATGAAGCTCCACACACTGGAGCAGAAGCCTAAACACAAAAGTACATGTTTAATTTTAATATTAATAAATTGTAAAGTAATGATCAATTAAAATAAATTTTAATTATATTAAAGGTTTAATTTTCACACACCGGAACATAAATGTGCTGAACATCAGGTGTGACAATCCCAGCAACAGGAAGTCTATCTATAGCAGCGGCAGTAGTACCCTGGCTAGAAGATACACTCCCACTCTACTCTATAAAATCTAAAACCCTTGATAGTGGAATGCTGCAATGCCAAGCAATCACCTCATACGCACGCAACAAGTCAGTAGCCATGATGCATCCTAGCTGATGTGCCTGAGCGGGATCTGTAACTAGCTCAAAGTCATCTGGGAAATCAAAGATGCACGAGCGTATACCTCGCTGCGTGCATCACTGGTGCTACTAGCACCTCCACTACTAGTATCATGTCTCTGAAGGTACTGACCCACACGGTCAAAAGAGATCAATTGGGTCTCGCGAGCAATGCCAGCAAGACCCTCGATAGCAGCCTCATGTGCAGTCATAACGATAGGTGCTGCGACATCCTGAAAGCCTGATAAGAATGGTTGTGGCCTTGGTACAAGCTACCGCACGTCAACAACTGCAGGAGCTCCCTCCTTTCTATATGCCTACCTAGTGGCTAATACGGCCATGCCCCTACCCCAAATAACTAGGGATGTCTAAATAGTTCACCTTTAGGTTTAAGTGAACCTCAGCATGTAGCATCATTATGAAGTATAATGGTAATTGGTCATTATTTGGAAATTGGCCTTGAGAGGCCACAAATATAGGATAAATCAAAGGGGAACATAAGGGACATGAACATTTGTTTACATAATATGCCCTTATTTTCTGTTTGTCTGCATAAAAACTCCAACAAGACCTCTTAATGACTTCCTTATCGGAAAGTCGTGATGTAATCTCATTATAACCTACATCTCCTGAGACACTTGATTTTAGTGAATCCATAAAATTTTTATTGATTCAGAATCAAATGGATTATATGTTTTCAAACTTGTCTCTATTCTACGAAGATCAACCAAAAATTTTCGCAATGGGCTTTATACTGCCCAACTGTAGTTGGATTTTCGAGAATAGATTGAAATTTTGCAATCTCTAAATTGGTCCTCTCAAAAAAATTAGGAGTTCCAAAAGAAGCCATGACGATAAAAAAAATGAAAGTAAAATTCTAATTAATAGTACTTTTAATTAAAAAAATCCTAAGATATTCTCCTATATTAACGAAAACAGAAATATGAAATTTTCAAGCTTCAATGCAACTAATATAGAAAATAAATTACAAAATCAAATAAATTACAAATCACAATGATAACAAAATATACCAAGTGATGCTGCAGAGTTCATAAATGAAAAGTTTGGAATACATTTAGATGATCTTAAAGTCAAAGCAATGTTTCTAGAAGAGAATGTAAGTTTACCTAGGCACAAACCAGAATCAAAGCCTCACATTGAGTGGGATTCACCTTTCCCTGGAACACAATTTTTGTGCATTTGATACAGAATTAGCACAATCAAATAGAACACCAATCCAATTTTAAACAACAAAACACATCGGTAAAAGACATGTCTAATGCAACTATATCTCCACATGTACAAGTTGACCACTTATGCATGCTTAAAAATCACAAAAACATTGAAATTATTTGTAATCTATTATTGATGTCATCACAGTGTTTGTATACAAAATCAGGGATAAATCAACTTTACATTTCAAGGAAGCTGTTTATTTCTAGTAATTAAGTAAGAAAATTCCTTAATAATAAATGAATGTTCAGGTATTTTTCATTGCCTTTTATTTTCTTTTAATTGTTCTGCAAGTAAGGTTATGGTAATCATTATTATGATTGCACCTCTGTTTTTTAATGTTGGTTACTCCTGATTGAATTGTTGTGCCAGTCTTTACACGTTATAGATAAGGACAATCTATGTCTCTATGGATTGCCATCTGAGCAATGGGAAGTAAATCTGCCTGCAGAAGAGGTGCCTCCTGAGCTACCTGAACCAGCTTTGGGAATTAACTTTGCTATATGGTTATGGTTATGGTTATGCCAACTAGCTTCTTCTTCCGCAAAATGGTCATCTCTTTGCCCTTGTAGCCATCTCAACATTTTCAGGTCCAACAATGGAACCATTGTTACAGCGGTCCCTAAATTTCCTCATCAAGACATGCTACAGTTGTATTCTACTCACTGGACTCATTTGTGCTATGTCTATTTACAAATTAGTTATGTTATACATTTGACAAAACATGAACTTACAAACTAAAACTATGCATGCGATCTCAACTATGCTTGTTTATAGAAACTACGGACACTAATCAAAACTGCAATGCATAAGAGGCTAGGGAATCAAGACTTCCATTATATAAAACAACAAGATATTGCACTAATCTATTACTGCAAAATCAACCTTCTACGGACGGTTTCTTACACTCTTTCATCTTTCTTCTTACTCTAAGAGCATTACATTTTTCTCTCTCTTATACAAAATGACACAAGATATGACATTGCACAAGCTTTATCATTTGACTGGCCTTGGTCCTCAATGACCTTCCAAGGGTAACATTCCTATCCCAATCATTCAAAAGCTGAAAGACTGTATCTTTTGTTGTATGGTTATGGTGTAGGCCCCAATAGAAACCCTGTTAAGTTATAAATAAAATGTTCCCCTATGCCCGCAAACAATCTCCTAGGTCCCAACCATCTCGAATCTCTCTTTTTATCTATGCAAAATGATCACTCCTCGTCTCTGCTTGCACTAATTCTAATGTCCTAATTGAACTGACTCTTTAACTTTCTAACTGGACTAACTTCTGGTACAGAAATAATTTTCTATTCTCTAGGTGTAGGTTCCTGATTAAGATTGCATTTTCTCCCGAACTTAATCACGAAGTCAAAAATAAAGGATAAAAAATTTGAACAACATATAAAGTAAATAGAAAGAAATCCCGTTGGGCCAAATTAGCGTTCGGCTTAGCCATGAGTCGTGATCTAAAAGCAATATTTACCTTGTGCCTTGTAAGGCTGAACACGAAATTATTGTTAGAAAACTAGTCTAAAATTAGTAAAGAAGCACTTAACCATGGATGCCCTGCATCAGCTTTAAGGCAACAATAATGGAACTTACATTGGATAGATCGAACTTCTAGATCGAACTTTTTTTTCACCCCCTAGAAAAAACAATTCTAGATACATATAGGGTTCACTTCAATGGTGATAACTGATTTTTTTTTGCAATATATACTACAGTAATGCCAAGCAATTTTCCTGGAGCATAAAATGATGTGCTTTAAGAATAACTTGCCTTCCAGTTGGATTCAGTTTAATGTATTCTGACTTGATCTCGGGTCTTGACATAGTGTAGTGCAAAAGTTCAAATTACTGGTGAACAGGCAGTTGATTGAATTTGTATTCATTATCATTGAAAAGTGACTCTTATAAATGCTTTTGAAGTGATTTGATTGGTGGGTTATGTTTCTATTTTTCTCACACTTGGCTCACACTCACACTCACTTGAATACCAAGCTTAACCCAACATTTCTAAAAAGAATGGTTTTACCACAATGCTCACGGTTCTTCCTTATTATATAACACTTGTAGTAAGAATGTTTTGGCTTTGCCATAATAAGCACAATTGTACCTTCCAAACGATGAGAAAATGCCATTACCAATAAAGACCTAATGCTGCCATGATGATGACCCAGGTTCATGCCCATAACAATCAACTTACATTGGATACGCAAGCTACTCAAATCAATGTTCTTGATGAATTCGAATCCGGGGTAGCTTGATGTATCATTTTAGGGCAGTTTTTTCTGGTTTCCTATTTTCAAAGCTGTCGTAAACTGAACCTTAGTCATACGTGAGGAAGGGCGGGTGCAGGGTTTACGACTTGCAGATCGGAAATCTTGAGAAGCTCCACAAGAGTGAGCAATGTTGATTTCAGTCAAGGAAAACATATTCAGGTCGCTCTTCCATGTCGGCCATTCTCATGGCTTCTAGATCTATTTATAGCAATTTTATTTAAAGCTAATACAATTCAGAATCAATCACAGAGCTAAGATAGTCTAGAATATGTCTTTCCATGTCATTCATCAACCCAGAATCAAGTCATACCTACGGTGGCAAGCTAAGTTATTTTCCAAACCCTATCTATCAGTCTTGTTTGCATAACCTTGCTTGAATACTATTATATCTATTTAATAAGCGGTGCCCTTATTTTAGATTTAATTTTATTAAATCAATGCACTCACGTCAATGTCATTTTGTGTTCCAACAAACCATGGAGTTGTCTTTAGGCCTCATTAGACTCCAAAATGGACTATCTTTATAACCAGTGTTTGATATGACGATTCAGGAAATAGTTGTATTTCTTACTCGACCTCTCTTTTAGGTGACAAGTCTTTAGGCATTTGCATCTTCCAACCATTGCTCTCAGGAGTCCCATCGGCACCATTCCTCCTTTTTTTTTCAAGCATCACAACTATTGGAATAATGGGGCCTCATGACAAAAAAATGTGTTCATTCTTGACAATATCTGACTTATTTTGGACCTGATCATTGTGATTGTTTTAGTCATCTTGTCAACCATTCCACTCATTTCCAGATTTGGAATTCACCATCATTCACCATATCTGCACTTACATGGTTATAACACCATATAAAGCCTATTTGAAGAGTTTTAAAACTCTAAAATCAAATTTTGTGGAAGTGAAATGACAAAGATGCGAGGATTTGATGGTTTTACATTCAAGGTTGTGGTTGGTGTATAGCAAAAAATGCCATCACCATTTCTTCTACCATTCTCTTATGTATTCACCAGCAAACTTCTTCGATTTCTCCTGCCATCACACTTGCTGCCAGCTATCCCAAAATAGGACTGTGCTTGAATCAAAATGGCAAAGGTGCGGTATGAACCCCAATCCCAAATTGTTATCCACCACACAAGGTCAAACAGGGGAATATAGGCCCAAATTCTTTATTTTAATTTTTCTATTTTATAACCCATGCCATATATTTACGCTCTTTTATTAGGAAACACAAATTTATGCATGATGCCACCAACGTAAGAGCCAGGGAACAATTCGGTCAAAACAATCATACAAACTCCTAGTTCTTTTGCACTTCTTCCATGTCTTATGCTCTGATAATCTATTAGTGTAACCTCCTGCATAATGCAAGTCTTATTCTGTGGCCTTGGTTGGAAAACAATTCACCCCATTGGATCAAGTATTCAGTTTTTGTAATGAATATTTGAAAGATTTCTAATTAGTCGGTATTCTTGCTTTGAAATCCATGCTTCACACTACCTGAAATCTCTGAGATCTCTAATTCTAAAATTCATTGCTGTGAACTTTACATCAGAAATAAAAGTATAATTGAATATGCGAGTTTGGATATTCTATGAGACAATCGATGACATTAGGAATTATTGTCTGTGTGTCGTTCATTGCCCTTCCTTGAGTATCTGCTATGATAATTTTAGATTAAAAAAATACAGTTACCTTTGCAAATTAACTGTATTCACGAATTCTATCTTGGGAAACAGAAAAAAGGGGGTAAAAAGAAAGAATGAAAACCGGGTTTACTCTCCAATATTTGTAACATTCCTGTCATTCTAAACCATAATTTACAAAGTTGACCAAGTTACAAATATCTAGTTCCCATGCATTTGTATCATCTTGATCCCATGTATTTGTATCTCAAATGAGTGTACTAATAGTTGCAATCATTCACTCGTATGTACTTATCAAAAACCATGGCATGATTTACAACAGCACTGATACCAATTAATAAATGATAGTGAAAATAATCTCTGATTGTAATAACCAATTAATTAATGAATGGCATTTCCTCAACACTTCGTATCTCAACAAGAGTTGTGTGTTACCTGTAGTCCCAGAAGCCTTTTTCTTTATCCTCATTTGGGTGTCATGTAAACAACCAGGTATGAATGGCTTTGAATATACAGGGTTTAACACTCGAAGGTGTTAAAAAATTACGAAACATATGATGCATTACCAGCGAGTCTTAACAGAATGCACAGGGTGTTCAAGATCTTTATACCTCTTTTCCATACTTCATGCCTCGATTCAACTGAAAAAGTTCAATGCACCTCATGCAAAAACCCATTGGAAGAAAAATAAGTTTAAGGTATTGAAAAACTTGTGGTTTTGGGTTATTGTTGCATTTAACCATCCACCACGGTACAAATCCTTTTAAATATATTTATATTTGAGTCGATTTTGATACAGACTCACACTTTTTAAACTTGTAAATCAATCTTTGATATGTAAATATGGGCAACGATATCAATATTTATATAACATCGATAGACACCCTTAAGACTGATTCTTGGCCAAAGAGCCCTTCGGTATTTTGGCAGTGCACTCTGCAATCTCGGCTCCAATCAACAATTATGCCACTATTGGGATCTTAGTATGGCATAGGTAGCTGTGAGCTACACAATATACTCATTTTTCCAGAAACTAAAAAGATCCTTTATGTTACAATTTGCAGCACATAAAAGAAGCCCTTCAAAAAAATACATTGAACAACTGGGGCAACCAAAAGGACCTTGGAAAAATGTACAGGTAACAACCATATGAATTCTTCCTTAGTTGTGGATCAAAGCTAATAGAAATAAAGCTAGATAAAATTAGCTTGAAACTACAGTATAATCGTCCATTGTAAAAAACAAGTTTCTCTGAACCTGGTAAAAGGATACTTTTATTGTCTGATTGGACGTACATAATGGAAGGGTATAAATATTGCCTATTGCCCTCAGAGTTTCTCAAAGAGACCATTTACAAGTAACAAGGATGTAGCATACAAAATGGCCAACTAGGTATTTTCAGAGTTGACCTTCACATTCAATTCATTTCTAGGAGAAAAAATGGGGTTTTACCAAAAAATGAGCCAGGGTTTTGCAAAAAATGGTATTTTAATGGCTACGATTTTGCTAAAAAATGGGTACGATTTTGCTAACATACCTGGGCTCATCGTTGCTGGGCTTCATCGCTGGTGGGCTCACTGGTGTGGTGGGCTCCGTCTGGTGTGGTGGTTTCTGAGTCGGTCGCACAAACTTCATGCAAAGGAGGCGGGGCGGAGGAAAATGATTTCCTCCACAGCGCCTCCACTATATAAACAGGGTGGTTCGCGTGAACACCCTTCGTGCAAAGGGGTTCGCGCGAAACCAGATGTTCACGTGAACCTGATCAACTATGACATGCAAAGCAAGATAATGGCTTGCGTGGTCTCTGCATTCACACGAAACGGGTTCACATGAATGGTGTGTTCATGAACCCACCTTGATCACGCCCATTTACCATCTTTGCTCACATTTTCGGGACAACAAGTGGGACACAACACCATGCATTGACTCATTTGTAAATGTTATTTCCAAAGACCCTTAATTTTTTCTCTTGTATTTAGAGAGTTATGAACCTCTAAAGTTTTCCAACTATCTAGGGCACGCTATGCTTTTTCTGGCAGCATTTTAATTTATGTAAAATTCCAAAAATAGTTTTATTATGTCCTCTATAATAATATCAAGCTCTCTTTAAATTTTCAAGTAATTCGAGTGGATATTTTGGGAGATATTGATTTTATTTAGTTTGTTGTCCCTACTTTGTAAAAATATGCATAAATCAGTATTTTATTTGGCTGCAAACTTTCAATATTTGGTGCATTTTTAAGTGGTATCCCATAAGGGATATTACAACCACAATCTAAATAATTAATACAAGGAAAATACATCACTATAAAATCACATACTAAAATTAAATAAAGGAAACTAAATAAAAGAACAACACACAAACCCCTTGGTCACAATTGGAGGTAATCCCCCATGGGGACCCCCTAACAACAATTCAAACACACATAACAAAATACATGTTGCCATGGTGACCATTGTTGAATTCATCTAGCATTCCAATGTGGTTGGTCTCCAATCCCCACGTTGTTTGTTGTGATATATTTTCTGCAAAACACATAATACCTCCTTCGGCCTCGTGGCCGCATCAAAACATCCAAGATAAAATATACCATATAAATCCACAATCAGGAAAATATTGTTAATTAATGTTGATTTCGATACTATTTACTATACTTATGGCTATTTTGTGTCATTTTTACTTAGCATGATGTTAGATGATAGAAATATTAAAAGAATTGTTGGATTTTGATTCATAGTATGATGTGTGTGGTTTACTAGAGACATTTTATATTGATGATGATATGTTGTTGACATAGTTATATATTTCTGACATGTGATATTTTCATCATATTGAGTAGACCTTAACAATTGAACTAATCTTGTGATCCTATTGATATTGATGAAATGTAGAATTGAGATGTTGTTAGAAATTGAAAATAATAACATTACTTTCCTAGATGATGATTTAATTCACATGTAGATGATTGTGGATTTATATTGTATATTTTATCTTAGATGTTTTGATTAGGTCGCAAGGCCGAAGGAGGTATTATGTGTTTTGCGGTAAAAATATCACAAAACAACGGGGATTGGAGACCAACCACATTGGAATGCTAAATGAATTCAACAATGGTCACCATGGCAATATGTATTTTATTGTGTGTGTGTTTGAATTGTTGTTAGGGGTTCCCATGGGGGGATTACCTCCAATTGTGACCAAGGGGTTTGTGTGTTGTTCTTTATTTTAGTTTCCTTTATTTAATTTTGGTATGTGATTTTATAGTGATGTATTTTCCTTGTATTAATTAATTAAATTGTGTCTAGATTAGTAAATTAATCATGTTACTAAACTAATTATAGATGTGACAAAAGAATTCATTTATTAGATTAGATGGCTCTTTGGGTTATGTGTTGTAAGTTGAGTGCTTGTGACCTTGAGTGTTGTACACTCTACCTCCTCATGGAAATTCGGATTTGGCCTTAAGGGCTAATTTTGGAGGCTTGTGGGACAATTTAAACTTATTTCACACCTCTTAAATTACTATACCAACCCTACCTATGGATTGGGGGGTCAAAAATAGACCCCATTATGTGTTTTGTAAGACAAAAAGTGACATTTATTACACTTTTCTTACATGGGTTTTAAATTTTGTCCTTAGGGGGTGTGGGCTTGGATTGTGTGTAAGAGGTTTGTCATTCCTCTCACCCACCAATTTATTGTGCATTTGGGTTGAGGTTTGACTTGTGAGGTGGAGTTGAGGATGAGTGATGTGGCATCCTACATGGAGCCACCTCAACCTCCTCTCTTTTTCTATTTATTTGATTTCTTTTGCTTGTTTTGGCATTACTTCATTTCTTTTGTGCTCTTGTATTTTTGAGTTGGAGGATTTTGGAGTGCTTGTGGATTGTTTTGGAGCTTGTTAGTGATAGTTTGGGCTTGAAGGAGCTTGGTGTGTGAGTCTTGGATCAAGCTCTACCATGGAAAGGTAGGAGCTACACTCTTGTTAAATATTTTCTTTTATATTGTGTATATGTGTATGTTTTTGAGTATTTTAGTATACTTGTTGGGTTCTTGGGTAGATTGCCTCAAAGTGTGGTATAGGAGGGGACTATGGGGACCTTACATGTAGGGGGCATAAGAGTTGGGATGGATGCCCCACCTTGGACAAGAAATGCTTGCATTTCTTACTTTGTTTTTAAGAGGGAGACATAAGAGATAGTAGGGAGGCATAAGAGAATGTGGGAGGCATAAGAGGATCTTGAGGGAGGCATAAGAGTTGTGTAGGGGTTTTGAGATGTTTATTGGAGGGATTTAAGGTGGGCACCTAATTCCCATTGGGAGGCATAAGTGATCTCCCCATAGATCCTTACTCCTTTGGCTTTACATTTTGAAGCCTTGTATATTTTGTTGGTTTCCTTCTTGTGATTGTATTTGTGTTGATTGTGTTTTGGTATGATTGTGGAATCTTTGTATTGTGATGTGGAATTTTGTATTGTTTCCATGAGTTGGATCCATCTTTCATTGCATTGTGGTTGGGGCTCGGGGCCAATGAGGAGGATAGCTTCTTCTCCTCATTGGATTATTGGTTGGGTGGAGAGTGTTGCCTCTCCCCCTTTTTGTTGTGATCAAGTGAACACATGGTGGAGCTCTTGTTGGTGATGTGAAACTTGGAGCATTTGTTGATGTCCAAAAGAAATCTTTCCTTGTGAGAAAACCTTCTTGTTATTCCCACTTAAGGTGGAAGACTTGTAATATTGTATTTTTTTAAAGGAAATGTTGCATTGTAAGTTGTATTATTATTTGAAGGAAGCTCATTGAGGAGTTGTATAATTTCCTTTCTCCTCAAATTGTAGTATGTAAAGAAATGAATCAAAATGGAAATCATGTTTAAAAGTTTAGTTATAATTTGTATTGTGAGAAAGTAAGTTCTTTGCATTAAAATAAATGAGCTATGCTCAAGGAAAAGAAAGTTCATTATCATTGTTGAAGTTATAGTATTGTGAAAAGGAAAGAAAGAATATAGAAATTGTAGAATACTAATAGTGTATGCTTGGAAACCTTGAATGTGGAACAAAGTTGTTAGTGGCTATTTGAACAAATGGTTGTAGTGGAAATGGAAAGATGCTATAAATGTTAAGTAAATTATTTTGTTGAAATAATGCATTTGGTAGTAAGGAAAAACAACAACATTAGAAGTAGATTTAGTTTCTTTTCTACTTTTGGATTTGAAAGAAAATTTGTTGAACAAAATGAAAATGATCTTGTAGTTGTTACTATTGAAATAGGAAATGTTTAAATTGAGTAATTTTACTATGGAATGAATAGATGAATTAAATCTTGCAAATGGAAACTTTAGGCACATAAATTTAAGTTCATAATGAATTTTAAAACACCCTAGTGAGTTTTGTTTTTGAAAAATCTCAGATTTGAAGGTTCTTTTATAAGGAACAGGACCGCCGCCTTGTGCTGGGCGGTCTCATAACCATTTGCTCAGAAAGGCAACGGTCTCAGAACCGCCGCTCAGGAAAGGCGGTGGTTCGTGAATTGTCACCTAGGTAAGGTGGTGGTCCCAGGACTGTCGTCCTGCTTTGAAAGCTGGATTCTGTCACTAAAAGTGGAAAAAAACACAAATCCGCACCTGTGCAAATTTTAACTTAGTATAATTAAATTTTAAGCTTGTAAAATTACATAGGAAACCTCCAGCAAGAAAATGATGGTTAAAATTCATTGTTCAAGCAAGTAAATCTTCAAATGGATAATTAAAAGTGCTCAATCTCGTACATATTAATGGAGGTAGGGTTTTCCCCAAATAGAGAACTCAAAATACAAATAACTTTGTAATAACTCTATATTTGGAGTGGAAACCCCTTCAATCTTTGAATGAAAGAAATTACAATGATAAATCTACAACCTAGACTAAACTAAGCTTGATTTTGTAAATTCCTCCATAGTTTTCCTTCCTTGCTCCCATGGCTTCCATTTCTCCAACCTGTAAATTAAACAAAAACAAAGTGACCAAATGAGGAGACTAGGGTAAAGAAAAGGATTTAATAAGAATTCATAAGGATATTTAGGGTTAGTTTGGAACCCTAGGATCTAGTGGCCACAATTTAATTGATCCAAGGGTTGAGGATCAACCCTACAATTGCTTGGTAGAAATGAATTTTATAAATGTTTAAATAAATTTATAGGTATGTGTAGATGGGTGAATGGGGCCATTTAATACCTTGGTGTGCAAAGTCATTAATTTAGTTCCTAGTATGTTTTAGAAAATTAATGAAATGGACATTTAAGTTATTTAGATTTTGGAACTAAAGTAACTAAGTATAAGGTAAATATTTTAGGGTGTGAATGTTAATTAAGGAGGAGAAAAACATTTAACCAAGTAAATTAAATTATGGCACCTTCCTAGTTGAATGTTAATTATTTGACCTTAGAGATAAATTAAGAATATTTAATCATTTAACTTAGACCTAGTCCATCCTTTGTAAAGTAGAGATTATTGGTGAAAATTAATTTAATGCACACTAGGGGTTGACACCCTTGTAACCTTTTAACTTAAAACAAAAAAATTGCCGCAACTTTCGGGATAAGTGTTTAAGATTTTAATGTGTTCCTAGAACATCTTTTTATGGGCATTACATGATGTATGTGTTAGAACTAGAAGACTCCAGTTAAAATTTGGAAAGCTCTGTTTAAGAGAAGCTCATAGCTAATTTTAGCGAAGTTCATTTCTATTTAATAACAACAATTTTATTTGCTTTGTATGCACACACGAAGTGTGAAATCTACACAGTGTATAGAAGCACGTAGTTGCACTCACGAACTTGATTTGTATGAGCCGAACCTCCGACGTGAATTGAAGGAATTAATTGATAATGCACGTGAGTGCTATTTTGAGAAAATTACTATATTTTTGTGTGTTTATTTTATTCTATTTATTTTTTGTTCATTGTATAAGACTGCAGGTTTTCTACAAATTGGTATCAGAGTAGGATTTTTCCAAGAAATTATTAAAGTGGTAGAAAGATATGTCTTTTACATCCGATATGCAAACACCGCTATTTAATGAAAAGAATTACAAGTATTTTTCATTAACCATGAAGGCTCTATTCATATCTCAAGATGTGTTGGATATCGTTGAGAATGGGTACACAAAGCCCGCAGATGTAGTGGCATATAACGCACTCTCACAAGGAGAGAAATATACTTTGAAGGAGTTATGAAAGAAAGATGGAAAATATCTTTTCTTCATTCATCAGGTGATGAATGAAAGCATCCTTCCCATAGTGGCAACAGTCAGTCAAGCAAAATCTGCATGGGATACACTTCAAGTTGCATATCAAAGTAAGGAGAAAGTAAAAACCACCAAGTTACAGTTACTTCGTAGAGATTTTAAGAATTTATCAATGAAAGATTTAGATTTTGTAGAATCATTCTTTACTTATGTAGTTGGCTTAGTCAATCAAATAAAATCCCATGGTGAAACTCTTGAAGATAGAAGAATTATTGAAAATTTGCTTAGGAGTTTGCCTATGAAATTTGATCCTCTAGTTGTTGCTATTAAAGAAACTAAGGATCTCGAGTCGGGCTTTTATATTGATGAGTTGTGTGCATCACTAATAAATCATGAATAGAGAATGAATAGATCCCATGCAAGTGTAGATCAAGCTTTTTCTTCTCGGACAACAAGTCATCATGACAAAAGAAGAGGTAGTTTCAGCCCAAGAGGAAGAGGAAGAAGTTCATCTAGAGGATGCAACAGCGGTTCATCAAACTCAGGTGGAAGAGGAAAAATTCAAGAAAAAAATTATGGTTAGAGACAAGATAAGTCTCATGTTCAGTGCCATTATTGTAAGAAATATGGGCACTATGCTCATGATTGCAAGAAAAATAATATGATCAAGAGAGGCAAAATCGAAATCAGGTTGGAAGTTCTACTCCTAAACCTATGTTTATTGCATGCACAATGATTACAAAATCAATACCTTTTATATCCCCCATTGAGTGCAATCTATCAGAAAATATTCCATGTGATGTATGGTATTTGGATTCAGGTTACAATAATCACATGACTAGTAATCTAGATTTTATTTCTAGTTTGGATGAATCAATGAAGAGTGATGTTACTCTTGGAAATAACAATATTGTGTTTGTAAAAGGAAAAAGCATAGTTAGTATTCTAACTAGACAGGGGGATCAAACAAATATGCATGATGTTTACTATGTTGTTGGTTTGAAGCACAATCTAATGAGTATTGGAAAGTTGGTACAGAAAGGATACAAAGTTTATATGGAAGACAATGAGTGTGTGATTGTGGACAAAGCTCCTAACACTCAATTGATTACAAAATTGAAGATGAGCAATAGGATGTTTCCTTTGATATTAAAACCTAGAAAAAAGAAGATATTAGATCTTTTCAACAAAATCAGTAACTCGATTACAACCAAGTCCTGTGCTAAGTAAAATCAATCTACTACTGAGTTTTTGCTCAAGTAGATGAGTCATGCACTAAGGTAAAAGAGTCTTACGATGAGGTAACAAAATCATGCGCTAATATAAAAGAGGTCTCATGCTAATGCAAGTGAGTCTTGCGCTGGTTTTTTTGCTAATACATTTGAGACCTACGCTAAAGGAACATAATCAACTTTTCATTCAATCATGAAAGATGAATCATGGATTTGGAATCTAAGGTATGGACATTTGAATTTTGAGGTTTGAATTTACTTCATAGAAATAATATGGTTAAAGGTTTTCCATTGATTCGAAAACAAAAAATGTATATGAAGGTTGTATTTTGGGGAAGCATCATAGAGATTCTTTCCCAGTTGGCAAAACAGCAACAGAAAGTGCACCTCTTGAGATTGTACATCCATATTTGTGTGGACCTATGTAAATGACTTCTATTGGAGTTTTTTCATATTTTATGACATTCATTGATGATTACACAAGGAAGACATGGGTGTATTTTATGAGACACAAATCTGATTCTGTGATACATTTCAGTAGTTCAAAGCATTAGTGGAGAAGCAAAGTGGATACTACATCAAAGTTCTAAGGAAAGATAGAGGAGGTGAGTATGTTTCTAATGAATTTATGAGTTTTTACAAATATCATGGTATACACAAGTAGTTTACTACTAGGTATACACCACAGCAGAATGGTGTGGCAAAGAGAAAGAATATAACCATTATGGAAATGGAAAGAAGTATGTTGAAGGCAAAGCACCTTCCAAATGACTATCAGAAAAAGCAATAGCAACTTATGTTTACATTCTAAACAGGTGTCAAAAAAATTTTTATTAGGAACATGGTTCCTCAACAAGCATGGACTAACAAGAAACACACTTTTTTCACATTTCGAGTTTTTAGTTGTGTAGCATATGCACATGTACTGATGAGCTAAAGAAGAAGTTGGACAACAAAGGAGAAAAGTGTATTTTTGTTGGGTATTCGAGAGAATAAAAAAGCGTACAAGTTGTACAATCTGGTCACTAGAAAGGTTATGATCAGCAAGGATGTACAGGTTCATAAAGAATGAAGCATGGGATGGAAGTATAAAGAAAGCAAAGTGAGTATAACAGCGGTTATTCCACATGATGTTATGGCAGATGAAACTTTAGAGCAAAAAGGTAATGAACAAGTTGTAGCACAAGATACACCTCCTTTTACAACTCAAAGGTCTCCAATATTTCATCCATGCAAGAGACACCATAGAGATCACCAAAAGCAACTCCATCAAAGACAAAGCAATCCATCATCGAATAGTCCTGCGCGCAAGAAAAATCACGTTAGAGTCTTAGTGAGATTTACGATGTTGATACAACTAACTCATTTTCAATTTTTGCATTGTTTTCTCAAGCTGCAGATCCAATATATTTTGAAGAGGCTATAAAGAATGAAGTTTGGGCACAAGCCATGGATGATGAGATAGATGCTATAGAGAAGAATCAGACATGGGAGCTGATGGATCTTCCAAAAGGAAAGGACATGATAGGAGTCAAGTGGGTCTACAAGACAAAATACAATACTGATGGAAAAGTACAGAAACACAAAGCAAGGCTGGTAATAAGAGGATTTATGCAAATATGGAGTTGATTACAACAAAACATTTGCACTAGTAGCACGTTTGGACATGGTAAGAATGGTTTTAGCAATTGCAGCTCAAAAAAATATGGTCTATTTATAAAATGGATGTAAAATCAACATTCTTGAATGGTTTCCTTGAAGAGGAAGTTTATTTGAATCAGCCAAAGGGTTATCAAATTAATGGTCATGAAGGAAAGGTATACGGGTTGAAGAAAGTTCTCTATGGTCTCAAACAAGTGCCTAGAGCTTGGTATAGCATAATAGAATCTTATTTGAATGAGAATAGTTTCAGTAGGAGATTTACAATGTTGATATAACTAACTCATTTTCAATTTTTACATTGTTTTCTCAAGCTGCAGATCCAATATATTTTGAAGAGGCTATAAAGAATGAAGTTTGGGCACAAGCCATGGATGGTGAGATAGATGCTATAGAGAAGAATCAGACATGGGAGCTGATGGATCTTCCAAAAGGAAAGGACATGATAGGAGTCAAGTGGGTCTACAAGACAAAATACAATGTTGATGGAAAAGTACGAAACACAAAGCAAGGCCGGTAACAAGAGGATTTATAAAGCAATATGGAGCTTTTAAGAAGAGCAACATCGGGGACAAGAAGTCCCTCCTCTTTAACGGGAGAGGTTCCCTTATTGAAACGAACTTATTTACAAATATACAAAACATGATTTTATGGTTGAACTTGGATATTACGAAAGTGTTTTCCACAAGGATCATCGATTCAAAAGGACTAGGAAAGGGAATATGAGGATGAGCGAGAAGAGAAACATGCGGAATTATAGATAGCAAAATAATCCTTATGTATACGAAGTTGCGGTGAATTTAAAACAAGATCGTTTGCCTTGGATGAACAAGATGACATTACCAGACACAAAGTTCTGTAAATAACCTTCTTCAGATTCATTAATCAAGGACACAAAGTTCCTTCTTGGTTATACAAGATCACTATACTCGCAATATTTGAAAATATGCAATTAGTGAGACTAACGAACTAGAAACAAATGATCTTCACAAAATTAAATAAAAACACAGAGATAACAGAGATTAGATAGACGATGAATGGAAAGCCCTTTTGTATTGATTTCTCTATGATCTATTTACACTTTCAGAAAATATGCCAAGTTCTTCCTCCCTTTAGAATGGTGTAAAGAAGGCCATTATATAGCTTACAAATCAGTTACTTTTTGTAACCGTTTCTTTTAACTAAAGAATAGTTAAGGACTGCCAAATCGCAGTACCTCAACCTATTACAAAGAAAACGGAAAAAGAAAGGGAAGAAGAGAAAAGAATGGGGAAGAAGACAGGTGGCCGATCACTGAGAGGGACCCACTGACTTCAGAATCCACTGTCTGAATCTCTTCAACGCCTCAGCTATGTCTCGCCATGGGGAACGGACGTGTTGGCTGCCGCCTGAGTCCAAAATCCCAGACACTTCTCCATCTCTTTATCAAACTCGACATGAGTATGATAATCTTTATTTGCTTCTTCAATGGCAGATTGAAGAGAGCAGATCTCCTTCATTTTTTCTTTGGAGATGGAGCTTTCCTTGAATAAATTGTCTTTTACAAAAGTTCTGAACTGAGCTTTGATCTCTTGTAAGGAAAGGGAAGCACCAGAAGTTTCATCTTGAAGATGACAGTGTATATCTTTGAAAGCCGAGACAACCAATGTCTTGAAGGCTTCGCCCTTCTGCCATCTGTTCTTCATTTCTCCCAAAGCCTCCTCCAAGACTCTGATCTTCCAATCCACACTGTAGACCCAGGACTTCGACAGATTGTCCTTTGCATCATCAAAAACTTTATTCGCCAGCAAAATGTTCTCGTCTGTCTGTCCCATAAGGCGAAGGTCTACTATGCAACTGCTCCAGATTTTGAGCTCTTTATCCATGGTATTGATAGTGGAGGAGAGCTTTAGTTGCATATTGCTCACCTTTTCGTGGAGTTTGAAAGCTTCGCCGATGAAGTTTAACCCAGCAACAAGCATGTCATCCACCATGGCTTCAATAGCTCTGCCATAGACAGAATACTTGTGCATATCTTTAATACTCTGCACTTCATCTTGGCTTAGAATTACAGGAGGTGGGAGAGCAGTCAAGGGGGTAGGGTCCAAAACTTTGTCCTTAGACAAAAGGGACTTGATGAAACCTGTGAGAACTTGGGCCTGTTCTTCCAACTGTTCAATAGTTTGCTGGCCCTTTTCTACCCTCCCAATGACTCTTGTGACTGTTTCCTGGAGGTTGTGAATTTCACCTTCAGGGGTAGACTCTCCCATTGGGATTCTCGAGAGCTCCAAGTCAGATGCCTGCAAGTCCTGCTCTGATTTATCCGTTGTAGGCTTGGAAATCTCTAGGAATTGCTGACCTTGAGCATCAGACACTATTCTGGAGGTGACTTTGGCTCTCTTGGCACGAGAAGGAGTGGTGCCCAACAAGGCTGCGACACACATCAAAATTTGATCCCGAGCTTTGAGAGGAGAATTTTCTCTTCTTTTTGTCGACCAAAGGTTGCACCCACGCGAAAGAGGAAGAGGAATCAGCAGGAGGGGCAAGGGGACCAAGAGACAGGGAGCTCATGACGCTCAAGGTCTGTGCAGCTGTTGACTCGAGTTGAGATGTGAGCGGGGCACTGGAGGCAATTGTGGTAGAAGGATCTACAGCACCTGGAAGCTCGGTGCTCTGGACTTCTTTATCTTTATCAGCTGGGTCTTCAGGAGCATTTGCAGGGGTTGGCATTTCACTTTCTTCACTTTCACTAAGAACAATGATGTTCTCTGGCCCTATAGGCAAATTTGCCTGTTTTTCCTGGAGATCTTCTTCCACAGGTTCTTTCTTTACTTCTTTGAGTTTCTTCTTATATACCTGGGTGGATGAGGAAGGAGTAGATTCTGCAGGTCCCTGAGTTGATGAGGCAGGAGGGGTCTTCACTGGTGTCTCAGACCTTGGAATAGATGCTTCTCTTCTTGGTGTTGAAGCGTCCTTAGAAGAGGATTCTCCTGAATGCCTCCTGAACTCTCGAACTCTCCTGTCAAACCAGACCCTAGTCCCGACTAAAAGCTGGAGCAAGGATCTCGGCCAGTCGTCCCTCTCTTTCCTGTTCCAATCCACGTCCTCTAAAGGAGTGTGCTTAACCACATTTTCATACTCATATGAGTATAGATCAGAGTTGTCATCCTTTAGCCCTTCAGGAACTTGATATAGGCCGAGTTCTTCAATTAATTGCAAGGAGAATCTGCCATAGTGCCTCCTTCTAGCCTCAAAATCATCAACACAATCAGCCCAATAGTCTTACGTATCGGCTTTGTGATAATAGACTATTTTGATGTTCTCGCCCAATGAACCTCTTCAATTCAAGCAAGTCCTTGGCTTGAAGAAGTGAACCGTGATGGGAACCAGGGCTCTTTCTACATTCTATGCATCTAGGGCTATTTTGCAGGTATAATTTCCCAAAGAGATGGGAAAGTGTAAACCAGTGATCCTCTTATCCCTGCAGGTTCTGTGCAATTTGTCCAATTGCCTGCATATTTCTATCAAGGCCATCCTATCATTACAGAACATGGGCAGTCTTAGAGGGGTGCCCTCATAGCCGGCAAGCCTGATATAAGAGAATTTCCTGAACTGGATGAAGTAAGCACCGTAGTGCGATATCAGAGTCATAGCTTCATCAGAGAATCTCCTGGCAGTATCGCCTTCGAGCAGCCTAACCACGTACATGGTGAAAGCGTCGTTGACCCTTCTGAAGTTACGATTGCTGGTCTCCAGGGTGAACTGCGGGTAGTATGCATATATTGGATCATCTTTGTGTTCATCTATGTAAGAGAAACCAAACCACTACCTTGATGCTGCCAGAGTGTACATCAGGTACGAAGTCATATAGAACTTCTTTGTTTGTTGCACGTTGGGCAGCTGCTCTGCCAAATTCATGCTAATGATCTCCGCCCAGTTGATATTCTGTGTTCCCTCGCATACCATGTTGATGAGCGGGCACATCCAGAAATGGAACTCATTGGTGGAGGGCAAGCCCATAACCCGAGCCAACAGAGTTATGAAATCAGACAACTCTTCATTAAAATCTACCCGCAAGAGGGTTTTGGTCAGACGAGAAGCTCCTTTCTTAGGGTTCTTCAGCCAGGACTTGCAACCCGTGCTTTGTATTTGTCGTTGTCCTGATTGAACAGGGCCTGTGCTTGATCCCGGGAAATGACTATGGCATTATCCATCTCTGGGATCCTCAGAGCAGTGCTAATGGCGGCAGCATCTAGTTTGGCAATGAGTTCCCCGTGTATATTGGTCAATTCACTTGAGGTGGGGTCGAAGTGAGCTCCGCATGAAAGCACGGTATCAGCACACTGTACCGAGATCGGGAAACCGCCAGCAAAGGCCAAACCGCTGTCGTGAATCATTGCTGCCATTGGAGTAGGGTTTGTATCTGCCACCCTCGCCCAAAAATCACCGAAGTCGAGATGTCGAGCTTCACTGTCTCCAATGTTGAGAACGGCAGACTCTAGTGGTGAAACTTGCTCCTGTCCCTGGAATTTGATCTTCATACTGATAGTAGTTGAGAGAGAATTGCAATCTAGACTTGGGAAGGAATTGCAGTAGGGAACGGGTATGTGCGCAAGAAATTAGATTGCAGGGGTTCGAGCAAGGAAGCAGTGTGAAAAATGTAAAAGGGGGTCTGCTCGTTATATAGCCGTTTTGGAGAGAGAAAGGAAATCAATGCGCATTAAATTCATATCTACCAATTTGAAAAGCAACATATTCGGGTAGAGCGGGAAAAACTAAGTATGAATGGCATTTGGTTCGCTTGGGACATGTGAGACGCGAATGCGCGAAACACGCGGCTCGGCCGATTCGGGCGAAGCAGGGAGAATACGCACAAATGCGTTTTGGGACATTTGGGATGAAAACGCGCGAAGTACGCGGTTCGGGCATTTCGGCCGAAAATGGGACAGAGCGCACTTTTGAAATTGGGACATTTGGGACAAGAACGTGAAGTACGCGGTTCGGGTGTTTCGGGTGAAATTGGAACGACTTGCACTTTTTGACTTGGGACATTTGGGACAAGAAGTTCCGAAGTACGCGACTTGATCAATTCGGGTGAAAACGTGACGAAGGTCCGGAAGTGTTTGGGACATTTGGAACAGAAATGCACGAAAGTCTGCGCAGCTCGGGCGTTTCGGCAAAAATGCAACAAAGGGGCCGTTTGAAACTGGGACATGCGGGACAAAAATACGCGAAGTACGCGAGAAACACACAAAATGACCCAGGAATGCAGATCATTACAATTTCTTGACTTTTAACATTTTCAAAGACGAAAGAAGACATTCAAAACTCAAAATTTCGAAAATTTACTTTAAGTGCGGGGAAATTTTGAGTGGACAACAGCTGGCTCCTTCTGGGGATGACTTGGCATAAATTCAAGGAATGAGGCAAGGCAAGAACTTAGACAAATTCGGGGAAGCAGACCAGTACCTTGCTCATTGGGCAACGGAGTCAAAAAGAACACCAATACAGAGGGCAACACACCAAAACAACAAAAGGAAAACACACCAAAAGCAGAGAAGCAAAAACACTGTACAGAATATACAAAGGACTCCCTAGTCACCTAGGACTTGAACAACTTGAGATACTACCCACTATAAGGAAGTGGGAGGGGAGAACCATCCATGTAATCAAGATAGAAAGAATTCTTACCAGCAAAGTGTCTGATCTTGAAAGGCCCGAGCCAAAGGGAATCAAACTTTCCATGGCTGCCACGAGGTTCATGTCTTTTATCCCATAGCAACACAGTGTCTCCAACTTGGAAATCTCTGAACCTAGCTTTCTTGTCAAACAGGACCTTTACCTTCTGCTGGTGAACAAATATCCTATCAGCAACCATCAATCTATCCTCATTCAGTTTGTGCAGGTACATAATTCTCTTATCCAGAGCATCGCTGAAACTAGTATCCTCAATGGCCTTCATTAGGTGCAAGGCTGGCAGTTCCACTGTCACTGGCAATTGAGCCTCTACTCCATACACCACTTGAAAAGGAGACATTCCAATAGCTCTCTTTGGTGTAATCTTGTCTGCCCAAAGAGCATCATAGAGCTTCTTGTGCCAGTTTCATTGAGACTCATTAACCAACTTCCTTATGATAGTCACCAGATTTTTGTTAGTGGATTCTGCTTGCCCATTGCCCTGAGGGTAGTAATCTGAAGAGTGAGCCAAAGAAATACCATACCCATAGCAGAAATCCATTATCTCAGCTGAAGAGAAATTCGAAGCATTATCTGTTACAATCTTGTTAGGTACACCATACCTTACCAAGATGTTCTCTTTGATGAAGTTGCATACCACTTCAGAAGTAGTGCTCTTGACTGGAATAGCTTCCACCCATTTGGTGAAGTAGTCAGTGGCAGTTAGCACATGAGTGTGACCAGCACTAGAAGCAGGATTAAGTGTACCAATGAAGTCCAAACCCCACTGTTGAAATGGTTCCTCAATCACAACTGGCTTGAGAGGCAACGACGCCAGTTTAGGTCTTCCCACAAAAGTCTGACAAGCCTCACATTTATCCACCCACTTGGATGCATCTCTGAACAAGGAAGGCCAGTAGTATCCTCCACGGAGTATCTTATGAGCTGTAACCGTTGATGAAAAGTGCCCTCCACATGCATGATCATGAAAAGCTGAGAGCAACTTTCTCTGTCTGTTCCTTGTCCACACACTTCAAAAATCTCCCATCTATTCCTCGCTTGAACAGGGCGTTTTCCCACAACACATATTGCGCTGACCTCAATTTAACAGTCCTCTTTTCTTTGGTAGTTAAATGAGAGGGGCATTCCCCATAGGTGAGAAAATGGGCGATGTCAGCATACCATTCGTCAACTGAACTAAGGAACAGAACAGTAGGAAGGTCAACTTTCTCCTCCAGCAACTCATGTTTGGCTCCTTCAGCAATGAGCTCACAAAGGCCTTTTCCACGAACCAGCTTGGTCGGTTTGATGTCAATGTCATACTCTTGGACCTTAGCAACCCAGTTCCCTCTCTTGGATCCAAATTCTTGTTGTGTGAGAATCGACTTAACAGTTGTATCTGGAACCAACACCATGGAGTGAGAGTTGAGGATATAAAAATGAAACTGCTTCACAGCTTTGACCACTGCAAAAGCATGCTTCTCCATCATGGTGTATTTCAACTCATGATCCTTCAGAATATAGCTCATGAACGCAATTGGGAGTTCATGCTCATTAGAGTCTTCTTGAGTTAAGACAGCAGCCAAGGTATTATCTGTAGCATAGCAATAGATGATGAAATCTTTGCTGAAATCAGGACAGGCCAAAACTGGAGTTTTAGCGATAGCTCTCTTGATACCCTCAAAGGATTCCTTTCCTTCAGAAGACCAACCAAATGTTTTCTTCCCTTTCATCATTTGAGAAATATTCAAAGTTAACTCTGCAAAATCAGGGATGAATCTTCTTAAAAAATTGATCTTACCGAAGAAGGAGTGCACACCCTTTTTACTGGTTGGGAGAGGAATTTGCTGGATAGCTTGTACTCGTTCAGGGTCAATCTTAATACCATCCTTGGAGACAATGTGCCCTAATAGTTTTCCCTCTGTGACACAAAAAACAGATTTTTTAGGATTCAAAGAAATTCCATGCTCTCTGCATCTTAGCAGAACTGTCTCTAGGTGATCAAAATGATCCGCTCTTGTCTTGGAAAACACTGTCAGGTCATCAAGATATATGACAATACACTTCCCTTTCAAGCTTCCAAAAGCCAGATCCATAGCTCTCTGGAAAGTGGCACCAGCATTAATAAGCCCAAAAGGCATTCTCTTGTAGGCAAAGGTACCCCAAGGAGTAGTGAAAGTTGTCTTGTGTTGATCTGCAGTATCAACCTCTACCTGATTATATCCAGAAAATCCATCAAGCATAGATAACATTTCAGATCCTGTTACTGCTTGCAATACTTGATCCATCATAGGCAAAGGATAATTATCTTTCAGAGAAGCCTGATTCAGGTTCCTGAAATCAACACAGATGCGGATCTCACCATTCTTCTTTCTAACAGGCACAATGTTTGCAATCCATGTTGAATGGTGAATGGGAAAGATGATTTTAGCCTTCAACAATTTCTGAATCTCCTGAAAGATGGTGTCAGCTATTTTGGGGTTGTATTGCCTCTGTTTCTGCTTGAAAGGCTTAATTCCTGGTTTGAGAGGAATAGAATGTTGCATATCTTTTGGCTTGAAGGCTTTCAGATCCTCATAAGAATATGCAAGAACATCCTTATACCTCCTTAGAAGATCAATTGCTTTTCTCCTCTCATCTGCTGTGCAACATTTTCCAATATTCACGAGCTTGGGGTCAGTAGAACTTCCAATATTGATTTTGTCATGTTCAGCTGATTGTTGAGGCCCAGAGGAAGCTCTAGATTTCACATACCTGTCATGTTTATCAAATAATTCCTCCAAACTCACCAAACCTTTAGGAATCTTGTTTCCTTTGAGTTTAATGCACCCTTCCTGATCTGTTTCTTCTCCTTGGGTGACAGCTTGGTCAAAGGACACACTTTCACGAGGCAGGTTGTCACTTCCCTCAAAATACAGTTGTTCGAAATTACCCTTGAGTTCCAGGAAGGAAAGCAAATGCTGATCATCATTGAAAACTTGCCAGTTATTGGTATTGTCAGGTACACTAGGCCGATGGACCATTTCAATGGTGAATTTGTCCTGAGAGAAATCAGGATGAGGAATCAGCAGTGACCCTGAGACAGCTAGTGAATCAGCCCTGCTGTTCTTTTCCCTAGGTATTGCTTCAATAGAGAAAGCATCAAGGAATTCAATGGAATCCCAAACCTGATTCCGGTAATGCTTCAGCCTCCCATTTTTTACCTGAAAAAGGCTTCTGACTTGCTTTACAATCAGCTCTGCATCACCACGAGCGAAGGTTCTTTACACCTTGTTCTTTGGCCACTTGCAATCCGAGAATGAGAGCCTCGTACTCTGCTGTGTTATTAGTATTCTCGAACTGTAACTTGAATGAAAAGGGGTGTAGACTTCCTTCAGGTGACACTAGCAGGACACCAGCTCCAGAACCAGCTGAGGAACAACTTCCATCAAATTCTAAAATCCAAACACCATTAGGATCTTTAGGTGATGCTTTGGGGTGTTGGATTTCATCAGGGGACATAATCATGTAATTGCCATGACCCATATCCTCATAGAGTATTTGTGCTTTAGGGTCATCCGTTTTCTGCACAATATACTCAGATTGCTTCTCAGGCAGCAGCTTCTTCATTTGTCCATTAACCGGTACAAGGGCATGTGACCAATCCATTTGAATTTCTCCACCCACATCTTTACAAAAGTTCCTACTTAGCAACATTCCATATGAAGGAGGGATGTCTGCTACTAGGATGGTAGCCAAAACTTTCTTCTCAGGCAAAGCAGCAAAAGCCACTTGTGCATCTTTAATCCTTCCAACCAGGGGCACTTCTTTACTCTCCATGGAGTAACAAGATCCATAAGTGCGTGTGAGGGTCAGGCCTAAAGCATGAGCTACTTTAGCTGGCATGACATTGTCTGAGGCTCCTGAATCTATGACACAATTACTGAGCCTATGGCCAGCTATGAGAAGTGTTACATAAAATGGTTTGATTTTGTCACCAGGCGAGGTGACAGCAGCTAAGACTAGGCTGTGGTGCAGAAGGAGGAGTAGGTAAAAGACCTTTAGAGGTGGTCTTGGAATGGGAATTAACAAATTGAATCATCTTGGCAAAAGCTTTGGGATGGGTTTGATAGTACTCAGCTTCTGAGATTTGGACCTTGGTCTTTTTCAGGTGATCAACAATATCAAAAGACCCAGAAGTGGACGGGCCATCATCATTTGAAATTCTAGGCTTATCAACTTTAGGAGAAAAAGAAGAAGCAACTTTGGTAGCAGGATTGATAGGACTCACCTTTGGTGTAGACGAAGTAGGGATAGGAGATCCTCTTTTTGCAATCATGGGAATAGTTGTCGACTGCTCCTTAGATTTCTTGATAGGCTGTGTCACTTTCTCCCTCTGACGTGTCTGCTCTCGAGTCATGACAGCAAATGATTCGCTATTCATGTCTGCTACCACTTCATCATAATCATCTCCATCATCAATACCCTCGGTGGTAAAGAAATTAACTCGAGATCCCTCAAGTTCTTCTGCCTCATCATCAAATTCCTCCACAAACTCCTCACAAGCTTCATTATCCTCATCATCATCTGGCTCTTCAACCTCACAGGTTGCATTCACAGGAACCTTAACAGGAGGTCCTTCAAGTGCTAGTCTTGTTTGAGAAGCAGGCAAATGATTCCTGGGCTGGAAATTTCTTCTTGGAACATCTGCATAAGGGGCATGCTGAGCCAATTGTTTCTTTATAGCAATAAGATCATTCGCAAGTTTCTGAACTAATGGATCAGTGTTAGGTCCAGGGGTGGAAGAGGAAGAAGCAGCAGACTTAGATTTGGGAGGGTCTCTTCTCAACTTCCCTGACATGATCAAGTCATCTTCGACACTAACAGCCAGTTCTTGATCTAGAGCTAACGTTGCGAGATTAGCCCTTCTTAGTGCATAACTAACTTTAGGTGATTGGGCATTTAGAAAGAAACATTTTTGAATCCGATCAACAGGTCGAGTGTTTGTTGGAATTTTATTTATCAACCTGTTGAACCGGGCCACAAATTCTCTCATGGGCTCTTGTGAATCTTTCTTTATCTGAGAGATTTGGGCTAGCAAGGCATGTACATCTTCTGCCGGCTTGAAACGATTCTCGAACTGGGTTCTCATTGTGTCCCAGTCGGTTATAGCACCAGCCGGAAGGTGAAAGAACCAATCAGCAGCATTATCTTGTAAAGTCTCCACGAACAGTCTTACGGAGACGTCTTCATGTTCAACTCCCAAAACTCCACATGCAACTATGAAGGCTGCAATATGTTCATCAGGATGTACTTTGCCATCACCTTTGAATTTTGGGAAGTTCTTCCGGTTACCTCTGGGTAACTCATGTAAAGGCTGAGTAAGGGCCAGGGGCCCGACACGTTGACCCCATGGCAATGGTGCCGCCATTCTTGGAAATATGGCTTGGAGAGGAACTGTAACACCAGCGAGGATCAAAGCTCGTAGATTGGGACTAGCAGGCTCTGAAGGAATACCACCCGTAGGACTTCTATCTTGAACAGGTGGAGTGCTTGTCGAACGAGTCCTTCTATCTCTTGTTGAAGTTGAAAGGAAAGGAAAACCTTGTTGCTCTAAAAGCTGAAACTGAGAATCTTCAATACCAAGGGCCCTTCTCCCTCGAGTGAAACGCGGAGTCGCCAGATCAAAGGATGATCAAAAATTGTAGAACTGGAATGTGATTTTCCCCAGCGGAGTCACCAAAAACTGTTGGTCGTCAAATAGGACTTTTAAGAAGAGCAACAGTCAGGGGACAAGAAGTCCCTCCTCTTTAATGGGAGAGGTTCCCTTATTCAGAAACGAACTTATTTACAAATATACAAAACATGATTTTATGGTTGAACTTGGATATTACGAAAGTGTTTTCCACAAGGATCATCAGTTACAAAAGGACTGAGGAAAGGGAATACGAGGATGAGCAGAAGAGCAACATGCAGAATTATAGATAGCAGAATAATCCTTTATGTATACGAAGTTGCAGTGAATTTAAAACAAGATCGTTTGCCTTGGATGAACAAGATGACATTACCAGACACAAAGTTCTGTAAATAACCTTCTTCAGATTCATTAATCAAGGACACAAAGTTCCTTCTTGGTTATACAAGATCACTATACTCACAATATTTGAAAATATGCAATCAGTGAGACTAACGAACTAGAAACAAATGATCTTCACGAAATTAAATGAAAACACAGAGATAACAGAGATTAGATAGACAATGAATGGAAAGCCCTTTTGTATTGATTTCTTTATGATCTATTTACACTTTCAGAAAATATGCCAAGTTCTTCCTCCTTTAGAATGGCGTAAAGAAGGCCATTATATAGCTTACAAATCAGTTACTTTTTGTAACCGTTTCTTTTAACTAAAGAATAGTTAAGGACTGCCAAATCGCAGTACCTCAACCTATTACAAAGAAAACGGAAAAAGAAAGGGAAGAAGAGAAAAGAATGGGGAAGAAGACAGGTGGCCGATCACTGAGAGGGACCCACTGACTTCAGAATCCGCTGTCTGAATCTCTTCAACGCCTCAGCTATGTCTCTGCCACGGGGAACTGACGTGTTGGCTGCAGACTGAGTCCAAAATCCCAGACACTTCTCCATCTCTTTATCAAACTCGACATGAGTATGATAATCTTTATTTGCTTCTTCGATGGCAGATTGAAGAGAGCAGATCTCCTTCATTTTTTCTTTGGAGATGGAGCTTTCCTTGAATAAATTGTCTTTTACAAAAGTTCTGAACTGAGCTTTGATCTCTTGTAAGGAAAGGAAGCACCAGAAGTTTCATCTTGAAGATGACAGTGTATATCTTTGAAAGCCGAGACAACCAATGTCTTGAAGGCTTCGCCCTTCTGCCAGCTGTTCTTCATTTCTCCCAAAGCCTCCTCCAAGACTCTGATCTTCCACTCCACGCTGTAGACCCATGATTTTGATAGATTGTCCTTTGCATCATCAAAAACTTTATTCGCCAGCAAAATGTTCTCGTCTGTCTGTCCCATAAGGCGAAGGTCTACTATGCAACTGCTCCAGATTTTGAGCTCTTTATCCATGGTATTGATAGTGGAGGAGAGCTTCAGTTGCACATTGCTCACCTTTTCGTGGAGTTTGAAAGCTTCGCCGATGAAGTTTAACCCAGCAACAAGCATGTCATCCACCATGGCTTCAATAGCTCTGCCATAGACAGAATACTTGTGCATATCTTTAATACTTTGCACTTCATCTTGGCTTAGAATTACAGGAGGTGGGAGAGTAGTCAAGGGGTAGGGTCCAAAACTTTGTCCTTAGACAAAAGGGACTTGATGAAACACAGCGTGAGAACTTGGGCCTGTTCTTCCAACTGTTCAATAGTTTGCTGGCCCTTTTCTACCCTCCCAATGACTCTTGTGACTGTTTCCTGGAGGTTGTGAATTTCACCTTCAGGGGTAGACTCTCCCATTGGGATTCTCGAGAGCTCCAAGTCAGATGCCTGCAAGTCCTGCTCTGATTTATCCGTTGTAGGCTTGGCAATCTCCAGGAATTGCTGACCTTGAGCATCAGACACTATTCTGGAGGTGACTTTGGCTCTCTTGGCACGAGAAGGAGTGGTGCCCAACAAGGCTGCGACAGCATCAAAATTTGATCCCGAGCTTTGAGAGGAGAATTTTCTCTTCTTTTTGTCGACCAAAGGTTGCACCCACGAAAGAGGAAGAGGAATCAACAGGAGGGGCAAGGGGACCAAGAGACAGGGAGCTCATGACGCTCAAGGTCTGTGCAGCTGTTGACTCGAGTTGAGATGTGAGTGGGGCACTGGAGGTAATTGTGGTAGAAGGATCTACAGCACAGAAGCTCAGTGCTCTGGACTTCTTTATCTCTATCAGCTGGGTCTTCAGGAGCATTTGCGGGGTTGGCATTTCACTTTCTTCACTTTCACTAAGAACAATGATGTTCTCTGGCCCTATAGGCAAATTTGCCTGTTTTTCCTGGAGATCTTCTTCCACAGGTTCTTTCTTTACTTCTTTGAGTTTCTTCTTATATACCTGGGTGGATGAGGAAGGAGTAGATTCTGCAGGTCCCTGAGTTGATGAGGCAGGAGGGGTCTTCACTGGTGTCTCAGACCTTGGAATAGATGCTTCTCTTCTTGGTGTTGAAGCGTCCTTAGAAGAGGATTCTCCTGAATGCCTCCTGAACTCTCGAACTCTCCTGTCAAACCAGACCCTAGTCCTGACTAAAACTGGAGCAAGGATCTCAGCCAGGTCGTCCCTCTCTTTCCTGTTCCAATCCACGTCCTCTAAAGGAGTGTGCTTAACCACATTTTCATACTCATACGAGTATAGATCAGAGTTGTCATCCTTTAGCCCTTCAGGAACTTGATATAGGCCGAGTTCTTCAATTAATTGCAAGGAGAATCTGCCATAGTGCCTCCTTCTAGCCTCAAAATCATCAGCACAATCAGCCCAATAGTCTTCTGTATCAGCTCTGTGATAATAGACTATTTTGATGTTCTGCCCAATGAACCTCTTCAAGTCGAAGCAAGTCCTTGGCTTGAAGAAGTGAACCGTGATGGGAACCAGGGCTCTTTCTACATTCTGTGCATCTAGGGCTGTTTTGCAGGTATAATTTCCCAAAGAGATGGGAAAGTGTAAACCAGTGATCCTCTTATCCCTGCAGGTTCTGTGCAATTTGTCCAATTGCCTGCATATTTCTATCAAGGCCATCCTATCATTACAGAACATGGGCAGTCTTAGAGGGGTGCCCTCATAGCCGGCAAGCCTGATATAAGAGAATTTCCTGAACTGGATGAAGTAAGCACCGTAGTGCGATATCAGAGTCATAGCTTCATCAGAGAATCTCCTGGCAGTATCACCTTCGAGCAGCCTAACCACGTACATGGTGAAAGCGTCGTTGACCCTTCTGAAGTTACGATTGCTGGTCTCCAGGGTGAACTGCGGGCAGTATGCATATATTGGATCATCTTTGTGTTCATCTATGTAAGAGAAACCAAACCACTGCCTTGATGCTGCCAGAGTGTACATCAGGTACGAAGTCATATAGAACTTCTTTGTTTGCTGCACGTTGGATAGCTGCTCTACCAAATTCATGCTAATGATCTCCGCCCAGTTGATATTCTGTGTTCCCTCGCATACCATGTTGATGAGCGGGCACATCCAGAAATGGAACTCATTGGTGGAGGGCAAGCCCATAACCCGAGCCAACAGAGTTATGAAATCAGACAACTCTTCATTAAAATCTACCCGCAAGAGGGTTTTGGTCAGACGAGAAGCTCCTTTCTTAGGGTTCTTCAGCCAGGACTTGGCAACCCGTGCTTTGTATTTGTCGTTGTCCTGATTGAACAGGGCCTATGCTTGATCCCGAGAAACGACTATGGCATTATCCGTCTCTGGGATCCTCAGAGCAGTGCTAATGGCGGCAGCATCTAGTTTGGCAATGAGTTCCCCGTGTATATTGGTCAATTCGCTCGAGGCGGGGTCGAAGTGAGCTCCGCATGAAAGCACGGTATCAGCACACTGCTTGTCTTGAGATCGGAAACCGCGTGAGCAAAGAAAGGCAAACCGCTGTCGTGAATCATTGCTGCCATTGGAGTAGGGTTTGTATCTGCCACCCTCGCCCAAAAATCACCGAAGTCGAGATGTCGAGCTTCACTTTGTCTCCAATGTTGAGAACGCGGACTCTAGTGGTGAAACTTGCTCTGTCCCTAGAATTTGATCTTCATCGATAGTAGTTGAGAGAGAATTGCAATCTAGACTTGGGAAGGAATTGCAGTAGGGAACGGGTATGTGCGCAAGAAATTAGGTTGCAGGGGTTCGAGCAAGGAAGCAGTGTGAAAAATGTAAAAGGGGGTCTGCTCGTTATATAGCCATTTTGGAGAGAGAAAGGAAATCAATGTGCATTAAATTCATATCTACCAATTTGAAAAGCAACATATTCGGGTAGAGCGGGAAAAACTAAGTATGAATGGCATTTGGTTCGCTTGGGACATGTGAGACGCGAATGCGCGAAACACGCGGCTCAGCCGATTCGGGCGAAGCAGGGAGAATACGCACAAATGCATTTTGGGACATTTGGGACGAAAACGCGCGAAGTACGCGGTTCGGGCATTTCGGCCGAAAATGGGACAGAGCGCACTTTTGAAATTGGGACATTTGGGACAAGAACGCGTGAAGTACGCGGTTCGGGTGTTTCGGGCGAAATTGGAACGACTTGCACTTTTTGACTTGGGACATTTGGGACAAAAAGTTCCGAAGTACGTGACTTGATCAATTCGGGTGAAAACGTGACAGAAGGTCCGGAAGTGTTTGGGACATTTGGAACAGAAATGCGCGAAGTACGCGGCTCAGGCGTTTCGGGTGAAAATGCAACAAAGGGGCCCGTTTGAAACTGGGACATGCGGGACAAAAATACGCGAAGTACGCGAGAAACACACAAAATGACCCAGGAATGCAGATCTGTTACAATTTCTTGACTTTTAACATTTTCAAAGACGACAGAGAAGACATTCAAAACTCAAAATTTTGAAAATTTACTTTAAGTGCGGGGAAATTTTGAGTGGACAACATATAGCAAAATAGAATCTTATTTGAATGAGAATGATTTCAAAGAGGAGCAGGAGTGAACCTACCTTATACACCAAGATAAATGAGCAAGTTAAGATTCTAATTATTTTTTTATAGATGATTTGATAATTATTGGAAATCTATCTACAAATTATTCAAATCAGCAATGAAGAAGGAATTTGAAATGATAGATCTTGGTCTTATGCATTAATTTTTAGCATTAAAGTACAATAATCAGAAGGTGAAGTTTTTATTTCACAAGAAAAGTATGCAAATGATGTTTTGAAAAGGTTTAACATGTTGAATTATAAGCCAAAGACCAACACCGGTACGGTTGCAGTAGGTTTAAAGTTGAGTAAAGAGGATATTTGATCATTGGTGGATCCAAATTATTGAAAAAGTTAGTTGGAAGTCTTATGTATTTGACCACAAGATGTGACATCATGTATGGTGTGAGCCTCATATAAAGGTTCATGGAATCTCCAAAAGATTCACATTGGCAAGCTGGAAAAAGAATTTTAAGGTATGTGTGTGGAATAAGGAATCATGGAATTTTGTATTCAATTTTAGATGAGTTCAAACTCATTGATTATACGAGATAGTGACAATCCTTTGGAAGTATAGATGATCGGAAAGGCACATTCAGCCAATATAATTTTCACTTTGGAACAGGAGTGGTTTCATGGGCATCAAAGAAACACCTATTTTCAAATTATCTTTAGCGAAGAAGAAGAGTATGTAGCAGCATGTCAAGTTGTGTGGATGATAAGAGTGTTGAAAGATTTGAGACAGAAACAAGAGGAATCTACGTAGATTTTTATGACAACAACTCAACAATAGCATTGTCCAAAATCATGTTTTTCATAAGAGGAGAAAGCACATTGATACGAGGTATCATTTCATTAGAGAGTTGGTAAAAACAAAGAAATTCATCTTGAATTTTACAGATTTGAAGATCAGTTTGCAGACATTTTTACAAAGGCTTTGGCAAAGGAATTTTTCAAATATTTGAGATATTTTCTAGGAGTTTGTGATCCCGCACATGGCAGTTAAATGCAAATGCAGCTCTGGAATAGTGAAAGCTACATGTTCAAAATTAAGGGGTTTGTTGGAAATATGCATGTGCGGCATAATTCCTCACCTAGCTTTAGGAAAACAAATAAATAAGTTTAGCTAATTGTAGTTTGACTATTTGATATAGTTTGTAGCTTGTTAGAATTCTAGTTTGATTAGATTTATATTATTAGGAAATAGACAAAGTCAATCAAATAAATAAACAATTAGTTTGATGTATGTGTTGGAACTAGAAGACTCAGCTTCAGATTTGGAGATCTCTATTTAAGAGCAGGTTTATAGCTAAGTTTGGGGAAGTTTTTTTCTATTTAATAAAAGTAATTGTATTTACTTTGTATGCACACATAGAAGTGTGAAATCTATACAAGAAAAAGTAGAAGAACACAATTACACACACAACTTGATTTGTATGAGCCGAAGCTCGGCGAGAATTGAAGTTATTAATTGATAACGCATAGTAGTGTTGGTTTAAGCGAATTACTATATTTTTATGTGTTTATTTTATTATTTTTATTTATTGTTTGTTTTATAAGACTATAGATTTTCTACACATCACTTTGTCAATTTCCTATTTAAGGCACGTGAGGAGTGTTTCTTTGGCTTTACGTAATGTGCTTGTGTGGTTGTGCTCGTGTTGTTCTTTGGGAATTGCTTGTGTTGCTATGGAGGTATTTTAAAAATAATGTTTTATTTACTTCCAATTCTTCTACTTATTTTCTAAGTACTCTCAGTTCAAGGGTCTTTACTTAGATTAGTTAATACAATTCTATTGTAATGGAGTCTTGTTTAACATGTCATGATTTTTCATCTCACTTGTGACATGAATATTTTTTGTGGTTAAATGATGAATTTGTTTTATTGATGATATCATTCTCTTTTCTACTTATTTTCAAATCAATGTTTGTTAAGGGGTTGTTACTTACTATCAATTGATCTACATTGTACTTCTGAGTTAAATATTGAAATGCATATCACTAGGCAAACCTTAATAGACATTGCAGTAAATGCACTTGGGGGCATGGTCACCATTGTTCCATATTTTTAGAAGATTACCAAAGATTGTGCATACTTCCAAGAATGATCGAGTACTACAATGTATATTTATAAATGCTCAAGCATATATAGAAATACATTTATATAAAGGGTAGAAAATTGATACTTGTATGTTGCCTCCTCCTTTATTTCATCCATCGAAAGGGGCTTATATTCATGATTCTCAAGAAAAACAATATAAATAGTTTTTATATATGCAAATCCCATTTCCAAAATGTGGAAAGAGTTACCTAGGCCTCCGTGTCTATTCAAATTCCTTTTTTTGGTTGTTGGTATAATTTTTTAAAGTCTTTGTCTAGATGTTTTCTTGTGTTGGCCATGTCGACCTTATCTATTTCACTAGCATGAAATGTCGTAATATGTTAGTGTATGATCTCTCAAGACAAAATTGCAGTGGATGTTGTGTTGTCTTGAGTTTACCGATCCTCATCAACACATTTTTAATGGATTTTGTTTCCATCATCTGTTAGATGTATGATCCATTTTAGATATCACAAATAGAATTTTTCTTAACATTCTACCTCTCATGCTAGTACATTCATGGTCTTAGTTCGATTTTTAGCCATTGAAATTCAATATTCCGTGTCTTCCAGTAATTTGACTATGGAAAAATGTTTGTGCCCATTGTTATCTTGATTCCACCACAAAGCCAAACACCTTCCAATGTGCTTACATTGGTTTATGCCCGTAGTTTCCTCTCATAGACAATTGAACCCGCTTTAGATATAGATACATATCCGAGATCAATCAAGACATGAAAGATAAGGCGGTTGCACCTCCCATACCCATGTCATTTTTTCCTCAATTAGAACCTCCGATTATATAAACTTTCAACTTTTGGAAATAGTTACTTTGGTTGACATTTCCAAAAGAAAATTAAAGTATTTAAATATGACAATATTCTTATATTAAAATATCGACAAACATATATACCATAGATGAATTTTAACAAAAAATAAATGTAGATATTGATATAATTCAACAAGTTTACACATATTTTCTTAAGATAAGTTACCGCTTAGAAATAATAGTATATTAAAAAAATTAATAAAATAAAGTTGTTTATTATACGCACTTAATCAATCAATGTTGTTAGTTCTTTGTGTTTATTTAAGTCCATCAACCATTGTATATTTCCTTATTTCATGCATTTATTATGAGCTATATTGTGCTACTATATCTTCCTTGCTTGCATGTGTAAACTAAATATACTTCTTTCTCTAAACTACCACTTTTTAGAGATTTCCACTTCCCTCCTCCCAACTCCTATGAATTTTCCTTTGATTTTGAGGATGGATGCGTCATTTTTAGATAAAGACCTGGTTTATTTGTTTCATTTCATGCTCTTTTAGTGGAAATTAGAAACTTTTATCTAATTATATCTTTAAATTAGGGAAACGATAACAAATAAAAAATATTCAATAATGGAAATTTAAGGTTTTAATGTATTTTAAGATAAAATAAATGCCGTTATTTATTTTTGAACTAAGTATACAATGTGTAGATGTGCAAATTAGTGGTATTACATAAATAACGTACTAAATTGATTACATTTTTTCACCAAATTAGTTAGATGTAATAGCATTTCAGTTTAATCTATTCAAAAAATTAAAATAATAGTAGGAAGATTACATTATTTAGATTATATGAAATTCTAAAAATATTTGCAATAATTTAAACCATATAAATACAGAAATAGATATGTAAGAACAATGAGATTATGGAAATGACTCCCTTTGATAAATTTGAAATTTTGACATATGCATCTTCTAATTTCTTTAAATGTGTAATCTCATTTTTTAGTTATTTGATCTTTATGTTTATACGTTAAAATGTATTTTGAAATTTAGTTTGTCTAGAAGACTTTGATGGATGCAACCTTAAGTAGATATACTAGTGCTTAGTGCTTGGTCCCTCATTATGGTCTCATAAATTTATATTTATATGGTTCTCTTGTTCTAATTTTGTAATTAACCTTGAAACGACCGACCACCAAAAATATAGAAAGCTTAAACGGTGAGAAAGTTCCAAAAAAGTGAGAGTAAAGTGTAAAGAGGATCAGGGCACCCCAGAGGGAATCGGGGCACTTGAGGCACCCTATTCGAGTGGGAAAAACATAGTGTGACAGAACTGACTAGGCAAACACAAGAGAAATATCAAAGTAACAACAACAAGAAAAGTAAAATGGCCAAAGACATGGGTTGATTAGTACTCTTTTTCACTCAAAAACCATATGAATAGTAATATGATATCGGGACTAAATAATTACCCAAATTGTGTGATTTATTGTCTACATTGTATAAATAAGATTTCTAATTCTCCAAGGTGATGTGGAAGGTATTTCACGATGGAGGATATGTTTTGAGGGAAGTTGATGGTGTGACCTATGTATTTGTACTGGCCTCCATGAGCTTGACTAACCTGTACAATAGGATTAACTCTTGCAATTAGCATTTCTTCAACTTGTGTCAATGACTGCAAGCAAGGTGGTGACATCCTGGGTCCATGTTGTTCCATGAAGAGAAGCGATGTCCATTTATTTCAAGATTACATCTACTGCAAGTATGCACACCTCCAAAATTTCTTGTTGTCATGCCTAGGTAGTTTTCTAAACAAATGGAGCATGTATTGCTTTTGGATGAAAATCAATTCTTTTATGAAACATGCGTTGAGTTGCAGAAAATGATGTGTATGTTGAGTATGAGGGTTGTTGCAAGGATTGGGAAATAATAGGAGAGGATGTTTCTAGCTCCTGTGGAAGAGGAAAGCGAAATGGTTCGAAAGGAAATGTGTTTTGATGGTCAATATTGTTGTTATGAGGCACATAAGAGGGTTGTTGTGAGAAAGGCATTCTTAAAGAGTAGGAAACATTCAGAATGATGCAACCATCAAATATATTGTGGTTGTTATTTATAAGTTGGGGACGGCTCCAAGAACATGAGGCTAAAAAGTGGCTAGCGAAGGGGGTCCATTCAGGAAATTGGATTCTTCTTGTAGGTTATTTGAAGGTCGACGAGTAGGGGTGGCAAGGAGTTGAAATTAGGAACGTTGGTGGGCATGTTGGTGTGGGTTAAGAGCACATGAAGATTTATTTCTTAGGCTTATTTACGAGCACGATGAATGGTGATGGTGTTGTTCATTAATGCTTTCTCTATTGCGAGCGTAATGTTCACACCTTTGCAGCCTTTTTTGCTGGTCCGACATAGTTGGTTTGCAATAGTTTGGGAATCGGTTCTCCCAAAAGAAAGGGGAGTGGAATTGGTAAGGAATGATGACATATTAAAAACGTACATTGTAAGCATGTTGGTAGCAAAGGAACAAAACTAAATTTTGCAAACATAATAATAGAATGAAAAAAACTATTATTGAGATTTATGTAACACAATGCAACTAAAATCCATTCCATATGTATAAGTTCATGAAAGCATTCAAATTTCACGATAAATAGAGACATTTTTTTGCATATATAACAAGGAATGCATGTTGTACTAACATTTTTTTAGAAAAGTGTTGTACAAGAGAGATGATTTTTATTCTATACATATTTTTTGTGCTTCCATATTTGGTGAGGCCAAACAAGGTTGCAGATCGGACGAGGTGATGAAATATTGCATGTATTTTTGAGCCATTTTTTTAGGGTGTATATAATAAAAAGGTATTTCTAAACATAGCTATATTACAACATGTTTTGTTCTACAAAAATTCAAATTTCAATGCAACTAAAATCCATTCCTTTTGTGTAGTTTCTTGTGCTAAATAGAGACATTTGTTTGTAGATAGTAGAAGAAATGCATGGTTTACTAATGTTTTTTTAAGTTTTATACAACATTGCACAAGTGCATATGGGTTTAATATTTGATTTTGAAGGTTTGCTCAGCGATGAAGAATAAAACATCATGAAATAAATTATTTCTTTTTAAAAAAATCTCTGACAATTAGTGCAGTGCAATGAAGGGCATCTCGTGTTGAGGTGACCTAACCTTTGTGTGATTTTTCTTCCATGTGTAACGCCCGCTAAAATCTCCCACTTGAGACCCGTGAACAACCTAGGTTTAGTTACAAAATTATGGAATAATTTTTTTTTTTAAAGTGTTAACAACCAAAGTCTCAAGGACAATTAAATTCAACTGATAAATTTTCCCATTATAATAATTACTAATTTCACATTATAAAGAAACAAGTGTAATAAGTCCACACCTAGCTCAAATCTCCTTAAGGATTAATTTAATCATAGATTACATTGACATTTTAGCTAAATATTCCCGATTAAAATTTTTTGGTTAAGGGACCAAAACAATTAAATACCCAAGGTATTTAATTCCACAAGATCTAAGACAAGAGCAAGGTTTAATTACGGTGGGGAAAAGAATACATATTTAAAATCATCAGAGTAAATTCTTACTTACCCACTCCCAAAACTCGGTTAAAGATTCAATTTTATTTTTCCCATGATTAACACAATTAAAACTTCTTGAAAACATTCCCATTAGATAGGGAATTTTCTCACCTTTCCGTGATATAAAGAAGTCCTCCTAACTCCTCATATTTCTCAAGTTATGGACCAGCGGAACTTGGGGTGAAAATTTTCCCAAGAGCGGGCCTGCAGGGAGGAAAATTTTCCCCAACTCGGGCCTACGGACTTCAGAGAGAAAATTCACCCAGAGGAGAAAAGAAGACCAGCGGAGCGGGGAAGAAAAATTTTCTCAAGCGGAGAGCAGACGGAGCGGGGAAGGCATTTAGCACTTTTTCCCTTTTTGGGACAAAGTGAATTTTACACCTGCACCTCCGCCAACGCCCGGGAGGCCATGTGGCAGCTCCTTATTGGTCAGGTCAATGGGTCAACAGGGAACATTTGGAAATTTTGACTATTCAAAAGGAAGGGCAAAAAGGTCGAAAGGAACCCCGCCTCCGCCGATGTAAGAAGATGCCATGTGTCAGCCAACTGTTAGTGGCGGTTTGGCAGGCTGGTGGGGATAATTTGGAAATTTTGCACAAAATTTTTTTGAAGCGTTAAGGCTTAAAAGGATCCACTCCTCCGCCGACGTCTCGTGAAGCCACATGGTGGCACCTAATTAATCGTGGGCAGCGAGGTGCGAGAAAAACTTACAAATTTTTCCAAATTTATTTTTGAAAGCGCTTAAGGTTAAAATTGATCTGAGCCTCCGCCAATGCCCAACGAAGCCACGTGTTGATCAATGATTGGCTGCTGGGGTGGCGGGGCACGGAGGAAAAATTGCCAAATTAACTTTTTGACTTAGATCATTTTTAGAAAAAATGAAGGTTTGCAGATTAGCGAGCGGTGAGAAACTTCATGAATTTGCACCTTTTGGGAAAAAGAAAAAAAGGAAAGTTTTAGCCCGTAGGTCTGCCCAAGAATATTTTATTCATTTAAAATTTGACAGTTAGATTATTTTGAGCCCGAAATGAAGTAAAAACTTCATAAGGCCATAACTTTTGATTGGGAACTCGGTTTTGGAAAACGAGGACTTTCTGGAAAGATCTTGACGTCCTCTTTTCACAGCAACCTTAAGAATTTGATTTTGATAAATTTTAAAGGGTCAATTTTGAGAAAACGTCTTTTGTCACTTAGAAAGTGAACTAGTATTTTTAACTTATCAATTTTGTTCAAATTTGTCGTTAATTCTTTTTCCACTTACCAAATAGGCATGGAGGATTTTACTTGGAATATTTTAGGATAGATTACAAGGTTAAGTTTGCTTGATTGATTTGCATTCGAAATTTATCAATTTTATACAACAAGAAGTCTACAATTTTTCCTTTGCCCGATTTGAAAGATTCTGTAAAAATTTTATAAGTATTTTGGTATGTTTGGGGTCATTTTGACCTTACAAATAAAATTTGATATTTAATTTTGTCTTTTTGATGTTGCAGGGTCATTTTGTTCAATTTCTGATTAATAATTGCTAGTATGAAAGTTATCTAACAGAACTCAAATTTGAATAGATTTATTTTCATTTGCCAACTTTAAACTATGAATTCATTCCAACCCAATCTAACATACTAAGTTGACTCAAGCAAAGTATTCAAATGCCAAATTACAATTCTGATTTCTACAACATTTATTTTTAAATAAATAGAGTATTATGACATTTCTCCATACGTATTCACTTTTTCATCCTTCCAACAAAATTTCAAAATACATTCAACAATCATATTTCAATACCCAATAATGTCATTTGAGTAAAGTAATATAATCCTTTATTGATTCAAAGAGATACCTTTACAATTTCTTCTTTCATTCCACAATTACAATATACAGAATATGATTTCTTTCACATTCTTTCAAAAGCAGAAAAACATAGTATATCTCTTTCACAATTCAATTTACAACTTTCATAGCCCATACAGACCATCTTTCCATCACAAATAATATACAAGATCATCCACTTCAAGTGGGAAAGGGTTACATTAAGAAATTATCTCAGCAAGGACTCACAAACTGTCTTCTTTCTCAGTTCCAAACAACATTATGAATTTCCATCATTCTCCAATTTGGTCACAATAGAACAGGGGAAAGGCAACACTCTCCACCCAACCAAGACATCTAATGAAAAGGGAGAAGCCATCCTTCTTCATTGGCCCCCGAGCCCTAACCACATTGCAATAAGAAATATTTTTTTCAACTCATGGCAACAATAGGCTTCCAAAACACAAAGATAGATTTCTCATTCAAAACATAGTCCAAAACAAAACTGCAGTTTTCCACCACATAACAAAACAACAAACAACACTCATGCTTCATCATGCAAGCCAAAGGAGCAAGAAACTATGGGGGATGTTGCTTATGCCTCCCAAAGGGGAAATGGGTATCACCACCTGAGAACAAACCGTCAAAATATATATCATTTCAAATCCCTGACATGCCCTTATGCCTCCCCAAGTACCCCTTATTCCTCACATTTCCTTATGCCTCCCCAACCTCTTATGGCACCCCATAACGAGTAAAGAAATGCAACCTATTTCTTTGTAAGGTGGAACCCAAATCCCAACTCCCTCCACACTTATACCTCCCCAAAATACTTATGCCTCCCATAAAATGCCCCATAGTCTTCTCCTACACCATCCCTAGGCCATCTACCCAACCAGCCAACAAATAAAACAACACATTCAAACATTCAACCATTCACATATGCATACAAATAAAAGGAGAGTATTTCCAAGAGCTAAGCTCTTACCTCTCCATGATGGAGTTTGTTCCAAGTTCAAAACAACAAGCTCTCTAATGCAACACAAACTAAGAGATCAACAATCAACAAGTATGCAACAATCTCCAAATTTCTCCCAATTTGCAAGAGCTCCAAAAAACCAAAGCAAGTTGCCAAAAATGAAGTGATAAAAGTGAAGCAAAAAAAAACCCCAAAAACAAGCCAAGGAATTCGAATATATAGAAGAGGAAAAAGAAGAGGATGAGGTTGATCCATGTGGGATGCCACATAACACATCCTCAACTCCAACTCATAAGTCAACTTCAATCTCCAAGGCACAATAAATAAGCAGGTGAATAAATGACAGTTTTACTTACACACTCAAATCAAACCCACACCTCATAAAGACTGAAATTGAAAGCATGTAAGAAAGTGCAATTAAAGCATACAACTTGACTTACAAAAATGCATAATGAAGGCTAGATTTAAACCCTCCAACCATAGGTAAGGTTGGCATGCAAATTTAAGAGGTATGGGACAATTTTAACTTGTCCCATAAGCTTCCAAAATAAGCCTCCAAGGACAAATTCGAATTTCAAAAGAAGGTGAAGTGTTTCATACTCCAAAATTAATTTACACATCACCTACACATTTCTTACAACACTTTAATTTTAGGCCAACAACTCTAATAATTACTTTCTTATGTCTCAATTTGATTAATTAATTTTAACAACATGTTTACTCACATTAATTTACCACAATTAATAAATAATGAAAGGGGTGAACACATCACTTAATAAACACATACAAACATCAATAAAAAGGAGCCAAATAAATAAATACACATAACCCTTGGTCACATTTAAAGGTGATCCCCCATGGGAATCCCTAACAATCAAACACACATGTGCCAACAATACAAGTTGTCATGGTGACCTTGTTGAATTCATATAGAATTCCAATGTGGTTGGTCTCCAATCCCTCGATGTTTGTTGTGATACTTTTAACTCGCATAATACAAATACCCCTTCGGCCTCATGGTCATATCGAACATCCAAATGAATATAATACAATTTCAAAATCATCAATATATATATGAATCACAACAATATCCAAATATTCAACAATATCATTTACAATTTCATTAGAACTATATAATCATCAATTTTAAATTCAATTTTCTCGGTCTACTCAATATATCCAAATATCACATGTCCTAACAACATCCATAAATATGTATATAACCATGTCCAACAACATGTCAACATATATATATATATATATATATATATATATATATATATATATATATATATATATATATATATATAGATATATATATATATATATAATGTCTCTAACAATCATCATGCATCATATATGAATCAGAGTCAACAATAATCCATGATCTGACATCTAACACCATACTAAATCAAAATTATAATAATGTCTATAATATAGTCAGTAGTATCATGATCAATATCAAAAATTTTGAAGGGAAGTGGGCACTACACCATGGAAACCAGCATTGGCACTAAATAGGAAAACAAAAAAAATAACATTAGATGACAAAAAAACATATATGATGTTAATTCCAAGTGCAGCGGAGAGTAAGAATCCACTTAAGAGGTATATTTCCAATATGAACTATAGAATACAAAAGAGGACATCAACCTTTTTTTGGTGAGAGGCTTTAAAAACCTTTGCATAGTGTAGTCTATCACCTAACTTGGAGTGGATCGATGTGGCCTCATAAGGGAACCAATCCCCTCGACACACAATGATTCCTGACTCTCACAAAGGCACATGCCCTCACATGCCAAAAAACAAGAACATCATGAAATTTAACAAAATGTTTTCTTTCAATCAAACTTCCATTTAAACTATATAATGCAAAGCAACAAAGATTCTCACTATGGAAAGCAAATGAATAGTTTACAATCAAGGGAAATTTATTGTAAAAATGGAAGCGACAAACAAATCTACAATAAATGTGCAAGTGAGGAAAAAAATTTTTTAATAACCATAAATTCAAAGGGAAAAGAAAAAAAATAGGCATACACATTTTTAATAACCACATATTCAAAAGAAAAAGAAAAAAATGATATTGATTTTTAAAACATCAAATAAACATTCCAAGCGAGATGACTTGCACTAATAGAGTACGGTAAAAATGTTGTAAACAGAGAGACGGTAAAATTACTCACAGCCTATTACAGAGTTAATTCCAAGTATGTTCCACACAAAAATCTGTATAAATGCTCTGTATTTCCCCTGGAAGACAACAAGACAATAGTAAAAAAACACATTTATATTCGACTATTATTACATGATCTGATTAATAAAACAAAGTATATTTACAAAAATGAAAAACAAAGTATACATGATTTGAGTAATAGTATTTTTTATTACAAAGGAAATAAATTAAGATGGTTTACAAGAAAGATCTACATAACATCGTAAAGTGGAAGAAATATGTGTGTAAATCAATGGCGGGCTTCTTAATGATTATTTCAGTTCTAAGGACCCCACTAATATTCATAATTGTGCCTTTCCTACTTATACAATAACTTTGCACGTCATATTATTTGCAGCTTACATAGGTGTAGGACCCATTCCAACGACACAATAATTACAGACTATTTCACCATACGTAAAAGTGCAAATAAATTGATTATTGTCCTTTAATACTAACTTTGATCGTATTTTTTTATTATTGGCAAATAGTTTTTTGAAAGGAACTTTGATCGTATTAGTTCTCTTGTGGATTCATATTTTCATAGTTCGAGGATACTATTTTAAATAATGATGTTATATTTTAATTAATCTTTTGATAAACCGTGTTAATCTAAATCCATTACCAAAAAGTACTTAAATATTTATAATTGGTTGAGTTACATTAATAAATATTTCTTATCTGGATATGTTCTTTACTTATTCATGCTCCCGCGTGTTCATTTTTTTAATGTATGATATATGTAATATAATCCTTGGCCTACAATTGGTTATAGTGGTCTTCATATAATGTAGACTACTTTATCACCTTACAAGATATTTTTATGATGCATACAACTTTACATATATTTTTTTTTAGGAAAACTTATGAACTTATGATGGGTTTTTCTAAATTTTCCTGATTAGAAAATTTATAGTTTTATTGGATTATAAAACCCATTTCTTTGGTATTACCACTTATTTTAAGTAAATTCATCTAATCTATGTCATTATTTTCTTTTTGGGTCTTGTATTGACTTAGTCTATTATGTTATGGTATGGGATGCTTATGTAGTTTCTTCTACTTTTGAAATAATCATATGAGGCGTTTATATTGTAAATGTTTCATACCATACATAAAAAGTGCAAATAAATTGATGGATAAAAATATTTTTTTGGATAAATGTGTCTTACAAATTTTGCACCTGTGGTGCGAACTTTAATAAAACTATTTCGTTAAGAATATGGACTATGATAGACACATGAACACAAAGTTAAATGATTTGTTTATTCACTGATAAGCTTTACAGCCTAAGAAAGGGCAAATCCTCACATGCCACTTAGCTACATTATGCCCCCAACAGCTCTTCAATATTCCTCCTCTTCAACACCAATGCACCACGAAGAAAGCAAATATACTGATCAAATATTAATCTTTTTCTAAGTTCTGGTATGTGGTGTTCTGTAGAAAACAAAAAGCCCAAAATTAATTCAACATGAGTAGAAAATAATAACCTGAAATAAGAATAACGTTAAGAAAAAAATTCCAAAGCTATTGGAAAAGAATAACTTAAATAAGAATATAAACTCACAATGAAATATTAACATTAAGAAAAAAATTCCAAAGCTATTTTTGTGCTTAAAAATATCGAAGTCCTTAAATTATGGTTGTGCTACAAAATAGCACAACCAAAGAAACAAGATGCACCTAGCAAAAATATAAGGGAAATGTCAACTCCCCATGAATTAACCCTTTCTAATCCACCTACAGAGTTAATACGAATGGAATCCCTCTTATCTAACCTCCCGTAAAAAGAAGAACCTCTAAATTATTCGGACATGTTTTACCCTCTCAAATTCATTTCCAAAAACAACAAAAAAAAATCGCAGTAAGGATTCCATATTTTACCAAAACGCAAAGATTTTTGTTTCAACAAGAACTTTGTTACTTTCATTTTGCCCTTAATTTTCCGGCAAGATGAATAAATGTCAATTAATACATACAAACAATGATTTCACAAAAATAAAAGCTTCAAACCCCAAAGTGTGCCCTTTTATTACAATGGCATTGCATCTGTATTTACAATGAGTTCGATCAACCGACATGAATATGTACACCCATGATAATAGTGACGAGGGCTATAAGGGTGAAGAATAAGATAGCGCGTATCAAAATAGATCTCCGCTTGGTCCCCAAGTTGTTAAACTCCAGAGGGTGATTATTGCATGGAGTTAGGGGAGATGACCCTATAACCGTGCATCCTAATTTTAGGGGCACATAGATATATGTAGGGGTCTCGTCAACATAAAAAAATTATATCATCATGTAGTGTATCATCATGCCACATCAGCATTTTCGTTTTACGTGTTTATTTGGAGGGAAAAGTAGTTTTTGAATTGATTTAAAATGAAAAAAATAATATAAAGCATTTGAAAGAGGTACCAATGACCAAGCGCCCTATGTGTCACATTTTCATTGGCTCTTAAAAAGTGTCATTAATCAAAAAGTGAACAACTATTAGTTATTTTTTCAACAACCAATAGTGAAATCAATGTACATGTTTTAGTACATGCACAATTATGGGGTCATCTCCCCTAATTGAAAAAAAGAAAAAGAAAAATAAAACAGTCTCAATGAAAGATAACAGATGGTCGATGGAAAACATTATTACGCCCATATCCTATCTTGCATCGTGCACGCACACTACCCAAATATAACAAATGGTAGATGTGGAAGGGGAAAAAATATTTTTCTTGATCTCTAACAATGGCGTCGTAATAAAGACTACCGTGCACTCTCGACTCGCACAACCTAACCGAACAAAACAGTGGTAGATCCGAGAGGTGGAATTAAAACTTTCTATGCAATCAACGATGGCCTCTCTCGTTGTATTGCACGTCAATGTATGCTGCAAGGGAGGGCATTGATTTCTCTATGTATGTCATTCAAATGAAGTGCATCTCCCCTTTGGAAACATAAATATTTTCAAAGAAATGCCTTTGACCAAAATGCCCTTTCATGGAATGTCATGGTAGCAGGATGTACAAAAATATGGATTTGTTGAAAAGGCCTTGGACATAGTTCTAAAAATACAACTGGCATGTCTAAAGCCAATTTCAACAACATTTTCCAGTATCCTCCAACCTATGCCACACAGGGATAATTGGAAAATGGCATAACCTAAGCCTAGAAATTATTGGTCTCAGACTTTTTTTGTGATTTAGACCATAAGGACTCAGTAAACTTTCTCTCGATGACTCCAGCACTGAAAGTTTTATATAAAAATGCAACTTAAAGTCATCTCGTAAGAGTTATCTATTAGAAAAATTTGAATTGACATGCACCATTAAGTTGTAATTCTAGTCTTGGTATGGACATCAATAAAACCATAATTGGGTTTTCAAATGTCGTAGCTATAAATTGACCTAATATCAAATCCCATTGGAAAATGGCATGTCTATGCCAAACAAGCTTAAAACTCTAGTTGAGAGAGGCTACGATAAATCAAAAATGTAAGTGTTTGATGACAAGCACACTTTGGTTTAGTGTTTTACGTGGACTTACATTTACAAAGTTAATTGACACTAGATCAAATGCTCCAATAAACATGTATGCAAAATGTGAATGTACACCAAGGCAATCAACCAAACTTTTGGAAAAAATAAAACTTAATCCAATATAAGAAAACATGGTATTTTAAGTCCGTAAGATATGGTGAACTTTAAAGCATGGTATGGTCAAACGTGGAAATTGATGATATGTAGACAATGTTATTGTGATTTAGACCATATATGATCTATAAAATTTCATGTCGACCTAGATGATTACAACTTGAATAAGTAGGTGACCTTTTTTGTAATTTTCTTGGTATATATCAAGTATTACGTGGGGACGCATCCCCCCCAAAAAAATGAATTATGGGATGTCCTGACATTTTGGGTATTTAGGGATGGGGGAAATGCTTCCCCCATGTTTCTGAAGAGGCAAGGGATAGAGGAAATCTCCCGGGATGTTTTGGTAAGCAAAGGAGATGTCTTGGGGACGTGGGGATGGTTCAGGGACAAGTGGGGATGTCTAGAAGTCCCTAGACTGGCCGAGGTATGTCCCGGGGATGTCCAAACATCCTCGATGTCCTGCGCAGCTTTAACATTCTTTTTAAATTAAAAAAACATATTTTAAAGATTTTTAATTATTATTATTTTAATTGAAAGGTAATTCTAACTTAAAACAAACATCCTAACCTAACCCTAACCCTAACCCTAAAAGTATCATTCTATGTTATAAAATGACAATATGGGCTCATTTCATTTTCACACTAAGAAAGAGCAAGAGGAAGGGCAAGAGTGAGAGAAAGAGCAAGAGCAAGAGTGAGAGAAAGAGCAAGAGCAAGAGTGAGAGAAAGAGAAAACAAGAGGTATTTATAATTTTTTTACTTACAATGTTTATTAAATTCTCTAGTTTTTTAAAATTTAGATTCTATTTACATTTTTTAGGGGTTGTTTTTTAGCTTTTGTATCTACATTCACAATGTAATCATGTTTATAGTTTGTAGGATTTTACAAAATGCATATTGCATAGGGTTTGGTTGTAACTGGTTAGGTTTTTTTTTAATTACATTTTTAATTCCATTTTAAAATTTAGATTCTATTTGCATTTTTAGGGGTTGTTTTTTAGTTTTTGTATCTACATTCACAATGTAATCATGTTTATAGTTTGTAAGATTTTACAAAATGCATATTGGTTAGGTTTTTTTTTTTTAAATTCCAATATAAAATTTAGATTCTATTTTCATTTTTTAGGGGTTGTTTTTAGTTTTTGTATCTACATTCGCAATGTAATTATGTTTATAGTTTGTAGGATTTTACAAAATGCATACTAAAAATAAAACAAATTACATAGGATATGTTTTTTAATAACATTTTAAAAGTTAAAAGTAAAAACATATTGCATAGGGTTATGTTGTAACTTATGGTTGTTTTCCTTGTTTATAAATAAAATTAAAATTATAATCATTGCTTATACTTATAGTTTTTTTAAATTAATTCATTACATATAGTTATGGTTGCTTTTTTATTCATTGCAGCAATCATCACCATGATTTCTTCTTCTAAGTATGAGTATGAATCAGAGGAGGAGAGGGTTGAACTTGAGATAGGTGGAAGTGTTGGTGATGCCACAATGGGGGGAAGTGGAGAAGGGAGACAAAATGTAGTACTAGGGAATACCATGGACAATTTTGCAGAAGTTTGTGGTACTAGAACTTTGGCTAACACTCCTCTGAGCTCTCATAGGACTAGAAATAATAGTAATAATTTGGTTGGTTCTAGTTTTGGAATGTCATAAGTGGAAAGCATATGGAAGAGAAATGTTGTGGGGGCAGCCCCCAATATAGTTGTAGACATGTTTGATTCAAAGGCAATGGAAGAGGTAGATGATGTTATTGGGAAATGTTTTTATGTTGTTGGGATCCCATTTAATGTCACTCACTCTCCTTATTACAAGGAGGCTCTGACTAAGGTTGAAAAAGTAGGTACAAGTTATGTGCCTCCTAGAGACACCAAACTAAGGACAACAATATTGGATAGAAATTATTCCAAGGTTAATCTATTGATGGAGGAGATGAAGGTCACATGGGTATCACATGGATATATCAATATCATGGATGGGTGTATGGATATTAAATACCATTCTCTCATAAATATCAGTCTCTTGCAAATATGGACCATACTTCTTGAGAGCAATTGATTTTTCTGGGAAGCAAAAATATGTTGAGTTCCAGTATCAAATTTTGAAAGATTTCATTGAGGAGGTTGGACCTTCAAATGTTGTACAGGTCATCACGGATGCAGCTTATGTGTGCAGAGCAGTAGGTAAGCTAGTGGAGCGAGAGTATAGACATATTTATTGACCCCATGTTGTGTGTATGTCATGAATAATGCACTTTGAAAGACATAGGGAAGATTCAGTGGGTCAACTAGATAGTGAATAAGGCCAGGGACATGCAGAAGTTCATATGCAATCATCACACATCATTGGCACTCTTTCAATATTTTTCGAAGAAGAAATTTCTGAAACCAATTGACACCCACTTTGCATCCTCTATTATTTTTTTGGAGAGGATGTCCGAGCTGCAGGATCCCTTACAAATTATGATTATGACATAAGATTGGACTAGGTGGCGTGATTCCAAGATACAAAAAGGGAAAAGAGTGAAGGATGTGGAGTTGAGGGAAATTTTTGGGTTGATTATAAATACATCATATCAATCATAGCTCTAGTTTTTAGTGTCATCAAATATGGGGATTCTAATAGCCCCAATCTTGGTGAGATCTATGAGTGCATTAACAACATGCTTGGGAAAATGAAGGTAGTTATTCGGTGAGGGACCCCACTTTAGAGTTCTACAATGAACATATACAACCCATTATTCAACATAGATGGGAGAAGTTGAACACCCCTCTTCATATGGTTGCGTATGCATTGAATCCCAAATGGTATGTGGAGAGGCTAGGTAGAGTTATCCCTTTGGATGATGATGAGGTGAAGAAGGGCCTTATGAAGGCCTTTAAAAAAATGTATAGTCCACAGGAGGCTTCACAGATCAGGTTGGAGTGGCTCAACTTCACTGAACTTGATGGGTACAAAACATCAGCAAAGGCAGATAGGGTAGCATTGGCACAAGAGAAGCCATTGAGTTGATGGCAACTGTATGGGCTTCCCAAGACTGCTATGACCACTTTTCATTTTCCTCCTTTCACAAGTTTTTAGATCCTTTGTCTCTGAAAGGAATTGGTCTACATATGGTTGCATCTCTACTCGTTAAGAGGAATAGGCTTACCTCTGTGAGAGTGGAGAAAATTCTATCTATACACAATGTTTTGCGTCTTATGGATCGTTGTAGACACAAATATTACACATTAGACAATATTTAGCTCGGTCTTATACTACTATTTAGAAGGTTCTCAAGTGTACAAAGTATTAATTAATCCCACCTTTTGGCCACCTTTTTCTTATCTTTTATTTCATCTTTCCCGCATATGTCTCGATACCTATCAGCCCATTTCATGATCTTTCCAACATTCTAACCTAAAATCGGGTGCCCCAACTTATACTGGGGGTGCCTCAAGGCACCCCGGTCAATGTATAACCTCTTTCACTTCTTTTTGGGTCACTTCTAGTTGTTGGTCATCTTTATCTTCTTCTCAAATCGATCTTGTCAAGTTTAATAATGAAATTAAGTTTGAGATCCCTATAAATATAAATTTATAAGGTGATACATTCTATAAAGTAGTGGGTCATTTTAAAAGGGGTGAATATCGGTGAGAGGATTTCCCCTCAATGTTATATGTTGAGAAAAGGCCTCGGTGAAGGTGTCATAGAGGGAATCTCAATGCATGTCAATGGAAACATCAATAGTAATAAAGAGGGGTTGAACACGGTGAGACAAATCGGATGGGTAAGCAAATATTCAATGAATGGAGATATTCATGATGGTGGAGTGAAAAATCTGTAGAAGGTGGTAGAAAGAAACTTGGATTCACCAAAATGATTAAATAAAATAGCTAATTCCTAGATGACCTAAAGGGATATCTAGGATATTAATGTAAATCGATTTAGGAGGACTAAAGCATTGTAAATGAACTAAAGCAATATGAAATAAATGTAAATAAATTATTCTAGATGAAATGAAACCCAAATGTGTAAGAGAAGAGTAAGGAAAAGACTCGGCTAATTAAAGGTGACTATCGCAAGTTGTTATAAATCTAGAAATGGAATCCAGTAGTGCGCATAAACAATCGGGGACCTGCGAAGGGTAGATCTAGACTGTCTAAGATGACATAGGTGCTTGGGAGTGTACTGGGGTGCCGTGGGGTGCCTTGGTCTATAATTTGGGCACTCAGAACAATGTAAATGCTCATAATCTAAATCTAGAATGGTCGCTAAGTACCTCTCGAATGCTTCCCGTTTGTCGCTACCGATTTGTTGGATGAATTGAAGAGTGACCTGCAATGCAAGAAGTATCAAACCCTAGAAAAATGAAAGATGCATATGAATGGGTTAGAATGACCTCAAGTTCTAAGCTAGTGGACTTATCATCGAGTACTACACTACATTTCGCACCCATATGTAGTTTTGATGTGTGTGTGTGCGTGTGTGTTGTGCCATAGGTGCTCTCATGTCACCACACTTTGTGAAGTAACCAAAAATAGTAGCTATAGAAATGTAAGTAACATGTTTGCATGGAATAGAATGGAATCCCTCCCCTATGAAGTGTGTGTGATGTAGATCTCCTAGCTTGAATGTATGACACTATGTGGATACAAGTGATGCAATGTATGTAGCCCTAGATGGAGTGATAGTAGTGATAAGATGCAATGAGCTAGGAACATCATTGAGATTTTTCAAGTAGAGAGAGTATCCTGACAGTTTGGTATGGCTCATAACATGCCCCCAGAGCCATATCAATGGTTGAGATCTAACATAACACCTAGGAGGGTTGGAGCTAGACTAGGGCCCAAAATAGAGTAGTTAGTACTACCAGGGCCAGATGAGGTAGATGCATCGAGTGGGTATTACTATTCCCATTATTCGTAGGTCCAACAAGGCTACCACATGGAGGAGGAGAGGGGGAAGCGCATGCCCCCAACAATGTAGCAGCAATTGTCGCTAAGTGTAAGTACCTATAGATAGTGATGTTGTGTATTTTGTTGTTTTCCTATGTGATATCGATGATTGTCTAACATGTTGTGTTATTTTGTTATAGGTGATGTGTATTGGTCCCTAATAGTAAACATGGCCATCCGCACATTGACGCAGAACATGCTGACTAATGTACTTGGTGGAGGTATACTTGAGCAAGTGGATGATATAGTGGGCAAGCATACCCATCTATGTGGTCTAGTGGCCATAGCAAAAACAACATGTACGGTGTTGCTAAGCAAGAGGGACGAGGCACGTGAGGAGACTCGATGACCTCGAGAGGACGTAGGTGGTGGTCCCTTAGCATAAGATGTGTTTACATGATATGTGAATGTGCAGTGTCATTATTTTGAGAATTCTACGGAATTACCTTATTATGGAGGCAAGTTGAAGGGTATTGAGGTTGCGAGCAGCGTCGTCAAGTTGATGGCGAGGTATCTAGTTCTAGGGCTCTCGCAATACCGAGAGTGATAGTGATGATGAGATTTGACTTGTACTATGATATATGATGTGGGCGTTGCCCCTGCTGATGAGACATTTTTGTAATGATGACTTGTATTCGATATATGTATGGACACATGTTATTGTTATATGATGAGTTTATTTTGTTCTGATTAATGATGTATGATTTGATGTTTATTGTCATAGTGTATGTAATGTGTTATATATTGTTCATGTTTGATTGATGTAAACTCGGAGTATAATGTTGATAATGGTAGACAAAATGTGTAATGTGAATGATTATAGATAACAAATGTAATGGTATGGGTGAGTTAAATGATGTAGTTTGAATGCGTAATTAGTGTGATGTCTATAGTAAGATAGATGTAAAAATGTATAATTGCAAAACTAACGTGTTGTGATGAATGATAATGTGATGTAATCATAAAATGTTAGTATGATGAAACTAAGGGGGAGATTAGTAATGCCCCCCAACATGTAGATGAATAGGCTCATTTAGTTAAGACCCCTCAAAGTCAAGGATGAGCCACATAAATCAAGAGTGTGTCATCGAGAAACTATTGAGTGCGCTAGATGAAACGACAAAGCACTTGATGAAAGGTTCTTAGATAAAGATCCTCAACAAATCGCATAAGAATTGTAAGAACACAAGTGTGTCATTGGGGGTAAGGTGATCAGCATCACCTACTAGAGAAAAAGGTGGCATGTAGCGGTGGAAGTATCATACGAATATATGCCAAACTAAATGTCATATGGAGTTGTGGTGGGATGTGCAAATGCAAAAGGTTGTGGAAGCCAATGTGTAGAAACAACATGATGTGGTGGATAGCATGAATGTGATGGATGTGACAGATTTAATGGTGGGGTGATCGATGGATGCGATGAAAAGCACACATGAGTGACATATGGTAGTGATGGATGAACTATGGCTTGAGCACCTGATGGAGAAGAGGACTCAAGCAGAGTAGAAACTCTTTACCGAGGTAGAGGATAAATAGATCGCTCACATGAGTGAGAGCCAAAGGAGATGATGCCATTTTCCTCTAATTGTTGCAATCTATCATGAAGGGCAAGACAATCATTGTCCCTATGGCCATTTATGTAATGATAATTACAATATGGTTGATCACATTGACATTGTAGCCTATGTTGTGAATGATGTTGGTTGGATGGTAAGAAGATTAGACAATTTTCAAGCAAGGTAAACAGCACATCATGGGGTCTAGTATGATGATAAAAATGCAAAGGCTCATATGACCGAGGTGGAGTTGAAGGAGAAGAATATTATCACGGATAAGAAGTATGTTGTGGTGGTGGAGTAGGTTGAGCATGTTTGTTTTGCTTATGAGGAAAAGGTCGAGGATATGTAGGACACTTAACCAATTTCGACGGAGGAGGACTAGATGATATAATAGAAGTAGATGTATGTGGAGGATCAATGACATTTGCTGAAAGAATATCTTGCTCTAGGTCTAGGACTTTGTAACATAGAAGAATGAATGACTCACATGTATCATATTGTAATCTTTGTTTGAGCGCAGGAATCAAACCACGACATAAAATGAATTGCTTCTCAAGGTCTATAGGTTGGAATACTAGTTGATGCATACAAGCATTAAATCGTAATATATAATCCTTAATTGATTCTGATGATCCCTGATGTAAAGTAGGTATGCGGTCGTAAGTAACCCTAGGGCCATTGTTGATGATGAAACAACGGAGGAAAGTATCCTCCATGTCATAGTAAGTACTAATAGACCCAAAGGGGAGATGAGTGTACCATTGTAATGCCTCATCGATGAGACTATGTCTAAAAGCCTTAAGTAATAACCTATCATTAGAATAAGAGGTCATAGCCATGTGGTAGTGTAAGAGATGAGCACGAGGGTCACTAGTACCATCAAAGTAAGTGAATTGAGGCATGGTAAAGTCATTAGGAAATTCTGAATTATGAATCTTCTTTGGAATATGGTTATTGTGTAATGCATTATTATCAATAGAAGCATAGTAATGTAATATCCCTTGTGGGATACTATTTAAAAATGCGTAAAATAATGAAAATTTGCAGCCACATAGAATACTGATTTTTGCAGAAAATGACCAGCTAGGACAACGAACTAAAGAAACTTAATATTTCCCAAAATGACCACCCAAATTACTTGAAAATTTAAAGAGGGCTTGATATTATTATAAATGACATAAGGAAACTGTTTTTGGAATTTTACAGAGATTAAAATGCTGCCAGAGAATTACAGAATGCCTTGGGCGGCTGGTAAACTTCTAAAATCCGTAAATCACCAAATACAAGAGCAAAAATTAAGGGTCTTTGGAAATAACATTAATAGGTATAGGAAATGACATTTCAACCTTTAGATCTGAAGGGGACCAACTAGAAAACCCTCCAAATAAGGCTGCAAGTTTCCACGCTTGGAAAGGGGTCGGAAAATGATGGAGGCACCTTCAACGAGTTGCCACGCCCTACCCAAATGGCTGTCGTGAATCTAGTCCAAAAGCCCACTGATTATCTTCCTCAAATGCCCTGAAAACCCTCAAAATCCATCCTTTGAAACCTCATAAGAGATCTTTGTAACACATCCCAGAAAGCGGCTCCAAAACGCGGACTAGGGTAGATCTCTCACTACCAAAGAATGCCCTACTAACTAGGGACGGGTCTCTCACCACCGAAGCTGGGTCTCTGTGGGATTTGACTCCAAAAGTTATAGAAGCACAACAGAAGCTACATGTGAAGGAGGATAAAATGTATGCAAAAAATCCTTTCCTTTCTCTCTTAGCTCCTTATATACATTCCAAAGCAAAAGAGCCCCAATAGACCTAGATGCGTTTCATTCCACGGAGGGGCCAATAAAATAAAGTAACTTAAGTTACTTTTTCCCTTTAAGTCACCATGGTCCAAAAGTGACCCTCAATGCAAAATTAGACTATTAGAACCACGTGGCCCCCTCCCCATAGCTCTCAGCATCCACAGCTCCTTAGGACTGACCACGGCTTGGACTCGACCTGGCCCTTGGGCCTTTGGTGCAGGAAAAGGGGACATTGCAAGTAAGCCCTACTTTTGAGAGTAAGATACTAAACCTAAGACTATAATTGACCTATGGCATGCATGAGAGAGATGATATCCTATGAAGGGATAGTGGAAGATGGCGTAATGTATTAAAAGGTTGTAACTTACCATTGTGTGTGATCATAGGAATATCAAGAGATGATAGAAAAGACTTCGATGCTAAAGGCACACTAAAATTAGGTGTTGAAGGTGCTATAATAGATGATGTAGGTGGAAAATCCATAGTAATGGTAGGACTAGCATCAGAAAAATCCTTAAGAGGTGAAGTGGCCAATGGAGATACAATTGTATGAGAATATGAGCTAATAGACGTGGATGATGTAACAAGAGGAGATGAAATGGTAGGAGAAGAAGAATTGATAGATGGAGGGGACTCATGCATAGTGCTAGATGCAATCTCGGGAGAAGATAGTGATTGAAGTAGCCTAGAATATACCCACAAATCCCAAGGCATTTTGGCACATCACTTAGCCGAAATGAGCACTCACCCAAGCGTGCAAGGGTTCTATTGGTGCTCAAAATTGTCTCGCCCCATTTTTACCCTTGAAAATTTATTGATTTAGGGCCTCGGTCATTTTATCCTTCTCCATGTTGTGATTGGCCGGTCTTTGTTGCCATTTTTAGTCTACCCCTGGGTCAAGGATCATGTATGGGTCCATATTTGTCTCCTAGTTTCTTTGTTCCTCTGGAAGGGTCCGTATTTTGAGTCCCCCGTGCTCTGTTCTTTTAAAACTCACGTTTTCACGTTCCCTCTATTGCTACAGTCGAAATTTGTGTTGTTGACGTTTCTGCCTTGAAATACTTGAAGAAGAATGAGTCAATGTGTCCCTAAGGATCATGTTTGAGGCTTACAATAGTCTAAACTCTCTGTCATTGAAGAAAACTTCATTTTCAGGCTCAAATGCTTGTGTTTCTATATTTTATGGTTTGACAGTGTTTTCTCCTAGTCAAATTTACATCCTTGCATCTACAAAGCGATGTGGCACCCTTTGGTTGGATGCGGCTCAACTAAATACTTCAAAATTCTATAAAAAGCCTCACTTCGAAATATGACCACGTGGGTGAACGACACTCATTTGAGAATCAACATTTTGGTCTCGGCTTTGAAGTAGCACCGGAGGACACGTGAACATTTCCGCTTGTTTTGCATTTTTACTTAGACTTTTAAATAGACAAAAGGAGACTCCTCGGAGCATGACACATGGTGCCTTCCGGAACTTCAAGCATTCTGACATAATCTCGTCGAAACAGACACGTGGTGAGCTCGCGCTCGTTCAAGGTAATGAATTTTTGGGACCACCTTAAGGTGTGCCATTATGACACGTGGCAATTTGAAAAGTTATAAGGGGCGGGGAGGCGGGCCATCGGAGGCAACTTAAACTTTTTTCCTCTTTGCCTCATAAAGGTTAAAATATCAAAGTGGCCCGTAAGCCCGATGGAGGAAAAATTCAAAATATGTTTCTAGTCAAAGAGGTGGGGAGGCGGACCATCGGGGGCAATTTGGAAATTTTGCCTCTTGTTTTCAAATGACTCAAAGTATCAAAAAAGCCCGAGGGCCCAAGGTAAATAGTCAATGTTTTGTCTCTTCAACAATGCGGAGGTGCGGCTTTCGAAAAAAGTGAGAATTTTTCCCTTTGAGGGAAAAGGAGCTAAAGTCATAAAAAGACTTGGGATCCCGCTGGGACCCACATTATAGACTTGAAGCGAAAGGGTGGACTCTGGGGAAAAACTTGGAAAATTTTCCTTTTCCCAAAAGAGATTCAAATGGAAAAAATTTCCGTGGTTCCTTTAGGACCCACCTTAGGACACGTGTTAGGACCAAATCTCATTGGTGGAGTGGCAGAGGAAATCAAGAAATTGTGCAAATTTTCCAAAAGTAATAAAAAGGTAAAAAGGTGCCTTGAGGCAAGTTTTTACCCAAACCTACCACATGGAGGGCTCGAATTGTAAGTTGACGAACGTATCGACAATTGTTGTGCATTTCACCAATTTGGCCACCATTTGAGCTCCATGAAGTTTGGAGATGCATTTTTACATCAATCTTCATCAGATTTTTTACCAAATCCGTGTCGTCTTTGCTGTAGGGTCAGAATTAATTAATTTAGGGGTTCAATTTGTGAATCCAAGGCATTTTTTAAATGAATTTTTGCTCTGGTTTGTGAAAAATGTGAATTACCGGATCCAAAGTTGAAAGTAAAATTTCAAAAGGAAAAAGGATGAAATGATTAAAGGGACTCTCGAGAAGTTGTGGCATGGCATCCTAGTCATTATCCGAGGGCACAAGAAATGTGATCTATTCACAGTTGCTCCACCCGGCATTTTGGATCCGAGTATGTTAAATGTCTCTATCTCAATAAAATTAGTAATAAGAAAAGATCCCTCGAATATTCTTCTCTTTTGAGGAAAAAGGTGCTGCAGTGCCAAGGATGAAGAATACACCTCCGAGTTAGAAGAATGATGAAAGTTTTGTAATGATTCACCTCTTGAGAGAACAACTGGCAACTTTTTGTAAGTTTTTAAATGTCATTTTCCAACAATATTGCAAAGCAAAGGTGCTTCGAAAATTCCACTTTTGGAGGGAATATTTGAGGGGCAAAGTGAGTGAGTGAGAAAAGGTTATATGTTGCATGAATTTGTCATGCAAAATGTTGGGAGTTCATTTTCATGAGAAAATTTTGAGAAAATCTCATCCTCTGAGAAACCAAGTTAACTTCCTCTGTGTTAGATTTTCATTCATGTTGACTTGGTTACAAGTGTATATCCATCAACAAGCTCGAGATTGCTTTAATAACTCTCCCGAACCGATGAATCGATAAAATTTGAGTTAATTCGTGTTAAATATCTAGAAAATTTTGACTTTATTTCACTTTCGAATGTCTGCAAGTAGTTTGTCTTGTTCCTATTGCAATCTTGTATCAAAATCTCTTTGAATCACACAGACCTCAATCCTTGTGATAATTTAGTGGCATTTGCAATTTCATTTTTCAGAAGAGCTTTCATCTGGGAATGAAATAAAGGATTTAAAATCACTTTTCTTTCATCTCGTTGATGGAGATTGTTTGTAAGCCTATGGGTGTACCTCAGGCATGACTGATCTTAGATTTTTATGTTTTATTGGGTTTTCTAACTCGATCCTTCGTGTTAGAATCTCAAAGATTGTGTGAAAAAGTGCATGTCTGGGCCTCCATTTATGCACACCTTCTGGTTGAAGGAATGTTTTAACTATTTTAAAGCTTTATGTTACTGAGTTCTCCATTTGTTGTGAAGTTTCTCAAGGATCCGCAAAGTCAAATCTATCTTTTGATCTCCCACCAAAAAGTATTTCAACTAACCAATCCTACCCCAAACTACCCCTATCTTACTTTGTATATCCACAAAAGAACACAATCCATTTGCTAAAGTATGCGTAACAAATCAGATTCCAAATGTCTTCGATAGCCTCAACCTTGTCTTGAAATTATTTCCATCATTTAGTAGTGACAACTCTGTTTAGTTTGAATAATGGGAAATTGATCATGTTTTTCTCAAGGCCATTTCCATATAATCTGCATAATACAAGAATATCTTCACCCCCTTCACAAAACAAAGGCTACAATACAGGTTCTCTTACCTTTGTTGAGAGGCATAACCTAAAATAGTGAGGATAAAATCAAATCCTTTCAAGGTGCTACCCACTTCTTCAAATCCTGAGTGCTAATAAGTCAGATAAATTGCTTCCCCAACTACAAAACGACATATAAACCATTTATCTACCTCTGAGTGTCTTGTAAAATCTATGATACTACTCAAGTTGTGAAGAGGATTAAATTTGGTTACCAACACGCTTCGCGCCGCTATCGAGTGACTAATTTGTTGATTTATTGCCAATTCGTATCCATTTGGCCCGTCAACACGCTTTTGGTGCCATTTCTAGGGACTCTTTGAAGTTTTTGAATGAAGGTTTATGCGTCACGCACCACAGTAATATTTTTTGTAGTTCTGTGTGTAAATATGTTTTGTAAACATCATTCTCTGATCAAATCTGTAAGGATTGAACAAAGTTATAAGTTCTGTGTCTTCTGTTTGTCCAATCTTTCTAGCAGTTATTGTACTAAGTTTGCCTCACCATTGATAAATTTGGATGAAGGAAGGTTTGATTTGTAAATCTTTGCATGATTTTTAGTGCTGACAGACATTTGACAAATTATTTTAGTTCCTTTGCACAACTAGGGTGAAAATCATTAGTGGCGACTCTGTGTTGATTTATTTTGATAAATGTCAGTGTCTTAAACTCTATCAATGAAAATTTGTTACTAATATTTGCAAAGTCGGAAGGAAGAAGATCTTTCTTCGCCAAAGACCCTAGCGAGAAGGTTGTTTCCAAAGTTTGGAAAGTTTAATTCAGAAAGAGGAATAATTTGGAAGGTTGTTGGTGATCGAGCATCAAGAAAAGAGGTATCCATTGGTGGCCCGAAACTCGATCAAGACGTGATTGAAGACTGCAATGCTTCCTTAATCGCTTCTAAATTAGGTAGTCTCTTTGTAAATCTGAACTCTCCATCTGGAGAGGGGACTTCTCATTCGAACCCCGTATTTGAAAGATTTATATCTCATTCTACCCCCGTATTTTCCAAATCTAATAGTATCTCGCCATGAAAAAGAGTTATTAGGGGATAGCCATTCTCAAATTGTGTCCCTCTACCACACGGCACCCCTCACTCCTCATCACTTTGTTTCCCCTATTAGATCACCTCCTCAGAAAAACATGGCTCAACCTCCACCCGCACCTCCATTTTTCGTTAATTCTTTATCCCATCAGTTTTATAGGTATGGATGGCTATCTGAATGTTGTGCCATGGGATGTAAGAAACATGTTACCTAAGTTTCAAGGAAATAATGCAATAACTTGTGATTAGCATTTGAAACTCTTTGTCAATATGATGGAGGATTTCGAAATAGAGTTTGAATATGTATACATTAAATTATTTATTCATACTCTAGAAGAGGATGCAAGAGACTCGGTATAAAGCTCACTGATAACTCTATTGGTTCTTGGACTGAAATGAAGAATGCATTTATTACAGTATGGTGATAGAACAAACCCTAGGTTTCTTTTGTCATAATTCAAGAATATTAAAAATAATCCTAATGATTCAAAGGTGCATGACTTTAATACGAGATTCAATAAGACATTGACAAGATTGCTTGTGAATTTGAGGTCGTGTGATGAATCTTGTCTTATAAAGTATGCTGATGCATTTGACAAAAAGGTTGCATACTATTTTAGGGATAAAAACCCCGCACTTTGAGGTAGGCCTTTACCATGGCTCGCAAATTGAGAACAACATCAAAGCAAATTGGAAAATTTCCTAAGAGGGATGGAGTTAAATTGGTAAACCCAGAGAATCCTCAAGCAAGCAAGAGTGTAGACTTGGAGGAAGTGGTGAAAACTTTGGCAGGGGTTATCAAAGATATTTCCTACAAGTTGGCAAGAGCTGAGAAGGGAATTGGAAAAACTTCACAAGGTCAGCCTAGGCAAGCAAGCACAAGATAGATTTGGAAATCACCATAGGAATGAGCAGAGATTTGATAACAAAGGTAAAGGTCCTATTGGATTTGGAAATAGGAAATCTCGTGCCAAGGAAAATAAGGTAGTGCCGATCCGTTAAATGTTAGAGTGGATTTTGTTGATGATAAAAATCAGATTGACTAGTGTGACAGATGTTTCTTACCCCATCCTCCATGTGAAACAGAGCAGCAAATTGAAGAGGAAAATTATGAATGTAATACGATGATGATGCTTGCATGATGGACTTCCCTACAAACTCATGTCAAGGAGCAACATCCACTAAAGTGATAAGTGCAAGGACTGATGCTAGCTTTTGGGATTGCATCCAACGGGTACATCTTTTTCCTCCTTCTCATGTTTTAGAAATTGATAATGTACAAGCCTTTGAGCTGTCCAATAATGATTTTGAATGCCCGAGGGTGTTGATGATCAAGAAGTATGATGGAGGTATACCCTCGAAAGAGGATAGGCAAATGCTTAAGAATGATGTGGTGGCCCAAGAGAAGGATTATAACACAAGAAGTAAGGCTATCAAGGGAGCTAGGCCTCAGGCCAAAAATAAAACCCCATTTCTTTCTAATATCCCAAAAGAGGTTCCTAATAAAGAAACATCTGCTAGGAGCCCTGTTGTCCCAAGTAAAAGTTATTTTTTGCCCCATGCTCAAACGTTAAAAACCTTGTGCCATCTGATGAAATTTCCAGCCCCCTTCTATCAAGCTTTGTTTCCTAAATACATTCCCTATGACATCGCTCAAATTTTGAGCCAAATCAAGGTCGGTGTTCTAATTGTTGAGCTACTTAGAATCCCCGAGCACAAGAAGAGAGCACTTAAGTATTTGGGATTGGAGGAGGAGAAGGTGTCGTGAAAAGGAATGTGAATGTTGTAGAGGCTCCACTTGTTATTTCAGAGGTAGGAAAGACATCGGTATTGGAAGAATTTGGTGAACCTCCTGAGGTATATTTGGGAACATCCTTGGTTGAATCACAAATGAGTGTTGACCCTTTCTTTACAACTTTGATCATCAATGACAGGTTGCTACATAATTGTATGTTTGAATCTGGGCATCATGCAATGTCATGCCTTTGGAAGTTATGAATGAGTTAGATATCAACGTAATAGTAGCATATGACAAGTGTACTACCTTGGATTCCGTGGAAGTGCCGCTTGTTGGATGTGTCAAAGGTTTGGTGGTGCAACTTGCATCCTATCCAGGTAAGAATTTGAAACTTGATGTTGTAATTGTTGATTGCCCTGCCAAATGGGGTATGTTATTGTCAAGAAAATGGACTGCAAGTGTTAGAGGGAGTGTCCAAATGGATATGTCTTTGCCACCATTCCCATTTAAGGTAACCTTGTAAAATTATATGGAGAGAAGAAGATGTTGCATCTAATTGAGGATCTAAACAATGCTTCTTATGAAGTATTATTTGCCAATGTTGATGTTGGTAATTTTATTGGGTTTGCTGATGGTAAGGAGCACAAGATGGATCAGTCTAAGTGTCTTGAAGAAGTGGGCTCTCCATGGACTTTGTTATTTTATGGAGCTTACTCCAAATTTGGTAATGGTGTTGGAGTTATTTTGATCTCTCCAAGCAAAGAGGAATTTGTTTTTTCCTTCAAACTTAACTTTGAATGCACCAATAACATAGTTGAGTATGAGGAATTATTGTTAGGGATGAGGATTTCTTAGAAGTATGGCATAAAGGATGTCATTGTAAAGGGAGATTCTTTGTTGGTTGTCAAACAAGTTAGAAAATTGTATGCAACAAAAACCAAATAATGAAACAATACAAACACATAGTTTGGGATCTGATTGAGATGTTTGATTCCTTCAACATTGTTCATCATGACAGAAGTTTAAATATGATTGTAGATAGGCTAGTAGTGTTGGGGTCAAGATTTGACAATTGTACCGTTTCTCCATATTGTGAATATGATGTTGAAATACTCACTAGGCCTGCAGTCCCTGGTAATGTCAAGCATTGGCAAGTTTTTGATGATGATGCTCAAGTTCAGAGGTTTTTGCAGAACCAAGATGAGTTTGTGGACCAGCATATTGATTTGGAACCAATGGTATGTAACGTTGATGGAAAACAAACTTTGTTTGGCAGGGATATCATTCAATTGAAGACTAACACCATCCGTAGAGGGTTGGTTGCTCTTGAGTCAAATTTTAACAATGTTGATTGTATAATCAATAGAAAAATGTTTGCATCTAGAGATGTTTGAAGAGCATGACTTGGGAACAAAGGAGAAACCAAGGAATATTTGGTTATGGAGTCGTTTAAACAAGGAAGAAAAAAGTCCTATATCAAATTGTTGAAACAATATCGACTGCTTTGGCTTGGTCTTATTCCGAGTGAAAGCATATAGAGAAGACTTGTTCCAACATGAAATCCTGTTGAGAAATATGCCGAACCATTTAGATAGAAGAAAATGCCAATTAACACATTCCTTTCTCTCAAAATGCAAGGAGAATTGAAAAATTTGAGAGATGGAGGAATCATTCAACCCACAAGGTATTCTTCTTAGGTTGCAAAACTTGGTGCCGGTCAAAAAGAAAAGTGGAGATATCGACTTTGTGTGGATTTCAGAAATCTAAATAGAGCATCAATGAAAGATAACTATCCTCTACCAAACATGGAAAACATGTTGCAATTAGTGATCTGTTCTCAAATGCTTTCTACTTTGAATGGTTTCTCTGGATATAACCAAGTTGTCAAAGAATCCGAGAGGATTAAAACTTCCTTTACTACTCCGTAAGGAACATATGTTTTTGTCATGATGCCCTTTGGTTTAATGAATATTGGAGCTACTTTTCAAAGGGCCGTGGATGTTGCTTTTGTTGGCTATATCAATGATTTTATTGTTGTTTATCAAGATGATATTAATTTTTTTCTAGCAAAAGAATTGACCACTTGCAGCATTTGGAAACAATGTTGATCAGATGTAGAGAATATGGCATTTCACTCAATCCAAAGAAGTGTCATTTTGGAGTGCAAAGAGCAAAACTAATTGGTCACATTGTGTCTAGAGAAGGAGTTATGATTGATCCATAAAGGATAGAAGCTATCGGGAGATCCCGGTTCTAAAAACTAAGAAAGGAATCCAATCCTTTTTTGGTCAAATCAATTTCATTAGAAGGTTTGTCTCTAATTTTGCTGATTTGACTCGCCCATTACTTGCATGTTAAAGAAGGACCAAAATATCATGTGGGAAGAGTCTCGCATAAATATTTTGATGGAATCAAGGAAGCATTGAAGCATGCTCCTGTTCTAGCGCTCCAAATTACAAGAAACATTTACAAATCTTCTCCTTTTCTTCTGAGCACACCATTGCATCTGTTTTGTTGTAAAAGGATGATGATGGAGCTGAAAGGCCTATTGCCTTCTTTAGTAAGGAATTGCAAGAAGCTGATTTGAAATACACAATCATTGAGAAGCGTGCATTTTCCTTGGTGAAAGCAATAAAAAATTTAGGCCTTATATTTTGAGTTCTAAAATTGTTTCTTATGTTTCTCACACAATGATGAAAGATATCTTGTCAAAGATATAGATCTCAAGAAAAAGGTGTAGATGGGTTAACAAATTGCAGGAGTATGATATCTACATTCGGACACAAAGCTAGTAAGAGGTTTGGGTCTTTCCAAGCTCATGGCTGAAAGCACTTTGCGAGAATCTTTGAAGCAAATGAAGTATAAGAAGAAAGGGCGGATGTTATTGAGAAATTGTTGAGTTCTCAATGGTACAGGGGACGTAATCTTTTATCTCGACGCTTATGCTATCCTCGACATTTGAATAAAAATCAAAAATATCTCTCAAGCTATCTTCTCAAAAATATATTATTACAAGCTTTGGAAGAACCCTAAAGGAATCCTCTTGAGATGTGTGATCAAGATGAAGCTCCCAAAATAATTACCGATTTCCATGGGGAGTTTTGGAGGACATTTTGCTAGGAGGGTTACTACACACAAGATTTTGAGGACTCAAGTTATTGGCCAACTCTTTTAAAGATGCAACTCGGTTGGTTAGAAGATGTGAGCATTGTCGGTGTTTCTCCAAAAGAATGAAAGCTTCAGATCCCTTTCTTTGCAACTCTGTATCAATTAAAGCTCCTTTTCAACAATGGGGCTGGACTTCATTGGTGAAATCTCTTATTCATCAAGTGCTGGACACAAATGGATTTTGGTAGCTACTGATTTCTTCATAAAATGGGTGGAAGCAATCCCCACTAGGAAGGCAACGCACTAAGTTGTAATGGACTTCATATTGAATTATATTATCTACAGATTTGGAGTTACAACAAGATAGTTGCATATAATGCCATGAGTTTCGTAGCTGACCTTTAGTGGCAATGTGCAAACAGTATGGAATACAGTTGACATATGCTTCTAACTACAATCCACAAGGAAATGGACAGTGAGTCCAAAGAATAAAAACTTTTGAAGATCATTAAAAGGACTTTGGAATTGAACAAGAAGAAGTGGGGTGAGCAACTAAAATTTTTGTTTGAATGACAGATCACCGCCAAAAGAGCTACTAGTAAAATCCCGTTTGAATTCATATATGGAACACAAGCTCTATTGCCCTTACATCTACAATTGTCTTCATTTCAGCTTTGATCAACAACTTGAAGACCAAGAAATCATCCATATGAAGCAAGGATTAATCAGATTGTTGAGCTTGATGAAGCAAGAAGAGCATCCCATCGAGGCATGTAAAATTCAGAGAGAGAATTAAGAAGCTTTTTGATAAGAAGGTAACCCCAAGATTTTTCAAGATTGGAGATCTTGTGCTATCAGTGGATAGTAGGCATGAAGATAAGGGCAAGCATGGTAAATTTGATGCTTTGTGGATGGGCCCATATTCAATTGACATAAGAACTCGGTGAGAATACTTTTTTCCTCAAGGATTTGGATGGGGAATTTCTTGAGCTACCTGTTAATGGTAGACATTTGAAGCATTTTTAGATTGATCCCCAAAACTGAGGTTTGCATATCACTTGTACAGTGTACAATTTTTTTTTTTTTTTTGTTTTTGTTGTTTTGGTCGGTTTTTGGTTTGCCTTTGTGTGTGGCAATCATTTTGGTTTGTTTATTAGCTAATTTTTGGATTGTTTGGCACTTGGTCTACTTCGATCTTGTGGCACTCACAGGAGTGCCCATCCATGAGTCGAGCTCGTGTTGGTGCTCGAAATTGTCTTGCCCCATTTGTACCCTAGAAAATTTATTGATTTACAACCTCTCGTCATTTTATCCTTCTCCATGTTGTCCTTGGACGGTCTTTGTTTCCATTTTTAGTCTGCCCCTAGGTCAAGGATCATGTATGGGTCCATATTTGTCTCCTATTTTCTTTGTTCCTCTAGAAGGTCTCGTATTTTGAGTCCCTCGTGCTCTGTTCTTTCAAAAATCAAGTTTTCTCATTCCCTCTACCGCCACAAACATAATTTTTGTTCTTGACGTTTCTTCCTTGAAATACTTGAAGAAGAATGAGTCAATGTGTCCATAAGGATTGTGTTTGAGGCTTCCAACAATATAAACTCTCTTTCATTGAAGAAAACTTCATTTTCGTGCTCAAATGCTCGTGTTTCTGTATTTTACGGTTTGACGGGTGTTTTCTCCTAGTCAAATTTACATCCTTGCATCTACAGGGGCGTGGCACCTTTTGGTTAGATGCGGCTCATCTAAATACTTCAAAATTCTATAAAAGCCTCACTCGTAAATATGACCACGTAGGTGAACGGCGCTCATTTGAGAATCAACTTTTGGTCTAGCTTTGAAGTAGCGTCGGGAGGACACATGGAGGTTTCCACTTGTTTTGCATTTTTACTTAGACTTTTCAATGGAAAAAAGGAGGCTACCTCAGAGCATGACATGTGGTGCCTTCCATTGAGCTTCAAGCATTCGGACATAATCTCAATGGAATAGAACACGTGGCAATCCCGCGCTCGTTCAAGGTAACAAAATTTTGGGACAACCTCAAGGTGCACCATTATGACACGTGGCAATTTGAAAAGTCATAAGGGGCGGGGAAGCGGGCCATCGGAGGCAACTTAAACTTTTTGCCTCTTTACCTCATAAAGTTTAAAATATCAAAGTGGCATGCAAACCCGATGGAGGAAAAAGTCTAAATATGTTTCTAGTCAAAGAGGCAAGGAGGCGAACCATTAGGGGCAATTTGGAAATTTTGCCTCTTGTTTTCAAATGACTCAAAGTATCAAAAAAGCCAGAGGGCCCGAGGGAAATAGTCAATGTTTTGCCCCAATCAACGGCGGAGGTATGGGATTTTGGAGAAAAAGTGAGAATTTTTCCCTTTGAGGGAAAAGGAGCTAAAGGCATAAAAGGACTTTGGATCCCGCTGGGACCCACATTAGATACTTGAAGTGGAAGGGTGGAGCTGCGGGGAAAACTTGGAAATTTTTCCTTTTCCCAAAAGAGAGTCAAATAGCAGAATTTTTATGCGGTTCCTTTGGGACCCACCTCAGGACACGTGTCATGCCCAAATCTCATCGACGGAGCGCGGAGAAATTCAAGAAATTGTGCAAATTTTCCAAAAGTAGTAAAAAGGTAAAAAGGTGCCCTAAGGACCGTTTTTACTCGGATCTCGCCACATGGACGGCTCGAATGGAAGTTGAGGAATGATTGATGGTTTCATGCATTTCACCAATTTGGCCACCATTTGAGCTCCAGGAAGTTTGGAGATGCATTTTTGCATCAATCTTCATCGGATTTTTGCCAATCCATGTCGCTTGCCTACAAGGTCAGAATTAATCAATTTGGGGGTTAAATTTGTGAATCCAAGGCATTTTTTAAATGAATTTTTACTCCGGTTTGTGAAAAATATGAATTACCAGTGTTATCCAAAATTCACCCCTCAAGGTAATTTTGATAACATGCATCAGATTCTTTAGTCCCGAGTGAGTAGAATTGATTCAAGGCCCAAAATCATGTTTTTGGGGTCCCCTTGGCTTCTCTCTAACTTCCCCATCCAAGGAAAAAATCCAACAAGTTAGAAAAAAGTGAAAAAATATAAAAAATAAGTTGCGGGCTTGTTTTAATCCATTGCGGGTCTGGAGGTTGTGGGTCGCACTGGCGGATCGTACTCAAGTTTGCGGCCGAAATACAAAGGAATCGGCAAAATCAGACATTTTTGTCCTGTGGTCTCAGGGATGACTTGGGACGTCGAGGACATGAAAACCTAATTTTGCCGCAAGTCGCAGGCATTGCATGTAGTGCGGAGATTTTTTCTCGACAATGGGACAAAAGTACATGTGGGACGCGCAAAGATGAAATCACCACACAAAGAGCCAAGCTAGATGGGATGCGGCCGATGCGGAAGTCAACGGCCCTCACAAAAATGACCTGGCAACGGCAGATGCGGGACAAGAAAGCCCGAATCGGTTGATGCGGATATTTTTGTTCGGGACAATGGGACATGCGAACCCAATTTTTCCGAAATAGCTGCAACAAAGAGAAAAGTCAAAGTTTGACCTCCCGAACTTCAAACGGCCATAACTTTTGACTCCGAGCTCTGATTTTCATAACATTGGACTTTCTGGAATGATCTCAACATCCTCTACATCAAAAAAACTAGATTTCTTAATTTTTATGAGGGTGGATATATTTAAATATATGAAACATATTCAGCTCCAGTCAATTAATGCTCATTCCCATCAAATGACAAAAATGCTAGCGCAGACCCAAAATAGTTGATCGCACTCATAAGGATATAACTTTTGCATCTCTCAATGAAATCACATGAAATTGGTACCATTGGAATTGTGTTTCCAAGCCCAACGCACAAAAATAAAGAAATTTGGGATTTGATGAGAAATCAATGGAGATTTTCATAAAACATGGCCGGATTCATGACAAGTGTTTTATTTGGTAGTTGGGAGTGCAATTAAGAGGCATGGTCATCATTTTTTCTCTGTTGCAGCACTGGGATAGTATGGGGAGCCTTTTGCAAGTAACATACAATCATTTCACTCCATTTAATGCATCTTACAAGTGGTTGAAGGACATATTTTGGGATTTCCATTTTCCCCTTCTCTCTCTCTTCTCATTTTTTCTATAAATTGGAGTGTTGGGCTCATTGTAAGAAGTGGTTTTTGTGTAGCAAAGCTCTATCAAAATTTATTCATGAAGCCAATGTGTTGTAGGCCCTTGTAGTGGACTCCTTGCATGGTGATCCAGCCCTTATCTTGTAATAGATTGAATTGTGCATATCATGAAGAAATAAAATACAAGTTTGTGGATGCATCTTCCCTTGTTGTGTTTGTTTACACTCTTCTTGCCCCTTTAACCTTTATTACAAGAATATTGTGTCTATTTTTATGCTCTTGTAAGGATTCATTATTATTGTGCATGTATGAAATATTTTTGTGACTGCATTTTGCTAGATTGTGGAGAAATGTTATCACCCCTTTTAGTGTGCACTTTGCTTCTGTATCTCACACATTGGAAGACTACCCTCACCCCCTCCTTTTCTGGTGTATCACTATTGTAGTGTAGGCTTTCATTTTTATGCATTCTCTCTCCTTGGTCCCTTGGAAAGTTAGATTAGGATAGTTAGTTTTGCCTGGATTAGAGTAGATTGTGGCAGGTAGTTTAGGAGCAAGAACCAGCTTTCTTTGGAGGTCTATCTCAAGTAACAAGTCCCACAACTTGGAGATAGTACCCATGTTATCCAATCACACTATGAGCTCAAGTATATGCACTTGTGTAAACATAAGGGTGTGGTGATTTGATGATAATAGTTCTGGTACACTCGGTGGGAAGAGAGAAGAAGTCTTCATTTTAATTATGACAAGATTGATGTGCACTTGTTGTAAGTTTCCAGATTTGAAGGAGCTTTGAAATTACACATCTGATAACTCCAAAAGAGGCATAACCCACTGGTTTCAGTAGTCCAAGCCTAGAAAATTTATGAGAAGAATTCAGATCAGATCAAGAACTAGGGAAGAAGGATTGTTTTTTCATCTACACATGTCCCTAGGTAGAGAAAGAAGGGGAAGAAGAGGTCAAAGGTCTCCATCTCCACCGGATAGAACCTTGTCAACACCTCAAATTGGAAGGCATTTTTTTCAGTCAACTAGAGTTCTCTGACTAATTAGTATGGCACAACCAAATCCATATGTCAACTTCACTGGAAGCAACCCACTCGCCCTGAATGCACAAAATCTGGTCCCGATTGTAGCATTAAAGAGCATCATGTATTTCACTAGGGAAAACCAGAGTTCCCCTGGTGATCATGTCCAAGATATTGTAAATGTATATACAATCCATGAAATCCATGAGATGGAAATTACAGTCAAGTTGCTCACCTCTTCATTCAAAGGGAAATCTTCCCAATGGTTCAGGAGCCTTGCGGCAGGCTCTATCCAGAATTGGAACCAACTATGCACAGCTCTCTTCAAAACCAGCTTGGAGAGAAAGGTGACAGCTTATCTTTGTTGGAGTAACTAACAATAATCAAGAGAGCCCCAAACGAGCAAAATGATAGAATTTAACCTCATATTTTCAAAGTGGACTGGGATAGGATCCCAACAGTAGTAAATCCCACTAACAAAGGTACCTTCTTATACTTTCTTAGGGCTTTGAATTCTGATATTTATTTGATGATTCAGTCGATTGGTGGCACAACCTTACTCGCACCTATAGCCTTTCCATAGGGGCTGAGAATCATTTGATCCAGTCTGGCAAAATCACTCCTAGGCCATTCATGCCTCTATACACTAAGTTAGGAAGCCCAGAAACTAGCCAAATGCCTACATTAGCTTCTATACCCACCCCCAGGAGTCAAAGCTCAGTTGAAGCCTCCACTTCATCATCTAACAAATCCAAGAGGTCATGAAGCAATTGCAAAACTTAGGTAACGAGATTAGTAACCATCAAAAGACAACAAGCCCGTAGTTTCAGTCAGATCAACCTCAAGCTCAATCTCGTGGTCGAGTATTAGACTAGACCCCAATACCAACAAAATAGGCCGCCATCTCAGACTGTAAATCAAAGCCAAAACCAAAGACAACCTCAAGCTACTGGACCTTTTAGGCCATATGATCCAATCACGCCTTCAACATCAAGGGCATTAGTTCCAAAGATTAATAACATGGCACAAGAATATGATTGGTGTTTCCCATGCATTCAACCACATAACCAATTAATGTGCTTTAGTGGTGTATTAAATCAGGCTCTGATGGTGCAAACCGTTGGTGTGTCACAAGAATATAGCCACGAAGAAAATCAACAGCAAGAAGCACCTCAACAAGGGGAATCTCTAAATGAAACTACACTTATCAATTGGCAGGCTGAAGATTTTTGTGGTATAAATCAAATACCTTCTCAAAGTTTAGCAGCCAATACACGCTCCAAGAAGAGGAACATTGGGGAAGGACAGTCATCCAACTCAAATGGCCCACAACCCTCTATTACTCCACAAGGTGCTGGCAATCAAAGTATAGTTCCAAATGTGCAAGGTCAGCCCAAACCACCTTCTAAACCATCTCAAGCTTCAGTTGCAACAGCTCAAGTGCTAGAGAAGAATGTACAAGACAAAGGGCAGTAGAGAGAGAGCTCATCCCCATTCAACATCATTGAACAGATGAATAAAAAAAATGTGAACATCTCAATGTGGGAGTAATTGGCTATCCTAGGATAGAGAGACCTATTGCAGGCTGCTATGGTAAATTGGTTAGCATCAAATCAGCCACCCGATCAATGATAAAAGGTTCTTACCAATGCAACTCATCTTGAACGAAATCACAGAGGACAACAAGGTAAAAATTTGAAGCCCCCTCCATTTTATGTCTCATTGGTCATAGGTACATAATTTCATGATTGACTCGGGACCAAGTAGCTCACCATGCCAAACAAATAGTTAATTAGTTAGGCCTAAAATATGAGGTCATCTCTAGGGGTGTAGTGTAATTGGATGAGACAACAAAGTGACAACGGTTGGAGTAATCAAATATTTGAGCCTCACATTGCACATGTGTCCCAATGTAACGGTGTTACAAGATGTGTCAGTCATAGACTTGCCACCACTCTTTGCATTGTGTTTGTCGAGAGACTTCATTGCTAAAATTAGAGGCTATCTTTTGGCTAATTGGTCACACATGTTATTCAGAACAAGGTATGGAACTAGAGCTACAATCAGATATGAGCCTATTGCAAATTTTCACATAGAGTCCCATACGCTGAGTCCAATCAATGCAAAATGTTCAGCATTTGATCAAGAGGATTATCCAAGCACTCATGAAGCTAACACCAAGGTCGATGCATTCTAGACGTGACTCTTGATGAATGGGCAAACAAAAGACATGCATTCGATCCATACAAAGAAATGGAGGAATCTGAGCTAGGTGTCTATTGTTTGCATGAAGAGAATCAACCTCTCCCTAAGATCACCAAGACAAATCACAAGGACGAGAATGAAATATGGAAATTGTTTTTTGATGGATCAAGAAGTGGACAAGGTTCGGAGGAGGAACTATGCTTATTTCACCACCGTGGATGAAATGTTATTACTCGACTTTTCGATTTCAGCTTGCTTGCTCAAATAATACTCGCTTGAATATGAGGCTTTGGTCCACGGTCTTCATTGGGAAAGGAAGAAAGGTATTAAGAATTTGCAAGTATTTGGTGATAGTGAGCTTATTGTGAACCAAGTCAGAGGGAAAAATGCTACCAAGAATGATCTGTTGAAGAACTACAAAAATTGGGTATGGGATCTCATTGAAGATTTTTAATCTTTTAGCATCAATTCCATCCCAAGGAAAAAGAATGAAGCAAAGAAAGAAAAACCGATAAAGAATTGGGGTTGCATTTGATGTTGTAGAGAGTATCAAAAGTGAGAAATTTCAGCCTCATATCAAAGTGGTTGTGAGACCATCTGTTCCGGATAACAACACAAGTTGGTAAGTCTTCGAGAATGATTAGCAAATTGTCAATTTCCTACAAGAAGAAGTTGAGTCCTTCACCAAAAATCAAGACAAGTTGGAGCAGCAGTATGGTGACCAAGTGGTGCAGCTGAAAACTAACAAATTACCAAAAGGCCTTATAACCTTGGAGTCAATCTTCAACCTGAATGATCATTTCCAGAAGGAGAAGCAAACATTCAGGTAAAGGGTGAAGATTCAGAGCCTATTTTAGTAGACGAAGGAAAGACATTGCAAATTGGCAAAGTAAGTACCCCATAAGAGAAATCTCAATTTGTTCAGCTTTTTCAAGAGTTCCCAGATGTTTTTTCTTGGACTTACAAGGATTTAAGATGTTTCAACCCGTAGTTGGCACAACATACTATTGAGCCGGATTCGAATCCAAGCCCATTAGGCAAAAGCAAAGGCTAGTGAATCCCCATATCAACCTCTCATGAGAAAAGATTTGAACAAGCTGATTGAGGCTAGTATCATCTTCCCTATCAAATATTCAAGTTGGGTTGCAAACTTGGTGCTAGTAAGAAAGAGAAATGGAGAAATAAGATTTTGTGTGGATTTTTATGATCTAAAAGAGCATCACTCAAGGATCATTATCCACTTCCATCAATGGAACAAATCTTGCAGTTATAGCTAGTTCGTAGAGGTTTTCATTGCTATACGGATACTCGGGCTATAATCGATAATGGTGAAGGAAGAAGATAAATACAATACAAATTTCGCTACAAAATGGGGTACTTATGCTTACAAGAAGATGCCATTTGGACTATCAAACGCCGGAGCAACATTTCAGCGAGCTATGGATATGGCGTTCAAAGGCTTAATCAAAAAGATAGTGCTAGTATACCTAGATGATATCACTATCTTCTCAAAGAAATTAGCAGACCATCTCTTTCACCTCAGGAAAGTGTTTCAGAGGTGTAGAAGGTTTGGAGTATCGTTGAATCTGAAGAAGTGTGTATTCTTGGCACACAAGGGTAAATTTTTGGGCCACATTATCTCAAGGGTTAATAATTGATCCCGAAGGGTTGAAGCCATCCAAACACTTCCATTGCCACACCACAAGAAATCCCTCCAAAGCTTCTTGGGAAGGATAAACTTTGTCCACATATTTATGCCTAATTTTGCCACTCTTGTGAAGCCTTTAACCATGATGTTGAAGAATATTCTTGCATTCAAATGGACAAGAGAAGGAAAAGAGAGTTTTGAGAGCATCAAGCATGCAATATCATGAGCTCCAACTCTTATCAACCCAAACTTTTCAAAGGACTTCATGTTGTATGCTTTTGGAGGATCGATATACAATCTCAGCCTATCTTGACATAGCTGAATAGGAAGGTTCGAACAGCCCATAGCATTCTTCACCCAAGCCGGAAGATTACTAAGTAAAGTATTCTTTCCTTGAAAAGCATGTCCTTGCTGTCATCAGGAGTTTGAAGAAATTCAAACACTTGATCTCGAACAATAAGATTCAACTATTGGTATCTCATGTTGGTGTCAAAGACTTTCTCCTAAACAAGGATTTGAACGAGAAGAGAGCAGGTTGGATCACTTGAGTAATGGAATATGACATTGAAATCAAAGTGACCAAGCTGGTTTTTGGCAAAGGTTTATGTGAGTAGCTCACTTCCAAACAACCGAACGGATCAAAAGATGAAGAAGATGTTGTCCTATTACTACAAAATGATCAAGAATAGCCAACTGACGATGCACCCATTCCATGTTGGACTCAAGACTTGGTGCATTATCTCCAAACAGGTTTGTGCCCTTCAGAATGGAACAAAGCTAAGAGGAGATACTTTAGATTACAAGCCATCCCGTATGTACTTATTGATGGCATCTTGTTCAAGAAGGATAACAATGGTGTTCTATTGAGATGCATTGGACAGCTTCAAGTTGAGAGGATAATACATGAGTTCCATGATGCGTAGTAGGAAGCCACTTTGTCCCACAAGTAACTGACTCTCAAAATCATGAAGACTGGTTACTATTGGCCTACGGTGTTCAATTATTGTTACTCATGGATCAAGAAGTGCAGAAATGTGAATTCTTCGCAGAAAGAAAGTTAGCAAGGTGCTTGCCCTTTGTCCAATTTTAGTAAATCAACCATGCATGCAATGGGGATTGGACTTCATTGGGGTTATCAATCCAAATTCAATTCAAGGCCACAAGTGGATACTTATGGCAACAAACTATTTCACCAAGTGGAATGAAGCAGTGGCACTCAAGGAGGCAAATGAATCCAACATCTTGGATTTCTATGAAGGGATAGTCACGAGGTTTGGTGTCCCTGCCACTATCATATCAGATAATGCATTGGCATTCCTTGGCACAAAGATCACTGAATGGGCTGTCAAGAATGGTGTGTACCTCAAAGACTTCATCAAATTATTACCCTCAGGGTAATGGTCAAGCAGAGTCTATGAACAAGAACCTACTAAGAATCATAAAGAGAACTCTTGATGAAAATTAGAGAACTTGGCACGCAAAGCTCAAATCAGCTCTATGGGCTGATAGGGTCACACCTAAGAGGTCTACAGGAAGCTCTCCATACAAGATTGTATACAGAAAGAAGCAGTTCTACCTATATCACTTGATTTTCCAACATTGGAACTCATGAAACAATTGGAACTAGCTGAGTTTGAGCCCATGGAAAGTAGATATGCAGAGCTGATGGAATTAGAAGAAACGAGATAACATGCAATACAAACCATGGAAAGGGATCAAGCATTGATCAAGAAGAGTTTTGACAAGAAAACTAAGGCCAGGATATTACAAGCTAGAGATCTAGTACTGAAGTGGGATGTTGATCGTGCAAATCCGGGAAAACATTCCAAGTTCAATGCCATATGGAGTGGTCCATATATGATCATTGAATCCAAAGGTAGCAATGCCTTACAATTGGCTAAGTTAGATGGTGAAGAGTTGCAAATTCTGGTCAATGGAATTTATCTCAAACGTTGCTACTAGAAAGAGAATTTCTCACCCTTATAAATATTAATTTAGAATTTCCATTCCTCCAAGTGCTTATGCACATTTTACTATTGTTAGAATAGTTTTCATTTCCTAAGTGTTTGGCACACATGTTCTTTTACTTCTAGTGTGTGCATGTTTACAGCTTTATCAAGCTCCTGAAAGGAATTTACAGCCACAAGAGAATCAAATCAACAAATGTTTCAATGGCTCAAGGATGCAAGTTTTCAAGTTTCAGATCAAATGAGAGATTATCAAATAGACTCCATGCCCAATGGATTGCTACAGGAAGCTATCCATACTTCATCTAGCAGGCAGATAACCCCATTGAGTCACCAAAATTGTTATCCAAAATTCACCCCTCAAGGTAATTTTGATAACATGCATTAGATTCTTTAGTCTTGAGTAAGTAGAATTGATTCAAGGCCCAAAATCATGTTTTTGGGGTCCCCTTGCTTCTCTCTAACTTCCCCATCCAAGGAAAAAATCCAAGAAGTTAGAAAATTTTGAAAAAATCCAAAAATTGAAGTCGCGGGCTTGTTTTAATGCATTGCGGGTCTGGAGGCTATAGGTCATACCAAAGGTGGATCATACCAAGGTTTTTCGTACCAAGTTTGCAAATGAAATACAATGGAATCAAAAAAATTAGACATTTTGTCCCAGTGCAAATTGCAGGACAACAGACATCGGGACGCATGGGATGTGAAAACCTAATTTTGCCACAAGTCATTGCATTGCGAGATAGTGAGGATATTTTTTTCTGGGATAGTCAGGACAAAAGTACATGCGGGACGCGCAAAGGTGAAATCACCAAACAAGGAGCCAAGTTAGATGGCATGCGGCCGATGTGGAAGTCAACGGCCCTCACGGCCCAGTCGAGGTGGATTAGCAGGGACAAGAAAGCCCGAATCGGGTGATGTGGATATTTTTGTTCAGGACAGCCAGAACACGTGAACCCGATTTTTCCGAAATAGCCGCAACAAAGAGAAAAGTCAAAGTTTGACCTCCCGAACTTCAAACGACCATAACTTTTGACTCCAAGCTCCGATTTTCATAAAATTAGACTTTCTAGAATGAGAATGACATCCTCTACGTCATAAAAACTAGATTTATTAAATTTAATTAGGTTAGATATATTTAAATACATGAAAATATTCAGCTCTAGTCAATTAATGCTCATTCCCGTCAAATGACAAAAAATACCCGGACCCAAAATAGTTGATCGCACTCAAGACCATAACTTTTGAATCTCTCAACGAAATCACATGAAATTGGTACCATTGGAATCATGCTTCCAATCCCAATGCACAATAATCAAGAAATTTGGGATTTGCTTTGAGAAATCAATGGAGATTTTTCATAAAATATGGCCGATTTATGACAAGTGTTTTATTTGGTAATTAGGAGTGCAATTAAGAGGCGTGGTCATCATTCTTTCTCTCTTGCAGCACCTGGGACAAGTATGGGGAGCCTTTTGCAATTAACATACAATCATTTCATTCCATTTAATGCATCTTACAAGTGGTTGAAGGACATATTTTGGGATTTCTATTTTTCCCTTCACTCTCTCTTCTCATTTTTTCTATAAATTAGAATGTTGGGCTCATTGTAAGAAGTGGTTTTTATGTAGCAAAGCTTTGTCAAAAATGCTTTGTGAATCCAATATGTTGTAGGCCCTTGTAGTGGACTTCTTGCATAGTGATCTAGGCCCTTATCTTGTAATAGATTGAACTATGCATATCATGAAGCAATAAAATAAAATTTTGTGTATGCATCTTCCCCTGCTTGTGTTTGTTTGCACTCTTCTTGCCCCTTCAACCTTCATTACAAGAATATTGTGTCTATTTTTATTCTCTTGCAAGGATTCATTATTATTGTGCATGTATGAAATATTTTTGTGAATGCATTTTGCTAGATTGTGGAGAACTGTTATCACCCCTTCTAGTGTGCACTTTGCTTCTGTATCTCACACATTGAAGACTACCCTCACCCCTCCTTTTCTGGTGTATCACATTGTAGTGTAGGCTTTCATTTTTATGCATTCTCTCTCCTTGGTCCCTTGGAAAGTTAGATTAGGACAGTTATTTTTGCCTGCATTAGAGTAGATTGTGGTAGGTAGTTTAGGAGCAAAAACCAACTTTCTCTGGAGGTCTATCTCAAGAAGCAAGTCCCACAACTTAGAGATAGTACCCACGTTATCCAATCACACCGTGAGCTCAAGTATATACACTTGTGCAAACATAAGGGTGTGGTGATTCGTGATAACAACTAGATCAAAAGTTACTGAGTAAAATTTCGTAAAGAAAAAGGATGAAATGATTAAAGGGACTCCCGAGAAGTTTTGGCCCGGCATCCTAGTCATTATTCGAGAGCACAAGAAACGTGATCTGCTCACACTTGGTCCACCCGAAGACTTGGGATCTGAGCCAAAATGTCTCTATCTAAAAAAAATTGGTAATAAGCAAATGTCCCTCGAATATTCTTCTCTTTTGAGGAAAAAGGTGTTGCAGGTGCCAAGGATGAAGAATACACCTCCAGTTAGAAGCATGATGAAAGTTTTGTAATGATTCACTCTTGCGAGAACAACTGGTAACTTTTTGTGAGTTTGTTAAATGTCATTTTCCAGCAATATTGCAAAGCAAAGGTGCTTCGAATATTCCACTTTTGGAGGGAAGATTTGAGGGGCAAAGTGAGTGAGTGAGAAAAGGTTATATATTACATGAATTTTTCATGCAAAAGGTCGCGAGTTCATTTTCACGAGAAAATTTTGAGAAAATCTCATCCTCTGAGAAACCATGTTAACTTCCTCTGTGTTATATTTTCATTCATGTTGACTTGGTTACAAGTGTATAGTCATCAACAAGCTCTAAGATTGTTTTAATAACTCTCCCCTGCTGATGAATCTGATAAACTTTGAGTTAATTCGTGTTAAATCTCTAGAAAATTTTGAGTTTATTTCACTTTCAGAATGTCTGCAAGTAGTTTTTCTTGTTCCTATTGTAATCTTGTATCAAAATCTCTTTGAATCACACATACCTCAATCCTTGTGATAGTTTAGTGGCATCTACAATTTCATTTTTCAGAAGAGCTTTCATCTGGGAATGAAATAAATGATTTAAAATCACTTTTCTTTCAACTGTTGATAGAGATTCTTTGTAAGCCTCTGGGTGTACCTTAGGCGTGACTGATCTTAGATTTTGATGTTTTATTGGGTTTTCTAACTCGAGCCTTCATGTTAGAATCTCAAAGATTGTGTGAAAAAGTGCATGTTCAAAGCTTCCATTTATGTACACCTTCTTCAAGGAATGTTTTAAATTTTTTGAAGCTTTGTGTTACTAAGTTCTCCATTTTTGTGAATTTTCTCAAGGATCTGAAAATTCCAATCTATCTTGTTGATCTCGCCACCAAAAATTATTTCAGCTAACCAATCCTACCCCCAAACTACCCTTTTCTTGCTCTGTATATCCACAAAAGAACAAAATCCATTTGCTAAAGTATGCAGAATAGATCAGGATTCCAAATGTCTCTAGTAGCCTCAAACTTGTCTTGAAAGCATTTCCATCATTTAGTAGTGACAACTCGTTGAGTTTGAATAATGGGAAATTGATCATGTTTTTCTTAAGGCCATTTCCATACAATCTACATAATACAAGGATATCTTCACTCCCTTCACAAAACAGAGGCTACAATATAGGTTCTCCTACCTTGGTTGAGAGGCACACCCTAAAATAGTGAGGATAAGATCAAATCCTTTGAAGGTGCTACCCACTTCTTCAAATCCTTAGTGCTAATAAGTCAGATAAATTACTTCCCCGGCTACAAAATGACATATAAACCATTTATTTGCCTCTGAGTTTCTTGTAAAATCCATGACGCTACTCAAGTTGTGAAGTAGATTAAATCTGGGTACCAACATGCTTCGTGCATCGCCGCCGAGACTAATTTGTTGATTTATTACCAATTTGAATCCATTTGGCCCATCAACGTGCTTATGGCACTTTTCATTGGGACTCTTTGAAGTATTTTAATGAAGGTGTATCCATACGCACTCGATAATGTTTCTTACGGCTTTGTGTGTAAATGCATTTTGTAAACATCATTCTCTCGATCGATCTGTAAGGATTGAACAAAGTTATAAGTTATGCATGTTGTCCGTCCAATCTTTCCAAAGAGTTATTGTACTAAGTTTTTCTCACCATTGATAAATTTGGATTAAGGAAGGTCCGATTTGTAAAGCTTTGCATGATTTTTAGTGCTAATGTGACATTTGACAGATTATTTTAGTGCATTTGCATAACTAGGGTGAAAATCCTTAGTGGCGACTCTGTGTTGATTTATTTTGATAAATGTCAATGTATTAACCTCTGTCAATGAAACTTTGTTACTAATCTTTACAAAGTTGGAAGGAAGAAGATCTTTCTTTGCCACGGACCTGCGTAAGGTTGTTTTCGAGTTTAGAAATTCTAATTCGTAGGAGGAATAATTTGGAAGGTTGTTGGTGATCAAGCATCAAGAAAAGAGGTATCCATTGGTGAAACTAATCGGCACGTGATTGAAGATTGCAATGCTTCCTCAACTGCTTCTGAATCAAGTAGTCTCTTTGTAAATCTGAACTCTCCATCTAAAGAGGGGCATTCTCATTCTACCCCCGTATTTGAAAGATTTGCATCTCATTTTGCCCTTATATTTTCAAAATATGATAGTGTCTCGCCATGAAAAAGAGTTATTAGGGATAGCCATTCTTAAAATTGTGTCCCTCTACCACACGAGCACCCTCACTCCTCATCACTTTGTTTCCCCTGTTAGATCACCTCCTCGTAAAAACATGGCTTAGCCTCCACCCAGACCTCCATTTGTCATTAATACTTTTGGTCCCATCAGTTTTATAGGTATGGATGGCTATCTGAATGTTGTACCATAGGATGTAAGAAACAAGTTACCTAAGTTTCAAGGAAATAATGCAATAACTTGTGATCAGCATTTGAAACTCTTTGTCAATATGATGGAAGATTTCAAAATAGAGTTTGAATATGTATACATTAAATTATTTATTCATACTCTAGAAGAGGATGCAAGGGACTGGTATAAAGCTCTGCCTGATAACTCTATTGATTCTTGGACTAAAATGAAGAAAGCATTTAGATTGCAGTATTGTGAGAGAACAAACCCTAGGTTTCTTTTGTCATAATTCGAGAATATGAAAAATAATCCTAATCACCAAAGTGCATGACTTTAATACGATATTTAATAAGACATTGAGAATATTTCCCGTGAATTTGAGGCCGTGTGATTAATCTTGTCTTATAAAGTATGCTGATGCATTTGACAAAAATGTTGCATAATATTTGAGGGATAAAAACCCTAGCACTTTGAGGCAAGCCTTTATCATGGCTCGCATATTGAGAACAACATCAAAGCAACAAAAATTCCTAAGAGGGATGGAGTTAAATTGGTAAACCCTAAGAAGCATCAAGCAAGCAAGAGTGTAGACTTGGAGGAAGTGGTGAAAACTTTGTCGCTGGTCACAAATAGAATTCCTACAAGTTGGCAAGAGATGAGAAGGGAATTGGACAAACTTCACAAGGTCAGCCTAGGTAGAAAGCACAAGATAGATTTGGAAATCACCATAGGAATGAGCAGAGATTTGATGACAAAGGTAAAGGGCCTATTGGATTTGGAAATAGGCAATCTCAGGCCAAGGAAAATAAGGTAGTGCCTAACTGCGTTAAATGCTAGAGTGGTTGTTGATGATGATGCAAATCAGATTCACTCGTGTGACAGATTTTTTTACCCCATCCTCCATGTGGAATAGATCAGCAAATTGAAGAGGAAGATGATGACTGTAATATGGATGATAATGCTTGCATGATGGACTACCCTACAAACTCATGTCAAGGAGCAACATGCATCCAATGGGTACATCGCTTTCCTCCTTCTCATGTTTTAGATATTGATAATGTACAAGCCTTTGAGCTGCCCAATAATGATTTTGAATACTTGAGAGCATTGATGATCAAGAAGTATGATGGAGGTATACCCTCGAAGAGGATAGGATCTACTTATGAATGTTGTGGTGGCCCAAGAGAAGGATTATAACACAAGAAGTAAGGCTATCAAGGGAGCTAGACCTCGTGCCAAAAATAAAACCCCATTGCTTTCTAATATCCCAAAAGAGGTTCGTAAGAAAGAAACATCTGCTAGGAGCCCTATTGTCCCAAGCAAAAGTTATGTTTCACCCCATGCTTGAAACATTAAAAACCTTATGCCATCTCGATGAAACTTCCAACCCCCTTCTACTACCTGTCTTGCCTAAATACATTCCCTATGACATCGCTCAAGTTCTCGAGCCAAATCAATGTTAGTGTTCCAATTGTTGAGCTACTTAGAATCCCCGAGCACAAGAAGATAGCACTTAAGGATTTGGGATTGGACGAGAAGAAGGCTACCGTGAAAAGGAATGTGAATGTTGTAGAGGCTCCACTTGTTATTGCAAAGGTAGGAAAACACATTAGCATTAGAAGAATTTGGTGAACCATAGGAGGTATATTTGGAAACATCCTTAGTTGAATCACAGTTGAGTGTTGACCCTTTCTTTACAACTTTGATCATCAAGGATAGGTTGTTACATAATTGTATATTTGACTCTGGGGCATCATGCAATGTCATGCCTTTGGAAGTTATGAATGAGTTAGATATCAAAGTAACATCAGCAGATGGCAAGTGTACGCCATGGATTCCGTGGAAGTGCCAGGTTGTTGGATGTGTCAAAGGTTTGGTGGTGCAACTTGTAGTCTGTCCAGGTAAGAATTTGAAACTTGATGTTGTAATTGTTGATTGCCCTACCAAATGGGGTATGTTATTGTCAAGAAAATGGACTGCAAGTGTTATAGGGAGTGTCCAAATGGATATGTCTTTTCCACCATTCCAATTGAAGGCAACCTTGTAAAATTATATGGAGAGAAGAAGATATTGCATCTATTTGAGGATCCAAACAATGCTTCTTATGAAGTATTATTTACCGATGTTGATGTTGATGTTGATAATTTTATTGGGTTTTCGATGGTAAGGAGCACAAGATGGCTCTCCATGGACTTTGTTATTTGATGAAGCTTTCTCTTAATTTGGTAATGGTGTTGGAGTTGTTTTTATCTCTCCAAGCAAAGAGGAATTTGTTTTTTCCTTCAAATTTAACTTTGAATGCACCAATAACATAGCTGAGTATGAGGCATTATTGTTAGGGAAAAGGATTTCTTGAAGACTACCCTCACCCCCTCCTTTTCTAGTGTATCACTATTGTAGTGTAGGCTTTCACTTTTATGCATTCTCTCTCCTAGGTCCCTTTGAAAGTTAGATTAGGACAAGTTAGTTTTTCCCGCATTACAAAGAGATTATGGCAAGTAGTTTAGAGCAAGAACTAGCTTTCTCTAGAGGTCTATCTCAAGTAGCAAGTCCCACAACTTGGAGATAGTACCCATGTTATCCAATCACACCGTGAGCTCAAGTATATACACTTGTGCAAACATAAGGGTGTGGTGATTCTCGTGATAACAACTAGATCAAAAGTTATAGAGTAAAATTTCAGAAGGAAAAAGGATGAAATGATTAAAGGGACTCCCGAGAAGTTTTGGCCTCGCATCCTAGTCATTATTCGAGAGCACAAGAAACATGATCTGTTCACGGTTGGTCCACCCGAAGACTTGGGATCTAAGACTATTAAATTTCTCTCTATAAAACAAATTGGTAATAAGCAAATGTCCCTCGAATATTCTTCTCTTTTGAGGAAAAAGGTGTTGCAGTGCAAGGATGAAGAATACACCTCTAGTTAGAAGAATGATGAAAGTTTTGTAATGATTCACCTCTTGAGAGAACAACTGGTAACTTTTTGTGAGTTTGTTAAATGTCATTCTCCAACAATATTGCAAAGCAAAGGTGCTTCGAATATTCCACTTTTGGAGGGAAGATTTGAGGGGCAAAGTGAGTGAGTGAGTGAAAGTTATATATTGCATGAATTTGTCATGCAAAAGGTCGGGAGTTCATTTTCACGAGAAAATTTTGAGAAAAGCTCATCCTCTGAGAAACCATGTTAACTTCCTCTGTGTTAGATTTTCATTCATGTTGACTTGGTTACAGTACCCATCAACAAGCTCTGAGATTGTTTTAATAACTCTCCCCGCTGATGAAACCGATAAACTTTGAGTTAATTCGTGTTAAATATCTTGAAACTTTTGACTTTATTTCACTTTCAGAATGTCTACAAGTAGTTTTTCTTGTTCCTATTGCAATCTTGTATTAAAATCTCTTTGAATCACACAGACCTCAATCTTTGTGATAGTTTAGTGGCATCTACAATTTCATTTTTCAGAAGAGCTTTCATCTAGGAATGAAATAAACGATTTAAAATCACTTTTCTTTCATTTGTTGACAAAGATTGTTTGTAAGCCTCTAGGTGTACCTCAAGCGTGATTGATCTTAGATTTTGATGTTTTATTGGGTTTTCTAACTCAAGCCTTTGTGCTAGAATCTCAAATATTGTGTGAAAAAGTGCATGTCTGTGCCTCCATTTATGCACACCTTCTGGTTGAAGGAATGTTTTAACTATTTTTAATCTTTCTGTTATTGAGTTCGCAATTTGTTGTGAAGTTTCTCAAGGATCTGGAAAAGTCCAACCTATCTTGTTGATCTCCCACCAAAAAATATTTCAACTAATCAATCCTACCCCGAACTACCCCTGTCTTGCTCTGTATATCCACAAAAGAAAAAAATCCATTTGCTAAAGTATGCAGTAATGATCGATTCCAAATGTCTCTAGTAGCCTCACCTTGTCTTGAAAGAATTTCCATCATTTAGTAGTGACAACTCTATTGAGTTTGAATAATGGGAAATTGATCATGTTTTTCTCAAGGCCATTTCTATACAATCTGCATAATACAAGGATATCTTCACCCGTGCTTCACAAAACAGAGGCTACAATACAGGGTCTCTTACCTTGGTTAAGAGGCACAACCTAAATCGATGAGGATAAAATCAAATCCTTCCAAGGTGCTACCCACTTCTTCAAATCTTGAGTGCTAACAAGTCAAATAAATTGCTTCCTCGCTACAAAATGACATATAAACCATTTATCTGCCTCTGAGTGTCTTGTAAAATCCATGATGCTACTCAAGTTGTGAAGGAGATTAAATCTAGGTACCAACACGCTTTTGGCTCCCTCTTTAGGGTTGCTTGTCCGTAATGTTAGCATGATAGTGCATGTATATATTCAAATTCATAACAAATAGTAACCAATCCATGATACATAAACTAGATCTAGATCTAACCATATGAAATATAGACTAAACAATAACTATAAAGATATTTACCACACAATAACCATATTCAGTCGTATCTAATACTAGTAACTAGCCAATATGATCCATTATATTAAATATTGTAAAACATAAAATCTTCATTACATCAAGATCCAGGTTTACGTGGTCATGCACGCTTACAAATCCAGCAGCAGATAACTCTACAATAATTGGTCTTTCCAAACCGTGCAAATCAATATATATAGGGGTCAGGACTTTCCCTTCACCACCCATGCACCTTCCAAAAATAGGCTACATGCTAATAATAGTTATGCGCCTTTACAAGAGAATATAAAAGCATGTAAGTGCTAATAATAGATCTTTTAAAGTTAAATCCTAGTCTACATCCTATTAATAGACCAAAGTTCTCGCATGGCGATCGAATTACCGAAAATCTGAAAATAGCCTTGTGTGAACTGCAAGTCTCCATATCTTTGTATGATCCACACTCCATCTCCAAAAATATCCTTAACCCAAAAAGTGGTTGTCCTAAATTTAAACCGTTATGGCTCGCGTCTTGTGTTACCACACTTTCGCACCTTCATGCATGCCTAGTTCCTGTGTGCCCAATCCTTGTACATTTTTATACTTGAGTTATCTTTTATCTCGCTCAACAGCTTATGGAATAGGAGAGTCACAGTTGGCAGTATGAAAAGAAGGATAACCGTGGCTATCAACTACCTCATCATGATCAAATAAAGACTCGAGATGAGAATGTCACTAAGAGTACTATCAATAGGATCATCGACATAATACAAAAGTGAATGATAGATAGTATGTGATGAATGATGAGAAGCAATATCATATGTAGGAGAATCATGAGATGATAGTATGTTGAGTAGGAGAAGAATTAGTATGCACATGTGAATGATGATCAATACCAAGAAAATAATCAATAAGAGAATCGTCTAAAATTTCCTTAGAGAGATCAGAAGGAGGATCACTAGTAGCCATATAGCATGGTGTACAACAAGTGAAGGATATAGGATCCTCAACAATGTTAATGCCAATGGGAGATTCTTCAAAGTGAGTAGGCACATATTGTTGACCATCTAAGATTTCTTGTTGAGTATGAGTCGGCGTAGGAATAGGATTACCATAGAGAGTCGTGAGCTCAACAATAGAAACCTCATCATATATAGGGTTGAAACTAAAATGAGACATGATGGGTGAAGAAGATGAACTATTCTTAGCCATTAGGGTTTGAAATGGATCCTAGGGAAAAATATTCTAAAGTACGAGTTCACCAAAATGATTAACAAAAATATGAAATTTGGTATCTCTATTCTAAGTTAATCTAAGTAGGTACATAAATGTAATAACTGATGTAAAATGAGATATGAAAGCTAATTAATTTTATTTGATATTTAAATGAAATAAAATAAATGAATTAGAAGGGGTAAGATATTAACCTATAAATAACTTACCTCGATGTGTGTCGGGATTGAATAGAATGATGTGCATACTAAGGACATTATGATGGAATAACCCATAAAATTGCAGCAGATGATGATTTTCCTAGACCGAGGCACTGGAGGAGGACTGGGGGTGCCTATGGGTTCCCGATGCCTCAGTAGTATGGTCACTTTAGTCTATCGAATAGCTCAGATATAAATTTGGCAATGTCACTATATCTTCACAATATATTGATCCTTGTCATGTGAGTGTCGTAATATCGTCCCCGATGATGTTGTAGATTTGAAGTGAATATTTACCCGCAAAACCCCATACAAAGCATCAAAACCCTAAAAATAAATATGCATATGAAGGGGTCAGACTAACCTTAGCTGCCACAATGGTGGACTTACAACTAAGTGTTGCACTACATTCCAGACTCAATGTAGTTTTGTGTGCTTGTGTGTTTAATTGTGTGCCTAGGGTGCCCTAGCGCCAATGATGAAGAAATAGGGGACAATAGCTACATGTAAAATGTAAATGGTGTATGGAATAGAATGAATACAAACCTTCCTATACAATGTGTGTGATGAAATGATGCCCAAATGCAGTCCCTTTCCTTACTAGATAGCTAGCCCCTAATAGTAGGGAGTCCTCCTATATAATAGTAAGTATGATATGTTTATATAGGGATCTCTTGCTCAAATTTCGACAGTAATGAACCAACATGTTGACTATTACCTAGGAAAATGAGAGGGAAAACTATAAATACTGGCCTCAAACTCTAAATTAGACTCAAGTGTTAATGGGATGAGGGCACCCATGGGCATCCTAGTACTACCCTAAGCATCCTAGTCAAAGACTAGAGATGACAAATGACCAAATAATGACACCCAAGACTCCCTAAGAGATGACCATGATTGTGTTACAATGACCGAATATGGAAGACAAATGATGATGATGACTAACCGACTAACGACACGACTAAGGGATGGGTCATTGGTGAATATGTTTCTTATGCAAGATCCATATATAAAACAACATACTTGGCAATATAAATGTAGCAAGTAAGTTCATGATTTTGTGACTACACTTTCTTGTTGTATCTTTAGTCTCAATCATTCATTCATCCAATTGAGCACATTTTACATGACCCATTTGGGAATTCTATAAGCATGTAAAATCTTATTAGGTCTTCTTTCATAAAAACTTGCTTGAAACCTCCAAATTCAAATCATAATTATGTCTCTTTCAATGACACGTAGATATGTGAAATGGAACTGTCAAGAGCTAGGAGAAAACTAACCTATCTCACTCCCTAAAACCTCAAAATTCCTTATGAGGGATGTGCCAAAATTAATTGTTCCAAATTTATTCTTCAAATTCCATCGCTGGGTTCTCAATCTAAAAAACCCTTACAAACCCTAACTAGTACTCTTACTGCACCCAGGAACTATAATTTTTCAAATAAAACTTTCTAAACTCCTTGTCAAAGCACAAAAATTGGTGCAAAGGTTTGTCTCGCCTCTTGTTCATGATTTATTTACCAAAGTGAGCCTCTTCCTTCTAGTTACAATTATGGATCAGCTCAATCTTCAACCGCTCACCCACAAAGACAAGGGATTTTACCTTCTTATTAGTGTTCATGGATTGAATGTTGATCAGTAACATAATTACCAAGGTCCCTAAAGCTACATTAAGGTTTATACAATGTGTTCTTTCAACTTCAAACCCTAAACCATGAAATTCTTCTTGAAAATGCTCCCAACTTGTCCTTTGAGGTCTAACTATGCATAAACTATAAACTTGATACATATCTCTCTTAGAATAACGAGAAAATCATCTTTAATATATCATTATACACTTTAATTTAGTAAACCAAAGTTCTCGCTACCTTACCAATCTCTTGATGGTCCTTTAATATGAGATATTTGACTAAAACTCACATGCATTTCAATTAAGAAAGCTCTATGCACATAATTTTTAAGGTATTTCCCAACTATGGCTAATAAATTCTCTCCCACGGTGAACTAATTATTCCATGAAGTCTAAACAGATATGCCACATCTTCTCAAACTTAACTTTTCCTCTCAACCTATATTTTCTTCCATAAACACCGAATTTACATTATTCTCACAGTTTCATAGTTAGTCCATGAGTTCTACAGTGATAAACACTCAAGAAATGTTAAAAACTACTCTTTTAATCAAAAATAAAGAAAGACATCCACATTTCAACATGCAAATACCTTTACTTAGAATGACATCAAACAATGATCTTTAATGCTCATACACACATTGAATTAGAGCTCTCTCAAATTTTTTGCAAAAAGAACTATCACACAAAACTTTTTGGAATTGTTTTCTTGATTCTCATCCGAATGGAATGAGGGAAAATACTTACATCATGATTTTTATAATCTCCCCATCACCCCTTACTTGAGGTTCTTGACTCTTTAGGTCAGTTACAAACATGATTCATGATGTGAGTTCACCCTTAAGAGGGTCCCTTACATAAGATGTCTTAAGTTTAGCATTAACTAGCTCTTATCATGACTTATGACCCTAGAGAGGACCTAATACACCACACAATGCCTCATTTCATCCTTTTATAGAGTTTACAAGCTCCAAGAATGCTTTGAAACAACTACAACAAGCCAAAATGGCCCAAATATTCAAATATTGCAATTTGGAGGAAAAATTCTCCGTTTAAATTTTGAAAAACCTAGCCACCAAAAAAGACAACTAGCTAACACCTAATGACCTCTAGACTCTACTATCACACCCGAAAAGCCAAAACTGATGTCTTCATGACTTATTCATATGTGTGGAGTGATGTTCCTATATCGAAACAATATATGATATGTACTACTATATGTGATGCAAGTTTAGGTATTTTTATTTTGACCCCCATCATTATTGGATCAAAACTACACAAGATCATGGCATTCCTTTTTACCATTCTATGGACCTGAATACTCGTTCAAAGATTGGAAAAGGTTGGTGAAGTATAATTTTAGTATGTTAGATTATGGATTATGTTCAAATGTAGAAACACTTAGAGAAAATATTGAGAATGTATAACAAGTAAATATAATGTATGATCACACATATACAGATGGGTTTATGTATGCATATAATAATATTATTGGGTTCATAAGCGCTTCTTAAGGATGCATGTCAAAAAAGTAAATTGTTAATTTATGGAGTGTGGGAATGACAAAGAGGAGGATTACATGCCTAATAAATTGTCTCATTATATAATTATTGAGGAAATTAGGGATATTAGATCAAGGGAATAGGTTCTTATTCATTACAAGTGGCTCACTCCTGCAAGTTAAGAAAATCTTATAAAAACAGGGTCTAAAATAGATAGTCTTTCATGAATGATTTAGTTATGATGTTTATTATATAATTTTGTACACAAAAATTGTAATGAAAATTTATCTTGATTATTTATTTAATATTATAATTTTTTATTTGAAATATTGTAGATGGACAATCACTCCCCTTCATCAAAATTCCACTACATAGATGGAAAATCACTCTCATCAGTGTAAACATATAAATGGCCCATTTTACACCTTGATCATCCCATGCACCATAAGAATATGAGTCACCAAGAAAGAGAAATTTTGAAAGGAAGTTTAGATCCAAAAATATATGTCCAATGGAGAAGACAATCAGTGCTAGTAGATAACACAATACATGAACCTCAAAGTAGTGCAATACAAGATTCAGAAGGTGGACACAAACAAGATGGGTGTTTGGATGATATGATAACTCATTTATATTCTCATCCTTCTAGTCATATTTATGATCATGATCATATTGTGGAAGATAGAGACAATGACAATGAAAATGATGGTGTTAATGCAATGAATGAATCTGATGAAATTATTGACCATGAAGATCCAGTTAGAGGTGGTGAAAAGGTAAATGTAGAGGATGAAGGCATTAATTATATAAAGAAATCAGTTTAAACTCCATTGTTCAAAGTATGGGTGCCAAAACAACAATGTTGAATGCCACACTAGCATTGATGGACTTGAAAGTCATATTTGGATGGTCAAACGTTAGTGTAACAACACTATTACAATAAGTAAAAATATTGTATTTGTCAAATAATAATTTTTTATAAATGTTATTCTTAAAATTTCTAGTAACTATTTAAAAAGAAGTTGCAAAAATTCTTATACATGTACATGTTACTAAAAATGTCATTTTTCCTAAGAAAAACACAATTTTGTCATCATCTAGGGAAGCATAAAAATATCATCATCCTTAGGCATATCATTTGAAAGATATGATGCATGTATCAATAATTATGTACTATTTAGGAAAGAGTGTGAAAATATTATAGTTTTTCTCAATCGTAAGTGCAAGGAATGTCGTTTCAATGCTCGTGTCAATAGATATAAAATTTCAATTAATATTTTGTGACATTTCCATTTTATTGGTGCATTACAACATCTGAATTATTGTAAGTCACTTATAGAGCTAATGACAGGGTATTACAATGACATAAGTAGAATGGGGTCATTAGTGTACAAAGTGATTGCTAGACTATGAAACACATTGAGTATAATTGGCCTGAATTTTTTTATTTTTATGCAAGAAGTGTCGACTAGGTCTTGTAATGGATGAGGATAATTCATATTCCAACTTATCAAAAACATATTCATCGTGTATTTTTGTATCGATAAATCATAGCATTCCCCATGTCTTATGTTACAAAAATAACATTTGTTTCGGTTAATACTAGTCATTGAAAGAATCAAGTGAAAAACATGGATATTTACCTTAAACCTCTTATAGATGAGTTACAAACTTTGTGGAATGGGGTGCATATGTATGATGTTTCAAAACCACTTGACAACAAAGCATTTGAATGTTATGGAATTTTTGTTGGACAATCCATGATTATTTAGGACTATCAATTTTTTCAAGTTTGAATACAAAGGGAGAGAGCGCATCTCGAAGGTGTGAGGACCAACTATGTTCGAGATATTATAGATACTTAAATTTGGTAAATTGAACTTTAACAACACTTGATTTGACAATGCACTCTTGTGATGATAAATACCATCTCTTTATTCCTTCTTAGCACTTTATGAGGTCTCTTATTTAGTTTATTTATCCTTGCACACTAACATGTCGACAAACTTTGAGAACATAATGCATAAAATCCATAAACAAACATCAGTTGACAAGCTCCAAACTTCATTTTTCATGTTTTTATCCCCTGGTCGTGGTTGTACAGCTTTTGTAAGGATTTTGTATCTAGTCCTATCCGACCTATAAAGTATTGGACTAACATGTCCTCCAACTTTTCTTTCAAGTTCACATTATTTTTGGGTCCGATACTTCGCCTAGGTTGTTGACCTTTCTTAGATAAATCATCTATGAAGCCCCGTATAAACAAATAAACACTACCTCATTTACTAATCAGGAAATCTAATGGAAATGTATTGATACCCTCACTTCCTACACTTGTAAAAGGCACCCACAACTCCCTAGATCTCACAATAACACATATACAATTATTACGGCAACACTCATATCAGGTATGAATCTTCTCACCATGTCCAGAGAACATTCTCTCTCATTTGCAAGAACTCAAACATCCCTCCTCCAAGTACTTTAGCAAGATTCAATGCCAAAGCAAGCATTATCAAAGAAATTTCCAAATTGATTTGATCTATTTAGTCATCACATGTAAGTCGGGAATGATGTAAAGCTTGAGACCTCTTTGAAATAGTGTCATCGGTCATGTACATGTGTGTTCAAAACCCAACTAATGTTTGTTTTATAAGAATCTTCGTTCGTGGTTAGGGTTTGAGATGATGTTCAGTATGTTTAGAGAAATTCATTACATGATCGCTAACTAGGGTTTGACAATGACAAATAAATCCAAGCAAGAAACCACCACATAAATTTGCTGGCATAAAAACCGAGCATATCTAAGACTATATAGAAGGGATTAGACCATATGGTACAGTCCTTATATAATTATATGGTCCTAACCCATGGTGGTTAGTATTTACTGATCTCGAGTTCCAAAGCACTTCCAAGTTAATATCTCTCGTATTTAAGCATTTTAGAGTCCTAAAACTTCCCATAATCCTCTATAACAAGCTAAGTGCACTCATTCCTTTGTATTTTCAAGTTCATATCATGTATTACATGCTTTATAATGTTATTTTGATATTGTATAATTAATGTTGGAAGTTAATTAATAAAAGTAGCCATATGTATCCAATCTACATCCATTTAGTGTAAATATGATCTCACTACATAAAATTTATATTAGCAAACCATATAGGACCTGATCTAAAAAGGGTGTAAACATTTTAGTGAACCCATTTTTTATCAAACCCTAGTTTCCCTACAGATTCTCCTTTCTACTTAGTTAAAAATCTATCGATTTTCTAGAGCTTATATTCTAATTTCATCATCTTTCTTTCCCTCAAACTAATTTTCAAATTTTTCCTTAGGGTCTTATGGTTGGTTCTACCATTTGGGTCTCTTCTTAGAGCTCTTAATTGTGAATTCACATTTCATTACATATCTCAAGAATAATTACTCTATTTTAAAATTCCTTTGAGGTTATTTTTAATTAACGAAAAAATATATTGTTTGCCTAATTTTTGCACATTTTTTTGGAAATCAAAATTACTATTTTAAATAATTGGGACGTAATCAGAAAAATATACACTTCTTGTAAATCCCTCATAGGTTTTTATTTCACATAATCATATTCAAAAATACCTCTTTTTGTTTCATAAAATTCAATATGGTCATTTTAGCCATTTGATGACAAGAATTTTTGTCACAAATCACATTTTGGCCTACCCTCATCACTAATCTTGGATCCCTCTTGGTGCATGATCCTTATCATTTTTCTAAGCTTAATTCTTCTAATTTTGGATACCATAATGGATTCTCCTCATTATCTTGTTGACACTAACCTCCCTCTATGTGTTCAAGTTATTGTACATGAGCCTTTTGTTAAGCATGTTTTTATTAACATCTAATCAAGCCAAAATGTTTATAATATCTATTTCATATGTGCTTTCGGTGTCTCAAGAGCATATCTTTCTCCTCCTAATATATATATATATATATATATATATATATATATGGATTTGACGATATACCTCACATATTCTTTGGTTTTATCTCTATTCCAATCATTATTGGCTTGTAGACCTTTGATACTACTTGTTATTTTCTCCCCGACGATCCTTACTATAATACTCTCCTTAAGAAAAATTGGTTAGATGCTACGCACATCACCTTGACACCCAGTTACCACACATAGCTACATCTAATGTACCCACAGTGTTAGGGGCATCTCATATTCTCATTCAACCAATCAATATTTATATCAGTTGGTAGGTTTAGTGTCTATTGCTTGATCTTGGCTCATCTTGGCTCTATTATAGCCTAGCTCGAGTGGGAAGGAGGAAATCTATAGTATAGAAATACAATTGGTAGGTCCCACCCGGAGAGAGGGGGGGCCTACTGTTTGATCCTGGCAGACTAGAGTTCAGGGCCCCCCAGAATCATAATAGAATAGATATATAGGTATCGGATCCCCTATCTATAATTCCCAATTCTCTCTTTAGAGGGGAGCACCCTACTTTGAACTATATGGTCTATGGTGAACCCCTTTATTCTCTTGCTGAAGAGAGGGGGATCCGATAACTATCCATCTACCCACTTTGATTATTGGACCACATGAACTAGTTGTCGATCATGTATTGGGGTAACCTGTAGACACCTAAAATCCACTTACACAGTTTTAATACTAAAATTGCACTAATTACCCTCTTTCCCGTCATTTCTATAATAATTAGCACTTTTCCACTAATTAGCTAACATTCCCCTTCTTATTCGTTAATTAACGACCTTTCATTAATTAATTAACCCTTCCCCCATTCTAGGATGCTAATTAACGACCTTTCGTTAGTTATAATCCACTTCTAAGTGATTAATTAAACATTATTAGTTAATTATGCCTTCTATTTTAATCAATAAACCCATTTTATTGGTCAAATTCCCCTCTTACATCCCCCAAATCATGTTAATTTTCCTCTAAATCCCCTCTAAATAGATTCTACAAGCTTATCCCTACCTATTAATTAATCACATTTGATTAATTAGACCCCTCTCAATTCCCATAAAGTGCACATCCTTTATTAATTCTTCTAAACATGCATATCCTTTGTATTTCTTCTTTGGGCTTTGTCCCACATCCACCAAATTGCAAGCCTTGCCCAAACAAGCAAGCTATATAAATAACCCTCCTCCTTCCCTCTCATCTTACACCACACTTTGATTAGTGAAAACTATAGGCATTTTGATTTGAGTCATTCTCCATTATTGGAAATAGCTTATCCATCTCTTGCATCCATTCTCTCAAATTGAGTAGCATGGGAAGATCCAAAAATGGCCTTGTAGCCATTTATTAGTGAGATCTCATCCTCATTCTTGAGGCAAACAACACCAATTTTATTGCTAAGTGATCTAATTAGGTTCATACTTTAAGTAGCAATCACAAAAGAGTAGGAATATCTTAGAATTTAGTTGTTTTATCATGTTTACGCATTGAAGAAGGTATTTCCTTAAGCTCTTATCATGATGTTCTTGTTTGATTAAATTTTCTTTGAATCTACTAGGTGTTAGTTTCATTTCATTTAGCATAGTTAGTTTTACATGTACACATTTGGCACGCCTAGTGGGACTTACTCCATTATCTTATGCATTTTCGCAAGCTTTTTAGATTAGTTTAATTTTTGTACGCTAACCTCTACTTTTGCACATGTTGAATTAATTTGGATTTCTCAACTTGTCTTGTTGGAATTGTTTGTGTTGAGTCTTCATTGAAGGTTCCAAGGAGGTGGGTTAGTGCCAAATTTGGATCAAGTTGATAAAGTTTTGACCTTTTTGATGTTTTCCTTGGCAAAATCATGTGTTTATGATGTCATATAGAGTCTCACGTTAGTGTGAAAATGCCACGTGTTACCATCAAAACTTGCACACTACCATTACTAGGCTTGCATTACCATTACTAGGCCTACGCTACTATTATTTAGCTCATGTTATCGCTTTCTTTGGTTGTGCTACTTGTAACGTTGTTTCCTTTCAATCTATGTTTTGTCTCAGACCCACGCTAGTGTGAACAAGACCCGTGTTATTGTCTCTATGGTCGCACTACTATAACGTTCTTTCTTGTTAGTCTATGTTTTGTCTCATACCCATGCTAGTATAAACTAGGCCCACACTACTATCATTCTCGCCCACGCTAGTGTCGTTAGGCTCGCATTACCATTCTATATCTCGTGCTACTGTCAAAAGGCGCATGTTAGTGTGTTACATTAAAATTTGGGCTCTATTTTTTAGGTTTTCAGGACTTGGTCTTTCATGTTTCTATCATTTTGCAAGTTTTGGTGCTAACTTTTGTTTGCAGGGTGTGTTTTGAATCATTTTTTTGCTAACTTGTTTAAAGGTTTATGATGAATGTTATGTCTTCATGTCTTGCTTAGGTTAGGCTAGGGTTGTATATGCTCTTCTCTCGCACCTTTTAGGTGATCTTGAGAACCAAAAACAACTCTAAGTCTTCTTTCATTTATAACATTCCATCATTTCATTGTTAAGGGAATGAACACTTTATTAAACAAGTTTGGTAGTCCTTTGATTTAGAAGTTTTTCCATTCTTAAATTAGTTAGGTTATTTGTTGTGTATGCTCTTCTCTTGTATCTTAGGATGATCTTGAGAATCAAAAACAACATTTAATCCTCTTTCATGATGTTTTAGATCTTGTGGAAAACTATTAACCTTTTGCGTGTAGGACCAATACTCGCTTGTCAAAGAAAAAATTATCTAAACCAATACTAATACAGTTTGTTGCAGGTTGTCAATGGTGTACAAAACCACATTAAGATCAAAAGATTAAAAACACACCACTATTCAAAACACTATATTTACAGGTTCGGTTACGAGTTATGGATTGATCACTTTAAACTGGGGGAAGTATCTTGGAATAAGCCATAAAACTCATTGTGAGGATTACCCCAGGAACCCCAAAGTAGTCCACACCTTGAGGGAACTAGGTGGATGAAACAGAAGTGCCCCACTTACCCACTTGACTAGTTGAAACCCTTGTGAGATAAGCTTCATGTTACCTGTATGAGGCCCCATTCATTAATTTGATTATGGGGTAATGGTCTATTGTGTAGAATAAATTCTAGAAATACGTACCTCCATTAGGTAAGAATTGACAAGTGTTGTAGATAAAATCCTAGGAAACCATTTGGCATTGGGGCCAACTTGAGCTTATCCATCGTGTTTCAAAGAGATCTCACAAAGTGACAATTTTTTTGGAGTCAAAACCTTGTTATTCGAACAAGGGGAGAGTCCATCAAAGTTGGAACCGCGTGTTATTCATCACAAAACTTACTACGCATTACTTTGTCTTAGTTTCTACCTTGTACTTTAAACAAGGAAAAACTCTACCAAAGTGAAGCTAGGTTTGTTTCATCACCACTTGGTCTACTCCTTTATTTTCTTGTTTCCCTTTTGGGACAAAAGAAAGCATACATATGAAGTGTTACTCAAGATCATGTCCACCACTTTTACACTCACTTACATCCTTCCTTATTGCAACTTTGATAGTAAGCGTTAAAAGTGTGTTGGTACGTCCTCATATCTTGAATAGTCTTGTCTTAATACACATGTCAAGACATTTCATTATAGTTAGGATTGTTTCTTCATCGATCTTCCCTTAAGGTGTTGCGTTATTTGTATCATCTCGATATAATTTTGATACTTACATCTTGTTTTTTGTAAACTTGATATAAGTTTCTAGATTGTATCATTATGTTACCCACACCTTAACAACTCCTTGGTATACTTTGACCTTGTTTCCTTCCAAACATTGTCTTGACCTTAAAAAGTGTTATTATAACGTTGTTTGTGTCGTATTAATATTATTTTGATACTAATATCTTGCTTTTCTACAAAATTTGGATTCACGTATCTATATGCACACAAATTTGCACATGTTACATTATCGGAAAATGGTTCAAAAAGTCCCTAATGATAATTCATGTCTTTTCCGAAGGTGTTCAAACTTCTTAACCTCTTTATAGCTTATATTTTTAGCCTAATTACCTTACTCAACCTTTTATTGTTTTTCTGCAATTTCCCACAGATTTTTCCTTATTTTTGGCCTCTGGTTACGGAATTTCCGCCTACCTAGGAGCGAGTTACACAACCGCTACCCTACTTAGGTGGTGGTTGTGTAACTACTCGCCCGCGCAGCGGCGCTTTGTGTGAATTAGACGTGTGTTACTCCATTCCAGTTCATTTTTAGGGTACATTTGTGAATCAATTTAGTTGATTTCAGGCTTGACTGATTCGTATCAATCTCTCTTTCACTTGTGATTTGTAATTGATTGTTTAACTACCCTTCATGTGTTGATGTGGCACCCCATGGCTGCCAAGTGTGATAGTGCACAACCCAACCAACCTTCTATAAAACCATCACTTCTTCTAAAGAAAATGGCCGGAGAATTTTGTCATGTATTGTTATGTTATGTTGCTACAATCTGCTAGAGATTACAAAATCAAGCTTTATTCACTTGAATTATTCTTCCTCTGCTTGCATTGCCACCAGATTTCCTAGTAAGCCATTACTTGCTCTAGCACCTTCTTCTAGCTTCCTCTACATTCCCATCTCCTTGGACTCACGTGGACACCAAAGGTCGGAAAAGAATACTTGAGGGGACACAAAAGCACACCACAACTAGATTGCCACAACACTACAATTACCAGGTTGGGGTTGTAATTGGGTTTCATCATTTCTTTAATTCTTTGTTTGTGAAATATGTATGCACATTATTTACTACTGAGAAAAAATCATTTCCATTTTCATTATTGTAATCATTGAATAGTTACAAGTAGATTTGCAAAGATGTGATTCTCAAGAAAGCTTCTGTGTTAATTTAGAAATCAACCCAAAGCATCATTTCATTTAGAAGATCCTCCATAAAATTCTTCTTTACTTTTTTCGGGAAGTTATAGGGGAAGAAAATCTTCTGGGAAGCTCTGATTTCTTCCCGTGCCTCTGAGGCAGAATAGAGGATTTAATTCATATCCATAGTTTAGAGAAGCTTTAATTGTTTAGAATAGATTAGATTTCTTCGCACATATAGACAACTACATCCGGTTGTTTGTTTGTTTTAGGATTTATTAATTAAATTAGAAGCTTTCATTTCTTCATTTCTTCATTTAATTCAAAAAGTTCCAAAAAAGCACAAAAATATTTATTTTAATTAGATTAGTTGCTTTGTATTGTTTCACTTCCTTTATATTACAAAATACAAAAACATAGTGTAGTCTTTGCTTATTTATATTAGATTGTTATTTGCATTGATTAGATTAAAACGCTTTAAATGCATACATGACCATTAATGGACCAGAACAAGAACAAACATACGGTAGTGATCCACGGGTCCCATAACTGAATGGGAATGAATTTCTTACTGAGACATATATAGTAGACTTTGTATGCTTGTCCTTATAACACCATCATGTTACTCAAACAAAACTACACAATTTAACATTTTAAACATCGCAGCCGATAAGGCTTATGAATATTGGACTACCCCTAGCAATAGAGTATAGAGTAAACATGTATGACCATATAAGGACCACGACCAAAAAGAGTTTACGGTTGTGATCTAGCAGCCTTCCCAACCGAATGATACCAAGGCCAATTAGACCTAGACACTGGATTACGTATGTTGGTCTTTAGAACATCTCCACTTCCACCCGACATTATCGTGAAGTTGAATGTTCTAAACAAAGAATCTCATCGAACCCTCGCATTCGAGACCAAACCAGCTAACTGCCCATAGCGTCGTGGAACCACGCCTCTCTCTCATTCATTCCATGACCTTGTCTAGAAATCGTTACGAGGAACCCATTGGTTTTCCACGTATCCCACAACCATTGGAAAGTATTTCCATGGAGCTCAATATTGATTGGAGTCTTCATGTGGCTATTCTTTCTGATCCATCCATTAGACCCATTCAAGTTAGAAGGGCCTTCCTTTCCCTTGACAAGAAAATCTCGATATTTTGTTATCCATATCCATCCACACATTCCACATTAATCGTCCCAAAGACAACCTCGGGAGGTCGATTGCGAGTGAAGGTCACCTTTCGATTTTCATTCATGCAAAGCATGTAATTGGTATTGTTAGATTGCTCACATTTGTAACTTCCACTTTTTGGGATTTAGGCCTTGTTTGTATCTAGACTAGTTATAGTATACTTTGAATCAGAAGTCACTTCAACCCCTTGTTAATACTTATGTCTTGTTTATTTTAAACTTGACTTAAGTGTTGACATTGTATTGATCATCTTGTGTCAACCTACCATTGAGACACATTTTACATAGGGAGTAGTTTCTTGTAGATTGGATTTATTTTCCAAACTTGTGTGATTGTTCCTTGTGATCGTTCATCTTGTAAACTTGTTTTCCTAAGACAATCCTTTTGATCCTTCGATCCTTTGGTTCTTTATTCTTTTTCATTTGACATTCTTTGATTGTTGTTGGACATTCTTTTGTGACCTTTACAAATCATCACGTGGTTGTTAGTGTAGGTTATTATTTATCCTTTTATTTATTTATTAGGATAATTCTTACACTTGTGTTAGCCCTACACTTGTTGGGTTAGCTTGCTTAGGTGTACTAGTTGTGTGGAATTAGCTTACTAGTTGTGTTGAGTTAGCTTCTCAGTTATGTGGAGTTAGCTTACTAGTCTTGTGGAGTTAACTTAACTATTAGTATTAGTTAGCGGGAGTTCTTCACCACTGATTTAGGTAGTATTTGCACTTTTCTTCTCCTTTATGTACATCTTTCTTATTAAGTAATTCGAGTCATTATATTGTAATGTATTGAGCATTATGGATTATGATGGATTTCCATATATGATATTTTAGCTCTTTTGTTTTACAAATCTAATGTGGTGTGTTATTATCATCTAAGATCACGGCTTGAAACGGTCTTTTTATCGTTTCTTTCATGGTATCAGAGAGGTATCATTTCTTTTTATCATTTTTTTTTCAAGTAATATTTTATGTGTTTTCATATATTTAAGAATTTGTTAGGAGCGTCCATTTTTATGTAAAATGGAGGGCTCTGTCGGATTTGGAAGGTGGTAAAACCCCATAAACAAGTGTAAACTTGGTCATTAAAGGAGACATCTTGTTCTTTAGTGTGTTTTGGGTTTGCAGAGGTGGACATTGATACGTGGGAAGAAATCTTTGTTGGGAAAGCAAAAAATCCAGAAAAATGGTTTATGGGCTTTTTGTGTTCGGTACTGGATTTTTTTCTTCTACTTTGCAGCATTCCTATTTGGTAAGAATCTGGACATCTTTCAAATTTGTGCCCAAGGAAATCCTTATACGGGAAGTAAGAAATCTAGAAAAACAGTTTTTGGGTTTTCTACATTCGTTAATGGGTTTTCTTCTTCCACTTCTTAGAGTTTATGTTTGATAGGGAAGAGGAAATCTTCAATATCCATGCCATAGGGAAATTTATGTCGAAGAGTTAGAAAGTTCAAAGAAACACTTTTGGGTTTTTTGCATTTAGTAATGAGTTTTTTTCTTTCGCTTTGCAGAGTTCCTGTGTGCAGAGGATTTGAGGATCTTTTAGATCTATGCTACCTTTGAGGATTTTAAAAATTTGTGCCGATGAAGCAGAAAATATGGGAAAACCATTTTTGGGTTTTTTTGGGTTTTTCACATTCGCTATTGGGTTTTTTTTTTTCTTCCATTTTACAAATATATAATTGGAATTTTTTTTCCAGAAAATAAATCGAAGACTGCAGGGCATTTTATTTATTTTTATTAAAGCACAAACTTGATAAATTTGTATCTTTTGATTGGTAACTCGGATTTGAGTGCCATTTGTTTCAAAAGTGCTTGTTTTTTCGTGTTTGTTCCACTTTGGAACTATTTATTTTGAGAAATAAACTAAAAATTTAAAATTTCATATTTGTAACACGCACTCAATTATAAAGTGTCACCATTTATATCTCTCTTGTTTGTTGAGATATTTTAGATCTGTATTTTCAACACTTTTTGGCATGTTGACAGTCTCTCTTGTAGGGGAGCTATCTGGTGAAGCCCAATGTTATTTTGTCGTTGTTTGAATAGTTGATTTTGGGCAACTCATACAAATCATGGTCTTACTCTACCCATTCACCAGTATGGGAGGGTGTGGTGTTGATATCGCTTTTTCAAGTTTCATGTTCTTAGCTTGTTACATTTATCTTTTCTTGGATCATGACACTCCTATTTATTTGGATATCGTGTCCTTTCCTTGTTGTCTTGGTTATTATTCTTGGATTGTGGCACACCTATTTGTAGCAGTTGATCTTGCTTCTTCGGGTTTTGTGTCCTTGCCTTGTTACCTTGGCTTTTCTTGGATCATGACACTCTAATTTATTTGGATCTCGTGTCCTTGCCTTGTTGTCTTTGTTTTTCTTAGATCGTGACACACATATTTGTAAAGAATCGATCAAATTATGTTTGGTGTTTTTTTGCACTTTCTGTAGCACTCCATTGACATTCTCCATACATAGAGCTATTCTAGTGAAGCCTAGTGTCGGTTTTTTTAGTTCTATGATCAAGTAGTGGATTCAGACCATAGTGCACACCAAACTTCTTTAGCATTGTACGAGTTTTTAGAGTCGAGTTTCTTGGGACATCTTGCAACTGGATTTTTCTCTCTCTATTTTTATTATCTTGGTTTGGGTACCTTACGGTGTCCATTTTTCCAAGTTATTATATGTGGGTACCTCATCAATGCTTGTTGTTAGGACCCACCTTCTTTTCCACCCACCTAAGTTATGTTTACGAAGGGGTGTTAGTGTAGGTTATTATTTATCCTTTTATTTGTTTATTAGGATAATTCTTGCACTTGTGTTATCCCTACACTTGTTGTGTTAGCTTTCTTAGGTGTACTAGTTATGTGGAGTTAGCTTACTAATTGTGTTGAGTTAGCTTCTCGATTATGTGGAGTTAGCTTACTAGTCTTGTGGAGTTAACTTAACTACCAGTATAAGTTAGTGGGAGCTCTTCACCATTGATTTAGGTAGTAGTTGCACTTCTCTCCTCCCGTATGTACACCTTTCTTATTGATTAATTCAAGTCTTTGTATTGTAATGTATTGAGCATTATGGATTATGATACATTTCCATATATGGTATTTTATCTCTTATGTTTTGCAAATCTAATGTAGTGTGCTATTATCATCCGAGAACGCCACTTAGAATGATTTGTTTATTGTTTCTTTCATGGTATCGAGTGGTACATGATGTAGACATCCATCTATAAGTTTTTGTAGGCAAGAGTTTATTTTTTCATATATTTTGGAATTTTTTAGCACTTTGTTGCAACGTCCATTTTTACACAAAACAGAGGGCTCTATTGGATTCAGAAGGTGACAAAACCCCAGAAACAAGTGTAAACTTGGCCATTAAAGGATACATCTTTTTTTTTAGTTTGTTTTAGTTTTACAAAGCTAGAAAATGATACGTACAGATTCGCTTGGAAATCCATGCCAGGGGATGAAATATTTTTCGAAGAAGTAGAAAATCCAGGAATATGGTTTTTGGATTTTTTGCGTTTAATCTTGGGTTTTTTTATTTTGCTTTTTAGCATTCCTATTTGGTGAGAATTTGGACATCTTCCAGATTTGTGCCCGAGAAAATCCTCCCAAGGAAGTAGAAAATCCAAAAAAATGGTTTCTAGATTTTTCTCGGGATTTTTGTGTTCGCTATTGGGTTTTCTTTTTCTTCTTCCATTTTGCAAATATATTTTTTTCTGGCAAATAAATTGAAGACTACAAGGCATTTTATTTATTTTTATTAAAGCACAAACTTGAAAAATTTTGTATCTTTTGATCGGTAACTCGGATTTGAGTGTCGTTTGTTTCAAAAGTGCTTATTTTTTCGTGTTTGTTCCACTGGAACTGTTTATTTTGATAAATAAACTCATAATTTAAATTTTCGTATTTATAACACGTACTCAATTATAAAGTGCCACCATTTATATCTCTCTTATTTGTTGAGATATTTTAGATTTGTATTTTTGACACTTTTTTGGCATGTTGATAGTCTCTCTTATGGGGGAGTTATTTTGGTGAAGCCCAGTGTTAAATTTTTAGTGTTTGAGTTGTTGATTTTGGGAAACTCATACATATTTGTGGTGTCACTCTACCCATTCAACAATATGGGAGGGTGTGGTGTTGATACTGCTTCTTCGGGTTTCGTGACTTTGCCTAGTTAAGTGTTGATATTGCTTCTTTGAGTTTCGTGTACTTACCTTGTTACCTTAGCTTTTCTTGGATCATGGCACTCTTATTTATTTAGATCTCATGCCATTTCCTTGTTTCCTTAGTTATTGTTCTTGGATCATGGCACACCTATTTGTAGCAGTTGATCTTGCTTCTTTGGGTTTCATGTCCTTGCCTTGTTACTTTGGCTTTTCTTGGATCATGGCACTCTAATTTCTTTGGATCTCATGTCCTTGCCTTGTTACCTTGGTTATTATTCTTGGATCATGGCACACCTATTTGTAACAATTGATCAAATTATGTTTTATATTTTTACACTTTCGACATCACTCCATTGACAGTCTCCTTGCATGGAGCTATTTTGGTGAAGCTCGGTGTCATTTTTTTATTTCTACAATTGAGTAGTGGATTTAAACCACACAGGTACACCAAAAAATTTCAGCATTATACGAGTTTTTAGATAATAGCTTCTTGGGATATCTTACATCAAGATTTTTCTCTCTTTACTTTCTTATTATAATCTGAGCAACAAAAGGGCGTAAGCACGATAGATTTTATTAATATCAAATCAACCAAAATTACAATGGAGTGTTGTAATTCTTATAGGAATTGTACAACAATATACAAATAGATAAATGGGTTGCACAGTTACAACCGAGAATCAAATACACACAATAATATTGTTAAAACAATATAACAACTCCCATAGTTTTTGAATAAAGACAATTAGATGGTTATGATGAAATATAACCATATAAAATTAAATAAATAAAATAATTAATATGCAATGCATAATTAATAAAGGTAATAATATTTTACCCTAACATTCCCCCCTTAATTTTGCATTGCCTCAAGGGATGAGGAGAGGAACTCTCTGAACATCTCAAACTTGTCACATTTAAGTGACTTTATGAAGATATTTGCTCGTTGTTCAACTTTTGTTGGACAAAACTGAAATTGTATATTGTGTTTCAAGACATGTTTGCATATGAAATGTAATTATACCTCAATATGTTTTGTTCTTTCATGAAAAACTAGATTGCGAACAAGTTTGAGAACACCTTCATTGTCAACATACATGGTGGTTGGTTTTTCCTGTGGTATTCTAAGTCCTTCAAGTATGTGATGTAGCTATATCGCTTCACAAACAGCTTCTCCTGCAGAACGATATTCAACTTCTATGGAAGAACAAGAAACAAAGTGTTATTTCTTGCTTCCCCATGATATTAGTCCAGATCCCATAAAGAACAAAAATCCCGAAAAGGATTTTCTGTCATCAATGTTACCTGCATGATCTGAATCAATATCCTGACAAGAAGAAGTTGTCATTCTTCTTGTATTCTAGACCAAGATCCACTGATCCTTTGAGATATCTCAAGATGTGCCTTGTTGCTTTCCAATGACAAACTTTGGGTTCCTACATGAACCTAGATAGATAGCTCACTGCAAAGCTGATATCTGGTCTAGTGTAGGTTAGGTAAATGAGACTCCCAATCAACTATCGATAGAGAGTGGCATTTACCTCAAGAGATGGATCTGAATGAGATAACTGTAATCTATTCTCCATAGGTGTAGCAATCGGTGTGCAATCCATCATCCTAAATTTCTCAAGCGTTGTCTTGGTATATTTCATCTGAGAAACAAAATGTGATTCTCTTTCTGTCATACTTCTAATCCAAGATAATAGTGCATTAGCCCGAGATCTGTCATGTCGAATGATCGATTAAGATCTTTCTTTGTTGCATCGATCATCCTCACTGAACTTCTCAGTGATGACTAGATCATCGACATAGACAACGACAATCACAATCTCCCCCTTACTTTTTGAGGTAAATATTGGGATCGTATGGATTTATAACAAATCCATGTTGTACGAGATGCTCATCAATTTTTATGTACCATGCCCGGGTGCCTATTTGAGGCCATACAGAGATTTCCTGAGTCTACATACCTTTTCTTCTTGACCAAGTACAACATAACCCTTAGGTTGAGTCATATAGACTTCTTCTTGTAAATATCCATTCAGAAGGCACTTTTTACATCCATCTGATGGACTTTCCAACCAAACTGTGCAGCTAGAGAAAATATCATCCTGGTTGTTTTGATCTTAGCTATAGGAGCAAATGTATCCTTGTAGTCAATGCCTTATTTTTGTGCATAACCCTTTGCTACTAGTCTCACTTTGTACTTTTCCACTTTGTCCCATCTACTTTGTACTTTGTTTTGAATATCCATCTACATCCAATGGGTTTCTTCCTTGGTGGAAGATCGACAAGTTGCCAAGTGTTATTTTTCATTACTGACTGATATTCAGAGTCCATGACATCTTTCCAAGATTTTGACTGTAGGGTTTCATGGATTGTAGATTGCTCATTAGATTCAATAACTCTACTCATCAAAGCAAAGTTAACTTCTTTTATTGTTTTAATGTGAGTCCGTGGTCTAGGGGTGGATGTATCCGTGGAGCATCCATTCTTACATCTCGTAACATGCTAGTATACCACTTAGGCATACATTGAACTATTCCCATGGGTTTTGGTTCTATCATATCATCACCATCATCACTTTCATCATCTACAGGGAACATCAACTTCAATTTTTACAACTGGTGAAGAATCTACATTAGGTGAGTCTGGAGGAGGAGACTTTTCTTCCTTCTTCTCAAAGAACTCAACATCTCTACTAGTGTAGACTTTCCTGGTCTTTGGATCCATCAATATGTACCCAAGAGTCTCTTCACTATACCCAATGAAGATGAGTTTTTGTGACTTCATGTCTAATTTCTTTCTGTTTTGCTTGGGTATATGCATACTTTCTTTGCACCCGAATACTCGAGATGTGCAATAGATGGTTTTCGCTTTGACCATGCTTCATGTGGTGTTACTCCATCAAGAGCAACTATGGGCACTCTGTTCAACAAATACATTATTGTCTTTGTTTCTTCTTCCTAAAAAAAATTTACAAGTCCAGAGTCATCAATCATGCATCGCACCATTTCCATGATAGTACAAGTTCTTCTGTCAACAACACCATTCTATCAGACTTGTGTGTGGAGACATTTGTCAACGAATCCCATGAAATTGTAGGTAGTATTTGAACTCACATTACGGTAAATTCCCCCTTGATCTGAGCGGAGAGTTATAATGTGATGACTAGTTTCATTCTCAATAGCTACTTTGAACTTCTTAAAGGTTTCAAAAGCTTCACTTTTCTTGTGAAGAAAAAAAAATCCACATTTTTCTTGAATAGTCATCAACACAAAGCATGAAATATTAAAATCCAAAATGACTCAGTTGCATTGGACCACAAAGATTAGTATGAACTAGGTCAAGCTTGCCATGAGCTCGAAAAGTACTCTTCTAGAATGAAGCTTTGTGTTGTTTTCCTGCTAGGCAGTGAGGACACTTGTCTGTATCCTTCTGAAGAGATGGTAACCCATGTACCATATTGCATCGGTGAAGTGTCTCAAGATACTTGAAACTAACATGACCAAGTCTCCGATGCCACAACTGTGTTGAGGTAGAGTTCTTAGCCACAAGTGTCTGATCATCTTTGTGGACAAAATCAAGCTGGAACATGTGTCCCACATTGGAGGCTTTTGCAACTATTTTCGAGCCTCATGATTTGTCTCGAATTAAACATGTTTTCTTGTCGAATGACTATCAAAGTCAATTTTTAAGTTGTGATCTAGGATTTGACTAACTAAAAGCATATTTTTAGTCAACCCAGGGACATATAAGACATCTGATAGTCTACAGTTACATGAACCAAGGGGTAGAGAAATGTTCCCAATCCCTTGAATTGTATATGAAGAATCATCACCCAACGAAACATGGTTTTTCAAAGGCGTGTCCTCATTGAAGTAAACCAGTCTCTGTGGCTGGTCATGTGTCAAGTGGCTCTCGAATCAACATACCAGACATCACTAGATGACATGGAGGGTTCACTTGATCGAGTAGTGTACAAGAAGTCTTCATTATCTAAATGTTCTTCTTACTCAACAATATTTCCTTTGATGGGTTCTTCTTTTCCAGTTCCCCTTTTTCTACCCTTGATTGTAGTTTGTATGTCCCTTGTGAGATTTTTGGTGTTGAGGTCTAGAATTACTTGATGAACCTTTCTTGTATGTATTATACCAACAATATTTCAATTCATGTCCTCTTTTATAGATTGGACATTACTTCTTCTGTTGTTTGTCCCCTTGATGTTGATATTGATTCTGATGTTAGGAATTTTGATAGGAATTAGGTTTTCCTTTCCTTTTCCTTTCCATTTTTGATGAGAAGAAAGTGCTTACTCCTCTTCATCATCCTTGTTATGCATGGCTTCCTCTTGTTACAGTAGGTTTACCAGCTTGTCAAAACTAACTGTCGTATCTGACACGTTTAGTGTTGTTACAAAAATGTGGTAAGAAGAAGGGAGTGATCTCGAACAATGGGAGTGAGAGTATCATTTGTGACCACTTATCCTTGGGCTAGAAGTGAAGCCCTTAACTTTACAAGTCTTCTTAAGAAAGCTTCGATTTTTTCATTTTTTTTGAACTTCAGTGTATGTAATTGATTTTGTAAATTCAATATGACATTCTTGTTTTTGGCCTCGTATACCATGTTTAACTTGTCCCATACTTCTTTGGTTGTTTTGGCATCTCGAATGTGGGGTTGCACATCATCGGACACTCCAAACAAGATGATGAGTTTGGCCTTCTGATCTGCTTTATCAAATTGTTGTTGTGTTGTATTAGTAGTTGATCTGGTCAGAGTACCATTCACAATAGTCTAGATCTCCTCAAACTCAAGTTATGTCTTAATTTTTGTCTTCCATACAAAGCATAGTTATTTCCTCCGAGTAGTTGTGAGTCGAATAAAAATTTGGGGGCATTGGTGCCCATTTTACAGAAATCAATGACAGGGTTAGGCTCTTATCACTCCAGGTATAAGGTCTCCCAATCTATATATCGTCATTCGATATACCGAACCTTTCTCTATATGTGCACCCTTCCGATATACCCAAATGATACGTGGATGAAGCTTACCCTTTCTATATACTCGCAGGTACATGAAAGAGGCATTAACGTACGTGAAAGAATTCAATATGTGGTACCAAGATAGTATTGAAAGGGGTTTGTGCAATTATTGACATCAGCTCAAAGAAATATCCTCATACGCGCACGTATCTTTGCTATATACTCATATAATTTCTCAATCCAGATTTATGTCGTGCAATCGTTCACAAACGGATGGGTTAGCTCATAGTGTGTGCAATGTGATTTTATTACAACCCGTTGATTTAAAGCGTCGATGCCCAGACAACATTGTTGTAGCTATATTAGGCATTAAGTGCATCGTAGTCACGACGGCTTTACCCATAAGCACTTCCAAGAGGCACTTGTATATACCGAATGTTGCGAATGAGATCTAGGATCTTGTGAGTGTTTTTGAACCAAATTTTATTGTTTTTGAGTACAATATTATTCCAGTTTCTTAGCAGTTACAAAGTTTACAATTGACTATGGCAACCTACAAATTAGTCCAATATACTAAAGCATACAATTACATTCAAAAATTTGGAAAAAATTGATGGCAAGCAAAAATATATATTTTTCAGGCCTTGGTGGCCTTCGGAGCCCAATACGACCCTCTATGTAAAAAACTCAGAAAAAACGGCTTAAAATGTAGTTTTTGATCACCCCTCCTTTGGCAAAAAATGCTCAAAATCAAAAATAGGCTAAATGGGAGAAAAATTTGTTTTGACCCTTTTTAGGGTTTTTCTCACTAAAAGTTTAGAAGCCTTTTTAGTTGTAACTAAGTTGTTTAGTGGAGGTTTTCAGCTAAATTCCCCTCCACAATTGGCGGTTTCACCGTTTTGCCACTAAATTTCAAAATGCAAAATTTTTGTGTTGGGGGTGGGGTTTGAACCCCAAACCTTCTTTCCCAATTGCCCCCTCTAACCACCTTGCTCTATGAGCACTTGTGTATTAAAATGAAGCAATTGAATTTTAAATAAACTCAAAAATTGCTAACCTTTGAAAAATGTGACCTGGCAGTCGACTTGACTAGCAGACTCCACTTGGAACTTGCGTGGCGATGCTTGAGTTGAGGTTGGTTAGGTTTTTCTTCTTGAAAACGGATTTCTCCTTCCTTATCTTCTTTCCTTCGTTGTTATTTGTTTTATTCCTTCCTTTTGTTGTCGCTGCCTTTTTTTTATTGTTGGAGAGGTATAATGTTCACCATTTTTTATTGATGCAAGTCACTTGGACGTGGAGGTGAATAAGGACGTCGTTAGAGGATAGGCTGTGGTAGTTAGTTTTCTCCACATCTTTGCAAGATCCACTACTCGCCTGCGGGTTGCAAGTCGTAAGCTATGTAGGAGGGATGGCTCACCGGCAATGTGTTTCCACCTTCTTTAAATGCTAATGTAGCTTTTGCAATGCATTTCACCATTTGACACGCCTTTGTAATTTTTGACTTCCATTTTTATTGAAACGTATTTATTTTTACTTGCAGGGGTCGCAGATTTGGCTCGGCTTCAATGTGATGGCTCGAATCAGTTTGAGCGAAGTTGGGCCCTCATTTGGGCTTGGCAAAGAAATGCAGAGCGGCTCGACTCCTTCAATAGATGCAACTGCTCGAGATCCCCCAAATTAAACAAAGAATGAGGGAGGCAGCTCGATTTACAAAAACTTTACAGATTCGATGAATGGCTCGTCCCAAGAGCTCAGGCGAAGCCTATGGATTCCTTCCTCCAAGTATAGCACACTACTAATTGTAGCAGTAACAAAAATCTCCTCTCATATAAGAGGTAAAACCCCTAATGGGGAAAAAAGAAATTTTAAAAAAAAAAAATAGCATCCAGGGAGCAAATTTTTCCTGGTGCAGGAGGCACCAAGGCAAAAAAATTGCCTTACAAACACCTGGATAATGGCAGGAGGTTATGGAGATGCAGAGTGTTTTGGGAAGTTGCTGGAGGCAACACAGGCTCTCCTAGAGTGCAGAATCTCCTCCAAAACTTGTATACTTCCTCTCTCTAACCTTCTTTGCTTCAAAGGTCCAAATTCTCACTCTGGTACCAGATGTAATCTAAGCAACAGGGGCAGAAGCCTAATAGATTTTATTAATATCAAATCAACCAAAATTACAATGGAGTGTTGTAATTCTTATAGGAATTTTACAACCATATACAAATAGATAAATGGGTTGCACAGTTACAAACGAGAATCAAATACACACAATAATATTGTTAAAACAATGTAACAACTCCCGTAGTGTTTTGAATAAATACAATTAGATGGTTATGATGAAATATAAAAATATAACATTAAATAAATAAAGTAATTAATATGCAATGCATAATTAATAAAGGTTATAATATTTTACCCCGACAGTTATTAATGGTTTTGGGTACCTTTCGGTGTTCATTTTTCCATTTATTGTATGTGGGTACCTCATCAAGCCTTGTTTTCGGGACCTACCTTCTTTTCCGCCCACCTAAGCTATGCTTACTGGGGGGTGTTAGTGTAGGTTATTATTTATTATTTTATTTATTTATTAGGATAATTCTTATAGTTGTGTTAGCCCTACACTTATTGGGTTAACTTGCTTACGTGTACTAGTTGTGTGGAGTTAGCTTGACTCACCCCGAGATGATTTCAAGTTTGATACCGCTCACTTAGATGATTTCCTTTACCTCAATAGGGATAGATTAATCGCACAAGTTACGTAAAAAAGGTGCCAAGATGCCTCAAGAACATGAATTTATTACACCTACCAATAACGTCCATGAGGAAGAAGAAGTACAATGTCCTCCTCTTATTAAAATTGATGAAATTTTAAACTAGGGACATGTTTATACTTCGGTTCCCAAAACAACAACAAAGTGGAAATGAGATACCTAAACACACGAGTGGTTATCAATTACGCATCTTGTAATACCTCGCAAAGTTAGGGTGGAACGTGAGCACAAAGAACAACCTCTTCCACATGACAACCAAGAAGGACCCCAAAATGATGAAGTCACTATACAACAACTGCAAGTCCTTAGTCGATAATTAGCTAGCTTGGCTTCCCATGTGCATAAGGACATGAACAAAGACACACATCAAGAAAAACCTAAGGCCAAACATAGTGAACTTCATACTAAAAACCAAGAGGGTGAAACATCAAAGTATAGCTAGGTATACATACCAGCTTCCCCTACCAAAGATCAACTCTTCACACAAGAGTGACACCATGAGAAATATACTCACAAGCCTTCAGGAACATAATGTTGGTCATAGTAAAAAATACCAATTGGAAGAGCTATGTCCTTACCCCTTTGATAGAGCTATGTTACACACATCGTTCCCTAACAATTTTAACTACCTGAAATTTGATAAGTATATAGGCAAAGGCAACCCATGTTATCACGTCAAGGACTTCTTCATGATATGCCAGAAGTAGCCTACATCAACAACTACCTTATTTGCTTACTCCCGTGTAGCCTAGGAGGTCAAGCTTTATAATGGTTTCTTAACATACCTAAAGGGTCTATCTTTATGTGGCTTGAATTAGCGGAAAGATTTGCACACCATTTCCCATTCAACATAGAAAGTGACGTTACCATGTTGGACATATGCAACATTAAACAACGCCATAATGAGAACTTTGTTGGTTTCTTACAACGATGGAGAGGGTTAGCTAGCCGCTTCTCTTGCTCAATTCTAGAGAAACAGTTGGTTAGCATTTTTGTACCTAATCTAAATCCGGCATTATTTCCATTTGCAAATGCATTGTGTCAACAACTTTGAAGAGGTCATAGAAAAAGGTAGCCAGATTGAAAAGGCTTTATTAGCTAAAGGGACATTGAAACCCTTTTTAAAGGACCACCAAGAATCGAAACGTACAAACAAACCAAATTTCTTCAACAAGAATAAAAACATCATAGGAGATAGTATAACCGATTCTAAATGTATACAAGCAGTTTAAATTGGTCCTCCTGTTGGGCCCAAGAATATTGGCTAAGTACAAGAAGGCGCATGGGCACATGAGACCTATTTGAAAAAGGGCACACATGATAAAGGTGTGTAGGGAAGGGTTCTAGCAGGATTTTACAGAACACACGGTGTGTGCGCAAGGCAAGATAGGTTTTGGGACTTAGCCATATTCGGTGTTCTAGGTAGCACACAAGAAAAGTGTGACCCATCTAGCATGTGGAGTGGATAAGGTGTCATCCTGACATCTCGATGGTGATGGAAGGAATATTCCATGCATGCGATGGAAGGATCCAGAAAGACATCATTATAAGGAGTGGAGAACTCAAATTAAAGTAATTATGTTCCACTAGAGGACCACTTGGACACTTGACAACCAATATGTTACCTTATAAGGCATGGTGTGAAAACAAAAAGATATATATAGAGATGCACATGTAGTAGAAGGAGAGTAGTAGAAGAGTAACAGAGGTGGTGGAAGAGAGGCGAAGCTCTGCAGAAATATCATGGAGGATTTTATGGGTTGGGATTAGAGAAAATATAGGAGTGATGGCATATTTAGAGGGATGGGTTTGTGTTTATCCTTTATGAAGGACATAGTGTAGTTCCTGATGCATGACCTTGCTCTGCATTGTTATATGGGTCTGTTATGACCTCCAGGAATGTAATGTGGTTACTTGAACTCACTAATATAAATGGAAGGTTTTGTTCTAAAGTATATATGTGTTCATGAGCTTAAGCCTAATGCATTTCCTTCGTGTTATGAATCAATTCTATATGTTGTTTGTTATTTCTCTTTTATGGATGCATTAATATGATAACTCATCCTAGGTTCTCAAAATGATGCACAACTCTTTTCTATTCTTTTACACTTGAATATCTATCATAAGATGATGTATTCTCACAAGACTCACATAAAGGAGGGGCTCGGTGCCCGCGCATGCCTCGGTGAGCACCCAATGACCCGTTGGGTGATAGGTCAGCGTGCATGGGATTAGACTGTTGTTCTAAGGGAATAAAAATGACTATATCTTGGTTTCATTTTCGGGACCTCTTTTCAAAGTTGTTGTGAGAAATGGCATACATCTTTGTCCCTGTGATGCGTGATGATGGAATGTCTAACCTTGGAAAGTGTTAAAACATGGTTCAAGAGCACGAAGGATGAATTTTCTCAAAGACTCAAAGATTGACCTAAGTTTGATGCATGTATGGGTAGAAGAGAACTTGTACCATGAGTAGTATGAGACATTCATCTATTGTTTTCCAAAGATAACTATATGAATGGATTTCATTATATGCATCCGATCGAGTCGGTACTACATGTCGTGCATATGGACCCAAGATGATTATCAGAGGCTACAAGATGTAGATCTAACTTGGACACGTGTTGTTGATCACTGGTGGAAAGGAGTGTTGACCAATTATACTCTAGAATATGCCATTTCTACGTATTCTTTCCCGAAGTTGTTGAGTTTGAGTTTCTGAGGGAGCCCAGAGGATAATTTTTGTGTGTTATTCCTTTGGCTATGAAGATCTTGGTCATTACCATAAGTTTAGAGGCATTTCCATGGTCGGGCTAAGCTTCTCTAAGCGTTGGGTGAGGAAGCTAGGGTGGAGGAAGATGGAAGACATTGTGGCTGAGAAGGAAAGGGAGGAGAGACGAATCAAGTATAGTGAAGCTCATGAAATGGAGATGACTATAAAATGCGAGGTTGCAAGTGTGATGGATCTATGGAGGAAGACATTGTGGGAATGAGTTGAGGTTCACACAGAGGATGTGGAACATGAGAAGTCTCTACTACCCCATCTTAACAAGCACGGGAGAGAATCCTCTTGACTTTTGATGAGAGTTCGTTTCATGGAGAAAGGAGAGCCTTCGGTGCACATCTGAACCCACCTGATGACCAACCCCTGGCATTTGGTTTTTCAAATCAAGGGAGAAGTATTGTTAACCCATTTTGTATTGGTGGAAGTAACCGCTCTGCACACCTAGGAGATATAATTTCTCATTTGGAACATCCATGGTCAGCACAAACCATTCTCGGTATTTGGAGGAAGTTTTGATAAGGTGAAAGTACACAAGGTTTGGGTATCACGTCTTGGAATGGCACAGGACACACAACTGGCAGTAGGACAATATCACAAACCATCACGTACAGTTCATTGGGACGTTGGGAACACTAGGCACGACCACTTCAGGCCATTTTCCAGCTGCAAGAGGGTGATCTAGTGGTGTAGGATTTGGAGGACCTAGTGGAACTAGTGGATCTGGAGGATTTGGTGGGTCAAGAGGAACATGACCTAGTGGATCTAATGGATCTGGTGGAGGAGGAAACACCAAAGGGAACCAAGGTTTTGGATCAGAGGACAAGGGCCTCAGCCACCCCCACAAGTATTTTTTGAGATGTCATTGCACTTACCAAACTACAGGGGTATTGAAGATGTTGCAGAGCATGTGCACAAGTGTGAATTACTATGGCGTATGAAAGGGATCACTACCCCAGAGTGGAAGGCAAGTCAGTTTGCAACAACGTTGCAAGGATGCGCGCATAGTTGGTACCGGAAATATGACCCCATCAGATGGTGGTAGACTACATTGCATTAAAGAATGCCTTCCTAGAAGAATTCCATATCCCTGAATTTGAGCAAAATAGCATTAGCACTCTGAAGGAGATCCAACAAGGAATGGCAGAAAGTGTGTGAAAGAATGATGCATGGTTCTTTTCTAATTTTGCACTTGAATATCTATCATAAGATGATGTATTCTCACAAGACTCGCATAAAGGAGGGGCTCGGCACCTTCAAAACCTTGAGTGAGCGCCAACGCCCACCGGGTGATAGGCCAACACGCAATTAGATTGTTGTTCTAAGGGTATAAAATTCAACTTGTTTCATGTTCTATCATATGACATTCACCCCTCTCAACATGCTCAATGGTTTGTTGGAGGATTGATAACATTGTTTAGAAGGGCACTATCACACAAGACTTTCACAGACCTACGTGAGGCATTGGAAGTTGTCAGTGTGCATGTGAGGCTGTTGGGAGCGTTGAAATTGGTGTTAGTCCTTTTAGGAGGCTCAAATTTCTGCAATGGCTAAGCAATTAGAGAAGTTATATGCAAACTCAAACGCATTAAGTTCGTAGTGGGCTTTGGTGTACAAACTGTGAAGTGAAAGGGCATGTAAAGGATAGTTTCCCCCAAAGGTCGGTACATGTCATGGCGGTAGACTGTGATATTTTCCATGGGTATCATGATGCAAGTAGGTGCCCTCTACTATAGTGCACAATCCACAAGAATGTGTCTTGCTATTGCAAGATATGTACCTCTACAACCCATGATACTAAGGATTGTAGACTGATTGATCAGATCCATGATGTTATTGATCTTGGTGTATGCTAGACTAGTCTTGTAAGCAGTTCCAAGGATGATGATCATTGCTATGAAGGGCACGTAGATGGAGGAGCACGCGTGGAAGATATTTTTGTGGAGGATTTCATGGTCACAATAACTACGGTGGAGGATGAAGTGAATTCCCACAAGGAACCTGTTATAATTGTGGATCTATAGAGCATTACAAGCGTGAGTGTCCTAATCTGTTGCAATGCTTGTGGTGTGGGAAGAAACATAAGTATGAAGAGTGTCTAGAGATTTATGAGCATATGAACTAGCAGCACCGAAAAGACAAAGGCATTGGGATGGTAAGTATCAAGAAGGCTAATTCACAGTGGATGCTAAGAGTGGCACATGAGTCAGGACTAGAACCTATAGTAGTGATGACACAAGCAGAGGTCGTGCACGCCAAGGAGATGCCAAGACAAAGGAAACTATTTTTAAGAGAGGAAGTGGTACATGGAAAGTATCCGACCCTACTCATCAGAAGGAGGTGTATCAAGAGACTATGGATGTGATTCAAAGTTTGCAAGGGGAGATCTAATGTCTAAAGGAGCAATCAAATTAGTTGGAGTAAAGGAAGAATGTTGAGGCTCCAAAGGAGGACCTGGATGAAGTCAAGGAAGTATGTAGGATGTTAAGGCAAGAGAATATTATTCCCTTGCTAGGAGAATGGCTGAGGAGAAGGTACCACGCGCCGAAGTAGAGCGTGAAAGGCAAGGTTTTACATGCAAACCTTCCTCCTCACATCCTTGACTATGATAAGGAGATTACTTTGAATGCGGTTGTTGATGGGTGACTTCTAAGAAATATCCTCATCGACACGGGAGAAGAGGTCAATGTTCTTACCTTAGATGCATGGCATCAAATGGGAAGGCCCACATTACAACCATCTTTGAATGTGTTGTATATGGAAAACAAGACTAAGGCAATGCCCATTGGAGTCTTGAAGGATGCAGTTATCACCATTTAAGGGGACAAATTCACTGGAGACTTCGAAGTCTTAGCGCTCATCGAGGAAGACAAATTTCCAACATTTCTTGGGCGCCCATGGTGTTACAAGAACAATGCTAACCTACGGTTTAACAAGGGATATATTATTTTGAGAACAAGGAAGAAAGGGTGATTATCCCTTTAACTGATGGGAAATCAGCACCTTATACTGAACCCCTAGGAGAAGAATTCCTTGACAGGATATATGTGCGCTCTATTAGAGATCTGAGATAATTCATCCCATGGAGGGAGTTATCCAATTTGAAGATGCTCATTCCTTGAGTGATACCACTAGTATGGCATGTGACAATTGGGCACATGGGACTTATGAGTTGATTGGGTGATAGTTGAGAGGATCTGTAACAAGGGTAACAAAGATGCATTCGGTCAAGCTCCTAAGAGGAAATAAGTTGCCAAGTTACTCTAGAGGGGCATACCCTGAAGTCTTCTTGTACAAGAAATGGAGGCCCAGTGGAAGAATGAGGATGAGAGAAGGGGAATGCTTAGTTATAACCTCTCTAAAATCAGACAGACGTGGTGGGCCACTCATCGGGAGAGCCTCCTAGAATGGCACAAGGTAAGAATTGCATTTTCTGTAAGGTTCTCTAGGAGCAACACACCCACTGTCATCCAAGACTACCATGGTAAAGAGACCGCCTCATTTCATATCCAAGCGTGTGAGAAGGACTGGATGGGAAGCACATAAGCATTACCACCTTCATTATGGGTGTATAAGTTGTATTCCACCTTACAAGGTTGTGCATGGGCATGGTATATTCATTTAGAGATGTTTCGTCAAACAGTAATTTGCAGGAGTTGGCGGCTGATCTCATTCAAGCTTTCGAGTATAGGAGTACAAAGCCATCAGGTGGATAAGGCGTTACAAGTAATCAATTGCCTTACAATGGGAGATAAGTTATGGAAAAGATAGGCTAATGGATTTTTTGGTGAGCCTTATTTGAGACGCACCTCAATGAAGAAGAATCGAGGAATTACAGCTTGAGCGTGCGTGCATGGAAAAAGAAAAAGGAAAAATGGTCTATGTAGTAGACAATGGTGAAGAGATGGAAAGTTTGGATGTTAACCATTCTGAAGGTATGCACAAATTCATAAATAGTGCTGATGAATGAGCATGGGCCTACCATGAGCCCTTGAAAACAAATAAGGTTAACATTAGGACAAAGACAGAACCTAAGGAAGCTATCATTGGGGACTATTGGTCGGAAAAAGAAGTTTCAAAGGTCATTGATATGTTACGTGAGTTCCAGGATTTGTTCCTCATGGGATACCATGAACTCAAAGGCATCCACCATTCCTTAGGGGAGATGAAGATCAAGTTGAAGGAAGGTGTTGATTCGGAAGAGGCCTTATCGATGAATCTAAATTTATGCATACGGGTCAAGGAAGAAATAGACAAGATGATAGCATCTGGTATCATTGAGGTTATGGAAGAATCAGAATGGATAAGCCCAATGGTCATCAATATCAAGAAGGATGGAAGAATAAGGATCTATGTTGACTACAGGATCTGAATGTAGTATGTGTGATCGATCCTTTCCCAACCCCCTTTACTAAATAAATTTTGGAGGGAGTAGCCGCAAAGTCTACTCTTTCACGGATGGGTTCTTAGGGTATCACCAAGTCAGGATTGCAAAGGAAGACCAGAGAAAGAAAACTTTCACCACTAAATGGGGAAGTTTTTCCTACATGGTTATGCCTTTTGGATTGAAGAATGTGCCTGTTGTGTTCTCGTGCATCATGGTACAAGCATTTCAGACTTCATCCATAAATTTCTTCAAGTTTACCTGATGACTGGACTATGTATGGATTGGTAAAAGACCATTGTGACAATTTGAGGCTAATGTTTGAGAGATGTCGTCGAAGTTGAGGATATCCTCAACATTAAGAAATGTGTCTTTGCTACTCCATTTGGAACCTTGTTAGGACATATTATATGTAAGGAAGGCTTACTAGTGGATCCCACCAAATTTGTAGTTATTGTGGGGTTAGGGGAGCCTACTAGTCAAAGCACAATGCATGGATTCCTTTGATATACAAAATTACTACAGAAATTCATCAAGGGGTATGCCAAGATCGTCGTGCCCTTGAGGAATTGTTAAAACACAAGAGTGCCTTTCATTGGGGAGAGGCGCAAAGAAGAAAGGCATTTGACACTTTAAAGGATAGGCTTGTCACAGCACCCATACTATGTTTTCCTTCTTAGGATAAGCCTTTCCATGTGCATGTTGATGCCTCAAGGACAACTATGGGAGTAGTACTAGCACAACCCGATGAAGGGATTGTTGATCATCCCTTGTGTTTTGCCAGTAGAAAGTTGACACCAACAGAGAAAAATTACACAACCACTGAGCATGAGGCATTATCAATGATCTATGCGCTGCATAAGTTCAGTAGTATATTTGGTAATACCATTCATATTCTATATGGACCACATGGCATTAAAATACTTGGTGAACAATCCCATTTTATAAGGGTGCATATGTCATTGGGTCCTATTATTCCAAGAGTTTGAGTTCATAGTGGTTGTAAAACCAGGGAAGAGTAATTCAGACCTGACCACTTATCAAGGATTAACTCAGGGAGGACACACAAAGCATTGAGGATACCATGTCGGACATGTAACTATTTTAGTTGTGGCGTGCTTCCTCATATTTGGAAGATATCACATTCTTGAAAATAGGTGTGGCACCGGAAGGGATGAAGGCTCTGGAGAGGAAGAAGTTAGCAATACACACCACACCCTACACATTGATTAGTGTAGACCTATATGAGTTAGGATGTGATGAGGTTCTACGCCGATGTGTATTATAACATGAGCGCATGGAAATTATGGAGGAAGCACATGGTGGGATTGTAGGAGGACACTATGCAGAAATTACCACGTAGAAGATTCTACTGCGGGGCTTTGGGGGAAACCATCTACCAGGATTGCATTGAGTTTTGAAAATCCTGTGACCATTTCCATCAAGCACCTTGGCAAACTCCGTAAGAGGGGTGAAATGCCCTTGTGAGAAATAACTAGCACTGAACCATTTGAAAAATGGGAAATCAACTGTGTAGGGGCAATTTTGCTATCCGCGCGAAGGAATGGTTCACGGTATATCATTACTTGCACTTATTACTTGACACGATGGGCAGAGGCAGCACCTACAAAGGACTGCACCACAACAATAGCTATTAGATTTTTATTAGAGAACATAAGTAGTAGGTATGGTTTTCCTTTAAGCTTAATTAGTGATAGGGGTACACATTTCCTCAATGAAACGGTCAGATTTCTGTTAGCAGAATTTATGGTGGCCCATCACAAGACTACCCCTTATCACCCTCAAGTGAATGGAACTACTAAGGCATTTAATAAAATACTAAGTCACACGTTGACTAAGATTTGTGATGTTGAAGACAAGATTGGATGACAAGGTATCATCCATTTTATGGGCATACATGACAACCTACAAGAGGTTGAACAAGGCCACACCATTTCAATTGGTGTTTTGCATGGAGGCTATTTTTCCAGTTGAATTCATGTTACCATCACTGCGTATAGTGCATGTGCGAGGATTGATGATGAACAAGCATTGGAAGAGAGGATTGATAAGTTGATGTAGTTAGACGAAAGGTGATCACTTGCTAGATGGAGTCAGAAGATAGAAAAGGCAAGACAAAAGGCATGGCATGATCGTCATATCAAGAACAAACAATTTGAGGTTGGGCAGATGGTGTTGTTGTATGATTCCAAGTATCTGTGCCATCCTGGGAAGTTGAAAGTCCATTGGTTGGGACCCTACATCATCTCGTACATCCTTGATTCAGGTGCTTTCTAGTTACAAGCGCTAGATGGGACGAGATTACTAGGTCATTTCAATGGGAGTAGGTGAAGCCCTACTATAAATAAGTCTTCTTGGTGTTTGTAAATAAGGTAGTATTTCTAGTTAGCTTAGAATTTCCCTTTATTGCTTTTTCTTTTCTTGTGTTTCCCTTTCTTGTTGTTTGTTCCTTTCTTTTGTTTTGTTTTACACCTTGTGCAATTGGTAACCGCATTATTTTCCAAAGTTGTGTATGCGTAGAGGACCATGCATCTATTTTAGTGTGGGGTGGAGTAATGCAAAGCAAAGTATAAGCCAAGAAAAAATTTGAGTGGCCTTGTAGAAGGAAGCGCATAAGATTAAGAAAGCACGTGGGGAAATAGTGAATAATGAATTATGGTGTCAAGAAGGTTGTAACAAATACCACGTATAAATGATGAAGATCACAGGAACAACATGAGGTAGGTGAGGGAAAAAATTAGGTAAAGGATAGAAGAAGTGCCTTCGGCATGTAGACGTGCACGTAAGAGTCTTCGGTTAGATTGGAGTTTTTCACTCCATAAGGTTGTAGAAAGGTTTTTCACGTAGGATGTGGCATGTGGGTAAGGGTGCTTAAAGTCAACCTAGTGGAAAAAGTCACATTTAATGTTAAGTACATTGGTAGGTGGTATAGCATTTATTTCTAGAGGAAAGCAAAAACTATAAATATGAGGTCGGGCAAGTCATTATTCTACCTTGCTATTACAATTTGAAACTCTCTTGTGAACTAGGGCATCCAGAGAGATTTGTGCGAAGGAAGAAGAATCCTAAGAAATCTAAGTGTGTGACTAGAGTGGATCTACAAACCAGAGGAAGGAGTACACGGGCGTGAGAAAAGGTTGTTTGAAGTGCGTCATCTTGTGGAAGGTTTTCCTAGTTAGGGTTTGGAGATAGGGGATTTCTTTCTTCCAGGAGTTGAGTTTCAAGATTGAGCAAAGTAGTAGAGCAGAGCAAGGAGTTTTAAACTTTAAATCGATAAAAGAATGACACCAAAGAAGGCGACCATTTCACCAAAAAAACAAAAGGGCAAGGGTAAAAGGAAAACAAATTGCTACCATCGTGAGCTCTAATGAGGAATGGTATGCAAAAATGCAGTACCCAAATGGAGTGTTGCTAGGAAACGAGTGGGTGTCACACTTGAGACAGATGACCGTGAGAGATTACAACCATCACACGAGCACTACAAAGAAAGAAATGGTGTTAGAGCTGGTTCATCCAACTAACAAAAGGACACTATATGGAATGCCAATTTATAACGACAAGGTGAAAGTAAAGTTGGAAAAGGCAGGGCTATTACAACTATATGAGTTTCCTTACTTTGGTAAGCCCAAGTACCTTTATCAATGGTTGATGTCACGTGTGTACATGAAGACCATTTCTACTTTGCAGGCCACAAGATGTGCATAACACCGTAGTTGATATCCAAGTTCACTGGCTTGAATTGTGAAGGGGAATCCATAGATGATGATCTGAGTGACAAGGAGGCTATCAAGGAAATAGTAGTAGCTTATGACTACAAAAAGGGTTCGTGGTACTTTGACATCGCAGAAATTCTAGACCCTATTATGAGGATGGCTGTACTGCTTGGTCACCAAGCTTAATGATCAAGAGAGATGGATGCAAGTGAACAAGGCATGGTTGAATATATGCCGAAAAATATCAAAAGGGACCATCTATAACTTGTCTACCTTCATTACGGATGAGATCATAAGCAAGCACAGAGGAGGAAAAGATATTATTTGGTAACATCCTCCTCACCATTGTCTTTTTAGAGATTGGAGTACCAAATGGGATAGAGAAATTTGTTTGGGAGTATCCAGAAGAGAACTCCTTTCCCATGAAAAGATTTGAGAAGTATACTTGTGAAACCATGACGGTCACTCACAAGGCGCACCTAGAGAAGTGGTATAAATGAATGTGTGATGCATTCGAGGTAGAGTGGAGGATCCCAGAGTAGTTTCCCGTGCTCATGGATGGAGAGGAAGAGTTTTTATTTTACCAACACTTCTACATTGGAAAGTTCACTTTTTACAAATGGGACTAAGAGCCCATAGTGCAAGCTACCCTTCTCTTTCACCAGAATACTTCCAAGCAGGGGTCAATGGGTTCAAAGAGGCCAAAAGACTAAGGTTCGACCTTAGTGAAGTCAACCAAGACCACCGTGAGCTACGCCAAAATCTTGTCTACCCTAAAAAGTGCACGTATGTGAGAAGTATGTCTCCCACGAAGTTTAAATGATGAAGCCAATAACACTTCCATCGCTGGAAAGGTTGCAACAAGGGTATATCTACGCATAAGGCCGAAGTTTGAAAAATGTTCCTATCTGAGAGTGATGTCTCCATTCCAAAAGACCCCACAGGTCAGAAAAAGGTCACGCTAAAGAAGAGGGAAAGAGAAGAGGTGCAAGAGAAAAAGGCACAAAGTGTGCAGACCGCACAATCGGTGGGCGCATCGGAAGTAGTCACAAAGCCTAGCACTTATGTGTGCCGAAATAAATCCCTAGTCAAGGAAAGGACCCTAGAAGAAGAGGCGCTAGAGCATGAAGAGCCCCTCACCCATGAAGAATCACCAACGAAGAGGTCACCTGTCAAGGAGAAGGAGAAGGAAGAATCTCCTATACTGGAATCACCAGTTAGGAAGAAGCAGAAGGTGGCAAAAGAGGAAGACTCGAGAGAGATAGAAATCCTAGATGCCTACATTGGAGACAAGGATGACGATGAGCCTGAAGGAGGTGAAGACCATCCAGTGTATGATATACATGACTCGAGGAGGAGGAGGAAGGTGAAGAGAAGTATAACAAAAAGGATGAAGAGAGGAATGAATGACGAGGAAGAAGCAGAGGATCAAGGCAAGGGGGTGAGTGAAGAGGTGAGCACCAAAACCAAGGAACCCCAAGCCTCACCAAGGAACAAGTGGAGAAAGCCATGGAGAGAGAAGTGGTGGGCATCATGAAGGAGTTGGTGGAACATGAGTTGGAGCAGAGCGCGGATGAAATTTTGAAGGAGATGGAAGAAGAAAGCATTGGGAAGGAGTATGGAAGCATGGGTGGGAATCCCAATTTGGCGGTAAGCTTCCCAAAAGCTACGTGAACATGTGGAAAGGCATAGTGGTGGCACAAGAGTAGGGAATGGGATACATTAATGATCCTAGCAAGGTGCTACGCACGTGCTTCCAAAGCACCGTACCAATAGAGCAACTCCTGGCTATGTCATCATTTGATGAAGAAGGTGCATATCCCCGAACCAGAAGATGTTATCTTGGGCATTCGAGTCTCACGTAGATGAACCTAAGTTCAAAGTGAATTAGAGAGTGCTGATGAAGGTGCCAAAAATAAAAGGAATAAATCCCTTGGTGAACACTCAACAGCTATCAAATGATCATGTCTGCAACCCACTTAACAAGGTTTCAGTTAAAGTTGAGGCTAGACTATTCGGGAGAAATGATAGAGTGAGATTCCTGGAGGAGGAATCAGAGGAGAATAAGAATCTCACTAAGAAGAGTAAGGACTAAAGCAAGAAAGCTTATCAATACATACTTAAGGCATGAATTGAAAGAGGAGAAAAAGCAAGGGTGCACGAAGCTCACAAGAAGGTGGAGATGATTATGGATGCCATTGTCCTGAAGCATCCCGACTTAGCGCCACCCAATAAAAATTATGAATTAGCCTTGTAATGTCTGGAGGATTTAACTCGCATTCTCACAATGGAGAGGTGACCAATCACTTTAGAGTCTAAAGAGGTGGCACAGGCATGCCAGAGAAAGAGGAAAAAATTAAGGTTGTTGAGATTGTGGCTCGATACACTAAACTTCTTGTAGAGGTGAAGGTCATCATGTAAGTCGTTGAAGTTACTTATGAAAATTGCACTGATAGGGATAGAGTGGCAAGCATCTTGGTTGCCACCCATGAAATGGAAATCAAGGAGTTCCAAGAGAAAAATAAGGGGAATAGAGTGGAAAGAGATAAGATCCTGGCCGAGGTGGAGAAGAAGTCAGAAGCAATCGAGACCTTGCGAGGCTCGATCAAGAGTCAACAAGGAACTATACCCCCAGATAACCCATGGGATGGATGCACTTGATGATTTGAGCAAAAGCAATTAGAGAGCATTGTTGAGATGATGAGTACCAAAGGGGAGGAGCTGAGTTTTGAGGAGGTGAGCACCTTGGTGGGTGACCTCTATGTCAACAAGCTCATAACAAGGTCGATGCTTGGGAGAAGTTAGAGGCATAAATAGGGAAGGATTTCCCTCTCCTTCAAAAATAAACAAGTTCCCCATTCTTTCATTCTTTCTCCCAATTCTTCATTCCTTTATTCTTTCTTTCCAACCATTTTAGAGCCCTCCATTCTTTATTTTATTGAAGAGTGTTTCCGAGGATGGAGAATAGGCGTAGTGTGGGGTGATGTTGGGCCCTAAATATTGGCTAAGTACAAGAAGGCGTGTGGGTGCATGGGACCTATTTGAAGAAGGGTGTGTGGGTTGAAAGCGCATAGGAAGGGTTCTAGCAGGGTTTTCATAACACACATGGCACACATGCAAGGTGAGACAGGTTTTGGGACTTAGCCATATTCGGCATTCTAGAAGCACACGAGAAAAGTGACCCGTCTAGCATGCGGAGTGGATAAGGTGCCACCTTGCAGCTCGATGGTGATGGTATTCCATGATGGAAGGATCCAAAAAGACATCATTGCAAGGAGTGAAGAGCTCATATCAAAGGAAGCATGTTCCATTGGAGGACCACTTGGACACTTGGCAACCAATTTTTTACCTCATAAGGCATGGCAAGGTGAAGGCAAAAAAGGTATATATATATATATATATATATATATATATATGCATAGAGTAGAGAAGAGAGAGTAGTAGAAGAGTAGCAGAGGTGGTGGAAGAGAGGCGAAGCTCTATAGAAATATCATGGAGGATTTTGTGGGTTGGGATTAGAGAAAATATAGGAGTGATGGCATATTTAGAGGGATGGGTATGTGTTTATCCTTGTAATATGAAGGACATAGTGTAGTTCTTGATGCATGACCTTGCTCTGCATTGTTATATGGGTTTGTTATGACCTCAAGGAATGTAATGTGGTTACTGAACTCACTAATATAAATGGAAGGTTCTATTCTAAAGTATATATGTGTTCATGAGCTTAAGCCTAATGCATTTCCTTCATATTATGAATCAGTTCTATATGTTGCTTGTTATTTCTCTTTTATGGATGCATTAATATGATAACTCATCCTAGGTTCTTAGAATGATGCACGGCTCTTTTCTATTCTTTTGCACTTGAATATCTGTCATAAGATGATGTATTCTCATAAGACTCACATAAATGAGGGGCTCGGCACCCGTGTGTTCCTTGAGTGAGTTCTCGGCGCCCACTGGGTGATAGGTCAATGTGCATGGGATTAGATTATTGTTCTAAGGGTATAAAAATGAGTACACCTCCTTTGAAACTTATTAAAGGACATGTTCAACCCAAAATCAAACATCAAGTGTTCACTCCTCTCACAAAATCCTTGTCCACAATCCTAAAATAGTTGGACACAAGGTGAACATTGTCACATATCCTAACACAACGTCCTATGACGATGATGCACCTAAATTGTCATGGTATAAAGACCATGAATATTGTGAATATCATCGCGTTAAAAGTCACAAAACAGACAAGTGTCTAAAGTTGAAACACTTTATCTAGGATCTTATTGACAGTGGAGAAATCAAGGTTGTTTCACCTAAACCCAACCAAACACCTAATCAAAAGTTAGGAATCTATAAAGAAACTTTCCTTAAACATGAAAAATAGGGAGAGAAAAATCTAGATCATGGCCAATCTTCTAAAAATTACAAAACTTCCAACTATGTTTACGCCCAAACCAATAATCCGTTTGATTCAGTTATTGGTTGTGTTCTTTCCTCTAATGAGCATATAAACACTATAAGAATCAAGACCCAAGATTGTGTCATGGAAACATGATGCACTCGTCTTATAATTCCAAAACCTCCTCTGCCTACCCCTTAGGATGGTCGGTGTGATCTCTTAAAATAGCTCACGAAGACCACTTTTGCTAAGATTTTGATCTTAGATCTTCTTAAGATATCAAATGTTCATAAAGACATCATCTATCAAACACTTTAGGGATCAGGAGTATCAACAAATATTTATCATTCACACCTCCAAGCGGTGATCACGCATCTTGCTCCTATTCAACACCTTGTTTTTAGCAAAAATGAGGTTTCACATGATGATCATACACACGACTTACCCATATACATTGAGGTTTTTTTACTCGCTCTAGACACCTAAATTCCACTTTTGCAATCGTATTGCCAAACACATGCAAATCACTCTCATTCTTCCCAATTTCATTATAATTAGTGATTTTCGTAAATTAAATAATGTTTCTTATCATTTTGGCCAATTAACAACACATTGTTGATTACCTAACCTCTTTCGCATTCAGGATGCCACTTTACGATAAATCGTAAGTCAAAATCCTCTTCCAAACAGATAATTAGTGATTATTAGCTAATTAATCCTATTTTTCCCTTGTTTTGGTCAATATACCCTATTATTGGCTCAAACCCCTCTTCTAACCACTCAAAATCACCTCACTTTCCTCCACAACATCTTAGCAAGCTTCAAAAGCTTATCCTAGCCTCCTAGTTGACCTTAAGTGGTTGATTAAGGCTCATCACATCCTAATCACTTGTTAATTCACTAATTATGATTAGCAAAGCTTAATCATGATTAGCAATCCTTAATCTAATTTGTGTTTTTAGTCCCACATGCACCAAGATGCAATTTTTCCCCAAATGGAAAACTATAAAAAGGACTCACCACATACCTTTAAATTTTACACCATGCTTTGATTTGCATCTCATATAAGAAATATGATTTATAGCCAAGCTCAATCCTTGCCTAAAGTCTTCAATGGGGTTAGTAGATGGGTATCCAATATGATCTTGTAGTCATTTGGAGAGACCATTTCACCTTGTTTGGAGTAGCAACAATCCCAATTTGATTGCCCTCTTAGATCTATTTAGGTCTTTGTTAGTTTAGCAATTCAATACATAGTAAGGATGCTTTGTAGATTAGTGTTTAATTCCATTTAGTTTACATTCTTAGCATGCTTTTAAGATTTGATCATTGATGAATCATTCTTAGACTTAGAGCTTGACTATAGGTGGTAATGGTGTTAGCCTTTCCTAATTAGTCATATTATTTTCTTTGTAAAGTTTGGGGTGTTATCATCCACGCTTTGGTGGGTTTCAAACCCCATTGCATTCATTATTAAAGCTTTTTAACTTGGTTTCAAAGTTTTTAATTTCAAGTTTTCTATATTAGTTTCAAGTTTTCTAGATTAATTTCAAGTTTTCTAGTTTAATTTCAAGCCTTCTAAATTGATTTCAAGCCTTTTGGATTAGTTTCTCTAGTTTTTAAGATTAATTCCAAGTTTTTAGAGTAATTTTCAAAGTTTTGTAGCTCAATTTTCAAGTTATATAGTTGTTTCAATTAGATTAGTTGTAGTTTCTTTGTTTTCATGTTCCTTGCAAAATTTAAGGAGGTGAAGTGCTGTCAAAATTCCCTCAAAAGGCTAAAGATTTGATCTTTTTGAAAAATTCTTGTCAAAACTCGTGTTTTGACCACCTACAGAAGGTGTGTGCTTATGCACTATTGTGTGTGCATGTGCTCTACTGTTTACACCTATGCATCGTTGTATTTTTTGTCTCTGAGTGTGGCTTACACTTATACACTATTGTGTGCACTTGTGCTCTACTGTGTGCGCCATGTGCACTACCTTGTGCACCTATGCACTATCATGTGTGTTTGTGCACTATTGTGTATGCATGTGCACTAGTATGTGTGTGTGCTCTACTGTGTGCGCTTGTACATCGTTTTATTTTTTGTCTCTGAGTGTGGCTTGCACATGTACTTCAAAGTGTGCACCCACGCCTCTCCATTATCTGCATCTGGTGGCGTGTAAATTTGATAGACATGCACCTATGCACAACTGTGTGTGCCTGTGCATCAAAGTGTGCACTCATGCTCTAAGGTGTGTGCTCCTGCACATAGATGTGCACCAATGCACTCAAGTAAAATTGCTTCAAATTTTGAAAAAATCAACTTTGATTTTTGGGGTCAGTATATTTTTAAAGGGTTTTAGTTGTTATTTTTGTCAATTTTCTGATTTTAGAGCAATATTTCTAACAAAATTAACTTAGGGTTTGATAAGTGATTTTTGTTAAAATTGGCTTAGGGTTTGATGAGTGATTTTGTTTCATGCTTTGTATGAGTTTGGAATAGGGTCATGTATGCTCTTCTAGTACACTTTGTGTGATCTTGAGAAACAAAAGCACCCTTAAACCCCCTTTTTACTAACTTAGAGTAAGTAGGAAAAATCATCATTCATTTTTATGCTTAAGGGGATAAAATTTCATTTTGGCATGTACATGATCTTTTAGTTTAAGATATTTTTCACTTGATAAATAATCAAGGCTAAAATTTGTGTATGTTCTTCTCTTGCACCTATGTGATATTGGGAACCAAAAGCAATTTTAGTCTTTCAGTAAGATGCACTTGGATTAATTGGGAATAAACCTTGTTTTGCAAATTTTTATGGTAGTTAGTTGATTTATAAGCTTTTCATCTAGTTGGGTTACTTGTTGTGTGTACTCTTCTCTTGCACATTGTGTGATCTTGAGAAATAAAAGCAACACTTAATCCTCTTTTTATAAAATTGTAGATCTTTTTGAACTACTAATCATTTGTGTGAAGGACCTAACACTAGTCAAAGAAAGGAGGGCTCTCTTCAAACCAAACCCTAACATTCATGTTTGTTATAGGTTTCCAATGGCGGTCTAAACCAAATTTCTTAATCCAAAAGATTAAAAAAATACACCAACACACCATTCATAACATTGTATTACAGGTTTCGGTTAAGAGCTACGGCTTGTCTGCTTTAAACTAGGACATAACCCCTTTGGCATAAGCTTTAAGCTACAACAATGAGGGTGGTCCTAGGAACCCCAAATTAGTTCACACAAGAGGGAACCTTGTGAATGAAATGGGAAAAGTGCTCCACACTACCCAATTGACTAGTACTCCTTGAAAGTTTAGAGTCAAAGTTATCTCCATTGCGACCCCAGTGATAATACAACTGAACGCACTAGTTGCTCATTATATTAGAAGGGGGTAAAGTAAAGTTGAGATACTCCTTGGGAAACCTTGGAAAATTGAGCTCGCAAAGATATATTGTGACACATAGAGAGAGAACCCCTAGGAAATCTTGTCGGCTTGGAGCCAATTTTGTCTTAGATATTATACTTGAGAGCTCTCACAAAGTGACAACTTTGTTGGATTCAAACTCTTATTTTTCAAACAAGGGAAAGAATCTCTTGAAGTTGAAACCACGTGACATTTCATCATGAAATCTATTTAGTGTTACTTTTTCCTAGTTTTTCACTTGTCCTAAGACAAGGCAAAACTCTACCAAAGTTACACCAAGTATTTTTCATCACCACTTGGTCTATCCCTTTGATTTTCTTGTTGCTCATTTTGAGACAAAAGAAGAACAAACATATATGGATACCTACTAGAAATAATTGTGTCCACTAATTTTGTAGTCTTCTTGCATGACCAGTTACAATGTCGAATGCAAGAGTTGAAAGTGTGAATGGTACATCATCAAGTTCTAGTAGGCCCTCTTGTCTCAAATCCTACATTGAGACTTATTATCATTTTTAGTTAGATGATATCATCATTTTCTTATTTAGAGTTGTTACACTTCCCACATTATCTCCATACAATTATGATATTTATGTATTGTTTCCATTATGAAACTTGGCCTAAATCTCTATATTGTATTGTTATGTTGCTTACACGCATAACAATTCCTTGATATACTTAAGCATAGTTTTACATCCTAGCCTTATCTTGAGTTTTGCAAGTGTTGAAGTTACTTTTTTAGCATCGTTTTAACGCCATTTTGATACTTAAATCTTACTTTCTGGAAAATCTTGATTACATGTCCAAATAGTGTTGTTACGTTGCTCACATTTTTATCGTCCATTTTAGAAAACTTATACCTTATTAGTGTTTATAAATTGGTTGTAGTATACCTTGTTAGTGTTTAGAAAGTGGTTGTAGTATACCTTGTTAGAGGATCACGTTAACACCTTCTTAACATTTAGGTCTTGTTTGTTTCAAACTTAACCTAATTGGTGATATTGTGTTGTCACTATTTTGTTTCAAACCTATCTCGAAAATTCATAGGGAGTAAACTTTTGTTGTGACTAGATTTGAATATTATATGTCATTATATCGTTCTAAAAAAACTCATGTCATATATTACCTTGTTAGGGTAGGTCATTCTTTATTCTTTGGTGTCCTTAGGTTCATATTGATCCTTCATATTTGTGACCATTTATTGTTTGGTATTCTTTATAATGATTTGACATCATTACGCCACTTGGTTTGTCCTAGGGCCCATGTTTTCCAAATGTCTAGTCGGTTTCCATTGTGTTTCCTAAATCAACGCAGGATTTCACTACAATTAAAGGATTTCAATTGCACTATCTTGGTTTAGAAATTTGTATCCCATAAACACTAACAAAGGACCAATTATCATGAGATTCCTTACGCGTATGACACTAAGGAATCAAATTTTCAACATTCCCATCAAAGGATGCCCATCATAGCTAAGCCTCGTTTGGTTCTTTACACTAGAGAACCCATTCAGTACCTTGTTCCCCACCTTCATCTCATAGTTGGTGGTATGGTTTGGATGCTTCTGATCCAAATTATTATTTGGGTTCCCCCCACTCTTCTTCTGATTCCAATCCAAATTGTTCTTTTGATTCTTTGGATTCACCTCGGTCTTCTGAAAATCCTCATCGAGTTATTCACCTCATTCAACTCTTGAGTCACATTCCTCCCTCTCTTCGCAGGACTCCCCTTATCAGTCGCTTAAACAATATCTTCCTTTAAATATTCATGCGGCTCCAAGATCTATCAATCAAACATCTAATTTGCTTCTTGATTTGAGGTCCTCCCTTTCTTTGTAGGACCTCCCTTATTCGTCACCTCAACAACCTCTATTGAGCGAGATAATGTATAACACTTAGCGAAGGCATACAAGAAGATTCACGCAGAATAGCAAAGTGCATTCAAAGGCGTGGGAGGGTCGGGAAGGAATCACGCGCAGAGAGAATAGAGACAGATTTGGGACTTAGCCATTTTCACGATTATGATCTTATTTTGGAAGATGGTGCGGAGCACACAAACAGGATGAAGACTTGCGCAAGACGCATCGCTATTTTTGGAAGAGTGGCTATGGAGCGCTTTGCATGAATATGGGCTAAGAATAGATTTGTTACTGCCAATTAACTATGAGAGGTCTCTTGTTAGCATTTTTGCATGTGAGCCTATTATTGTAAAGGCACGTGGCTATTCTTAGCATGAGACCTATTTTGGGATTAGATAAATGGTGAAGGGAAAGTCCCGCCCTTATGAATATGTAATGAACTGCGTAGTATAGTAGAGGTGTATGAGAACTGAATTATTGTGAGGTTATGCTGCCAAATATGATGCGTGCATAAACTATGGTATTATCTATTGTAATGATATTTTGTGTATTTATCATGTTTTATGTAATGGAGTGTATTGGTTGAATCGAGTGTTAATTCGAGTATAATTGGTTCTTGCATGTTTGATTTCATCATGTTTATCATTTAAGTTTGTTATTCCTTAGATCTAGATCCGAACATGCACTTTGTAGAATGATGTATTAATGGTGGATCTAAATGCATTACGTCTTCATCATGATAACATCCTACAATAAAGAACCCTAAAGAGGGGCACAGTACCTTTGTGTGCTTTGGGTATGTTGGTTCCCAAAATTGTCTTGCCCCATTTGTACCCTTGAAAATTTATTGATTTACGGCCTCTCTTTCATTTGATCCTTCTCCATGTTGTGCTTGACCAGTCTTTGTTGCCATTTTTAGTCCGCTTTGGGTAAAGGATTATGTATGGGTCCATATTTGTCTCATAGTTTCTTTGTTCCTCTGGAAGGGTCCGTATTTTGAGTCCCCGTGCTCTGTTCTTTCAAAACCCACGTTTTCCTGTTCCCTCTATTGCCACGGTTGGAATTTTTGTTCTTGAAATTTATGCCTTGAAATACTTGAAGAAGAATGAGTCAATGTGTCCCTAAGGATCGTGTTTGAGGCTTGCGATAGTCTAAACTCTTTATCATTGAAGAAAACTTCATTTCCAGGGCTCAAATGCTCGTGTTTCGTATTTTATGGTTTGAGGGTGTTTTCTCCCGATCAAATTGGCATCTTTACATCTATAGGGGATGTGGCACCTTTTGGTTGGAGGCAAACTCATAAATACTTCAAAATTCTATAAAAAGCCCCAACTCAAAAATATGACCACGTGGGTGAATGACGCTCATTTGAGAATCAAATTTTGGTCTAGCTTTGAAGTAGCGCTAGGAGAACACGTGGAGGTTTCCACTTGTTTTGCATTTTTACTTAGACTTTTCAACGGAAAAAAGGAGACTACCTCGGAGCATGACACGTGGTGCCTTCACGAGCTTGAAGCATTCGGACATAATCTCCCGAGCAGGACATGTGGCGAGCCCGTGCTCATTCAAGGTATCAAATTTTTGGGACCACCTCAAGGTGCGCCATTATGACACATGGCAATTTAAAAAGTCATAAGGGGTGGGGAGGCAGGCCATCGGAGGCAACTTAAACTTTTTTCCTCTTTACCTCATAAAGGTAAAATATCAAAAGTGGCCCAAGCCCGATGGAGGAAAAAGTCAAAATATGTTTCTAGTCAAAGGGGCGGGAAGGCGGATCATCGGGGCAACTTGGAAATTTTGCCTCTTGTATTCAAATGACTCAAAATATCAAAAATCCTGAGGGCCCAAGGGAAATAGTCAATGTTTTTCCCCGGTCAACGGCGGAGGTGCGGGCTTTCGGAGGAAAAGTGAGAATTTTTCCCTTTGAGGGAAAAGGAGCTAAAGGCATAAAAAGACCCAGGATCCCACTGGGACCCACATTAGAGACTTGAAGCGGAAGGGCAGAGCGGGGAAACTTGGAAAATTTTCCTTTTCCCAAAAGAGAGTCAAATGGTAGAATTTTTTTGTGGTTCCTTTGGGACCCACCTCGGACACGTGTCAGGCCCAAATCTCATTGGCGGAGCGGCAGAGGAAATCAAGAAATTGTGCAAATTTTCCAAAAGTAGTAAAAAGGTAAAAAGGTGCCTCGAGGCCCGTTTTTACCCAGATCTGCCACATGGAGGGCTTGAATTGGAAGTTGAGGAACAGATCAATGGTTCTTTATGCATTTCACCAATTTGGCTACCATTTGAGCTCCAGGAAGTTTAGAGATGCATTTTTGCATCAATCTTCATCAGATTTTTACCAATCCATGTCGTCTTGGCACTGCAGATTCAAAATTAATCAATTTGGGGGTTCAATTTCTGAATCCAAGACATTTTTTAAATGAATTTTTACTCTAGTTTGTGAAAAACATGAATTACCGGATCCAAAGTTGCGAGTAAAATTTCGAAGGAAAAAGGATGAAATGATTAAAGGGACTCCCGAGAAGTTGTGGGATGGCATCCTAGTCATTATTCGAGGGCACAAGAAATGTGATCTATTCACAATTGCTCCACTGGAAGATTTCAGATCTCGAGTCATTTAAATGTCTCTATCTGAATAAAATTAGTAATAAGAAAAGGTCCCTCAAATATTCTTCTCTTTTGAGGAAAAAGGTGTTGCAGTGCCAAGGATGAAGAATACACTGCAGCTAGAAGAATGATGAAAGTTTTGTAATGATTCACCTCTTGAGAGAACAACTGGAAACTTTTTGCAAGTTTGTTAAATGTCATTTTCCAAAAATATTGCAAAGCAAAGGTGCTTCGAATATTCCACTTTTGGAGGGAAGATTTGAGGGGCAAAGTGAGTGAGTGAGTAAAAGTTATATATTGCATGAATTTGTCATGCAAATGGTCGGAGTTCATTTTCACGAGAAAATTTTGAGAAAATCTCATCCTCTGAGAAAACTTTATGAGAAACCAGGTTAACTTCCTCTGTGTTATATTTTCATTCATGTTGAGTTGGTTACAAGTGTATAACCATCAACAAGCTCTGAGATTGTTTAAATAACTCTCCCCTGCTGATGAATCTGATAAACTTTGAGTTAATTCATGTTAAATCTCTAGAAAATTTTGAGTTTATTTCACTTTCAGAATGTCTGCAAGTAGTTTTTCTTGTTCCTATTGCAATCTTGTATCAAAATCTCTTTGAATCACACAGACCTCAATCCTTGTGATAGTTTAGTGGCATCTGCAATTTCATTTTTCAGAAGATCTTTCATCTAGGAATGAAATAAACGATTTAAAATCACTTTTCTTTCATCTGTTGACAGAGATTTTTGTAAGCCTCTGGGTGTACCTCGGTGTGAATGATCTTAGATTTTGATGTTTTATTGGGTTTTCTAACTCAATCCTTCGTGCTAGAATCTCAAAGATTGTGTGAAAAAGTGCATGTTTGGGCCTCCATTTATGCACACCTTCTGGTTGAAGGAATGTTTTAACTATTTTGAAGCTTTTTGTTATTGAGTTCTCCATTTGTTGTGAAGTTTCTTAAGGATCTGGAAAAGTCCAATCTATCTTGTTGATCTCCCACCAAAAAAGTATTTCAACTAACCAATCCTACCCCGAACTACCCTTGTCTTGCTCTGTATATCCACAAAAGAACAAAATCCATTTGCTAAAGTATGCAGAATAGATCAGGATTCCAAATGTCTCTAGTAGCCTCAGCCTTGTCTTGAAATCATTTCAATCATTTAGTAGTGACAACTCTGTTGAGTTTGAATAATGGGAAATGATCATGTTTTTCTCAAGGCCATTTCCATACAATCTGCATAATACAAGGATATCTTCACCCCCTTCACAAAAAAGGCTACAATATAGGTTCTCTTACCTTGGTTGAGAGGCACAACCTAAAATAGTGAGGATAAGATCAAATCCTTTCAAGGTGCTACCCACTTCTTGAAGCTTTGAGTGCTAATAAGTCGATAAATTGCTTCCCGGCTACAAAACGACATATAAACCATTTATCTCGCCTCCGAGTGTCTTGTAAAATCTATGATACTACTCAAGTTGTGAAGAGGATTAAATCTAGTTACCAACACGCTTCCTGCACCACTGCTTTGGGGACCGATTTGTTGATTTATTGCCAATTCGTATCCATTTGGCCCGTCAACACGCTTTTGGCGCCATTTTTGGGGACTCTTTGAAGTATTTGAATGAAGGTTTATGCGTCAAACCACTGTAATGTTTCTTACAGATTACGTATGCAAATACGTTTTGTAAACATCATTCTCGATCGGATCTGTAAGGATTAAACAAAGTTATAAGTTCTGTGTGTTGTGTATCTAATCTTTCCAGTAGTTATTGTCATACTAAGTTTGCCTCACCTTTGATAAATTTGGATGAAGGAAGGTCGATTTGTAAAGCTTTGCATGATTTTTAGTGCTAATAGACATTTGATATATTATTTTAGTGCACATTTGATAGATTATAGAGAAACAGTGTGACATTGCGGAGCGGATGGCATTGAGGAAAGAGATGGCTTGACAAGGATTTGAAGTTCACGCAGAAGACATGGAACTTGAGCATCAGGAACTCCCCCATTTGGGAAAGCATGACAAGGAACCCCCCATGGCCTCACGTAGAAGCGCGCCAGCGAAGACAACTCGGGCCATGGGCGTGCATCCCGAATCTACTTGCAACCTTGCCCTTACGCTTGTTCTTCCAAAGATCTAGTATGACAAACGATCAATGCAAGCTAATTCGGGAAGAGAGAGAGTAGGAATAAGTCATATAAGAAGCACATCGATGACAGCACAAACGTCTTTGTTATTGTTCAGAGGTACCTTTTCAGGTGTATATTCTGCACGCAGTAATTCAGCGCGTAGAATTTTGGACTCTCTTTGGGGAGTAGTAACACTTCACGCGAGCGTAGGGTGCGATTCGATACTATTGTTGGGACATATGGGAGTGCATCTTCTGGTCTGACTCTGGCTATAGGTTCAGGATCAAGAGGTATAGGTGGTTCTAGTTCTAGTGGATCTGGTGGTTTTGGAGGCAGAGGAAACACAGGAGGTTCTAGATCAGGTGGGTAGGGTCTATACCAACCCCAAAATATTTACATGGAGATGTCTCTTTGTCTTCCAAAGTATAGGGGCATAGAAGATGTTGTTGAACATGTACACATGTGTGAAATAATGTGGCACGCAAAAGGAATCACGGCTTCTGAGCGCAAGGAAAGTCAATTCGCTACTACATTACAAGGGTGTGCACATAGTTGGTACAGAAAGTTTGACCCTGATCAGACTTGCGTAGACTATGTAGCTTTAAAATATGATTTCCTTAAAGAATTTCATATCCCTGAGTTTGAGCAGAAGAGTATAAATACGCTCAAGGATATTAAGCAAGGCACTACTGAGAGTGTCAGAGAGTATGATGCTCATTTCAAAATGATGTTATCTAAGCTTTCTTATGATATTCATGCAAGCCAACATGCGCAATGGTTTGTTGGAGGTCGATTACACCTTTTAGAAGGGTGCTATCACATAAAACATACATTGATCCTCACGAAGCACTTGAAGTAGTTTTACGCCGAGGCGGTTCAAGTATAGACACTAGGGTGAGCCAATTTTTAGAAGCATAGATCGCAGATATGGCGAAGTAAACTAGAGAAGCTATCGACAAATTTGGCACATGAGATGTGCACAGGATTTGGTGCATGGATTATGAAGTGGAAGGTCACACAAAGGATAGTTATCCCCACATATCGATCGCTCATTATTTTTGGACTATGAGATATGTCATTTAAACCATGATGTTAGTCAATATCCATTATTACAATGCGTAATAAGGAATAATGTCTTTTTATTCTTGTAAAATTTACAGTCCACAACTCATGACACGAGAAGATTGTTAGGCTGATTGGTCAGATCCATGATGTTATAGATATTGGTGTACAACAAATAGGAGTATCAGATAACTCTAAAGGCAAGAACAAGCATCAAGATCGGGATCACAATCAAGTGCGTTATGATTGGAATGAAGGGCATTTTGAAGGTGTTCATGGTAGAGGTCAAGGATACCATGGTGGATTCAAAGGATGAGGCCGTGGTGGTGGACAAGGCAAGTTCCCTCATAGAACATGTTATACATGCAAATCTCTTGACCACTACAGGCATGAATGTCCTCAGAATATTACATGTTCTTTCTGTGGAAAGAATCATAGTTATGAGGAATGCCCGGAATTGTATGAGCATCTTAGTAAGTAGCATAAATAAGAAAACAAAGGTGCGGGGATGGTTAGGATACAACGTGTTGTGGAAAATCAGTGGATGCCCAATTTGGAACCAAAATCGAGGCATTGCAAGTAAGGATCACTACCTGCGTTGAAGTGGTGCGCACTAAAGAAGCATTGCAGTAGAAGCCTACCATCACTAAGGAGGAGGTTCTACATGCACGGTACCCAGATCCTACCCATCAGAAGGAGGTTTATCAGAAACCATGGAGGTACTCAGAAATCTTCAGGGTGAAATATAGTATTTAAAGGAGCAATCATGGAAGATGGAGCAAAAGAAAGCATTAGAGATGGTCCAATATGATATGGATGACTTGAGAGAAGTGTGTAAAATGTTGTGCCAGAGAATATCATTCCACTATTAGGGAATTGGTTAAAAGGAAACACTCTGCGCGCAAGTATTGAGACTGGACGGAAGATCCTGCATGTGAATCTCCCCCTCATAGCCTAGATTATGACAAGGAAATCACTCTGAATGCTATTGTGGATGGGTGGCTTTTGAGTAATATATTGATTGATACAAGCGTAGAAGTCAATGTTCTTACCTTAGATGCATGGGTACAAATGGGGAGACCTCCATTACACCACTCTTCAAATGTATTGTTCATGACTAACTGGACTAAGGCCACTCCCATTGGAGTTTTCAAAGATGTCTCCATTACCATATAAGGAGCCAAGTTCACTTGGAGATTTGAAGTTTTAGCACTGCAAAGGAAGATAGCTTCCCACTCTTTGGGGCATCCGTGGTGTTACGAAAATAATATTGATCTTCGGTTCGACAAGGGTTATATCAACTTTGAAAATGAGGAAAGGGTTATTATCCCATTAACAAATGGAAAATTTGCGCCTTATGTTGAGCCCTTGAGTGAATAAGACATGAATAGGATTTATGTACGCATCGTCCGGAGACACGAGATGTGCATGAGCCATCTAAATAAGGAATCCTTCAATGGGAGGATGCATAGTCTATTAGCGATACTACAAGTGTTACTTGTAATAATTGGGTTCATAGCACCTATGAGTTGGTAGGGCGCGAAGTGAAGAGTATATGTGTTAGGGACAACAGCCCGCGTTGTATCAGGAGAATAGGTAACAACTCGGTACCTCGTTACACCGAAGAAGGAGACCCTATGGTGTTCCTACGTGCCATGGAGGAACAAAGGATGACTCAGATTGGAGAGATGGAATGTGCTAGCATATACCTTACACGAGACATCATATCAGCTGGTGGGTGGTCCACAAGGATAATCTTGTAGGATGGAATGAAATTAGGATTTCTCTTGCTACTAGGTTCTTCAGGAGTAATGCACCTACTCAAATCTATACTTATCATGGTAATCAACCTATTCAACACCACGTTCATAAGTGTGAGAGACTCTGGACAGAGGGGTAGGAAGCTTTACCACCTTCACTGGGTGCACAAGTTTTATTCCACTTTACAAGGTTGCGTATGCGTGCTTGGTATGTATATGTCGAACTCCATAGAGAGACTGGAAATTGGCAAGATTTAATCATAGGAATGACCCAGATGTTTGATTTCTTCTCTACTAAACCTCCAGTGGAAGAAGTATTAAAGGTTATCAAGTGCTTAACTATGGGGGATAGTGCCAAGCGGAAGAACTCATTCGGAGTTATTTGATGAAGGAGACTCAGGAGTGCATTTTTTGAAGAAACAGAGATAGATGCCACACTACTTAAATGCATTTGCCTTGAGCAAGAAAAAGGAAAAATGGTCTACTTAGTAGATGATGAAGAAGTAGAAAATCTGATTGTAGACCATTCAACAGGTAGGTGTGAGGTATTGGGCAGTGTAGATAAGACCACACGTACCTATCATGAACCTATGAAGACAAAGAAAGTGAATATTGGATTAGATTCTAAGCCTAAGGAGGCCATAATTGGAGACTATTGGTCTGACTCTAAAGTGGAAAAAATCATTGAGTTACTACGGGATTATCAGGACTTATTCCCTCGAGGGTACCATGAACTTAAAGGCATGCATAAATCATTAGGAGAGATGAATATAAAGCTTAAGTAAGGTACATGCCCAGTTAGAAAGAGACCCTACAGGATGAACCCTAACTTGTGCGAAAAGGTCAAGGAAGGGATTGACAAAATGTTGAAGTCTCTGAATCATCAAACCCCGGGCGAGTCGAATGGGTTATTCCAATGGTGATCAGTATCAAGAAGGATGGTCATATTAGGATCTATGTGGACTATAGGGAGCTAAATGTTGCATGTGTGACTGATCCCTTTCCTATGCCATTCACTGAGGAAATACTAGAAGGCGTTGCAGGGTGTGAAATCTATTCATTTACAGATGGGTTCTCTAGGTATCATTAGGTTAGGATTTCCTAGGAGGATCAGGAAAAGACTACTTTTACTACTGAATGGGGCAGATTTTCCTATACTGTGATGCCTTTTGGACTGAAAAATGTGCCTACTATATTTTTGCGCATAGTTGTTCAGGCGTTCAAAGATTTTATTCACAACTTCTTGCAGGTTTATTTAGATGACTAGACAATGTATGTATTGTGACAATCTATGCTTAATGTTTGAAAGATGTAGATAGTTGAGTATCTCTTTGAACATCAAGAAGTGCATATTTGCTACACCATTTGGAATATTGTTAGGACACATAATCTACAAGGAAGGTTTGTTGGTTGATCTAGCTAAGGTTGCAGTCATTATCGGCCTAAAAGAGCCTACTAGTCAAAGTGAGGTGCACGGATTCTTGGGTCACACAGGTATTATAGAAAATTCATAAAGGGGTATGCCAAGGTTGCCACACATTTGGAGGAGTTACTGAAAGGAAAATGTATGTTCTATTGGGGAGAACCGCAGCAGCGTGCACTCGAGACATTGAAGGAGAAACTTACTACCACGCCTATTCTGTGTTTTCCTTCATGGGACCAACCATTTCATGTACATGTGGACAACTCTCACGTGGCCATTGGCACAATGTTGGCTCAGCCTGGAGAATGTATTATAGATCATCCTATTTGTTTTGCTAGTAGAAATTTGACTCTTGTATATCATAATTACACAACTACAGAGCGCGAAGCTTTGTCAATGATCTAGGTGTTATATAAATTCAAACAGTACCTACTAGCTACACTATTTGTATTTTATACAGATCACATGGCATTGAAGTATTTGGTAAACAAGCCCATTTTACAAGGGTGCATATGCAAATGGGTACTCTTATTTCAAGAATTTGATTTCATAGTTGTGGTAAAACCAGGGAAAAGTAATTCTAGACCAGACCATTTATCCATAATATAGTCAGGAGAAGAGGCACAGGCCATTAAGATATCATGCACGATGCACAAATACATGGGTTACAATGAGCACCATCGAAATTAGAGGACATTGTTGTCTTTCTACAAATAGGTATGGCACCAGAAGGAATGAAATCCTTAGAGAAGAAACAACTTGCTATACGCATGACACCCTATATGTTGATTAGCGGTGACCTATACAAGTTAGGTTAGGATGAAGTATTACATCATTGTGTACTGGAACATGAGCACACAGATATCATGGAGGAAGCTCATGGTGGTATTGCAAGTGGCCACTATGCAGGTGATGCCACTGCGTGCAAGATTCTACTTGTTAGATTATGGTGGGAGACCCTGTATAAAGATTGTAAATCATATTGCAAGGCTTGTGATCACTGTCAGCATCTTGGGAAACCAGGTCAATGAGATGAAATTCCTCTAAGACCTATTACTAGTGTAGAACCATTTGAGAAATGGGCTATTTATTTTTTGGGTCCTATTTCACCAACCGCGTGCAGGACTGGATCATGCTATATCATTACTTGCATGACTATCCGATAAGGTGGATAGAAGTAGCGCCTACTGAAAAGGATTATATAAAGGGCTACTGACAACTGTGTTTTTATGGGGAAATATTATTACAAGGTATGGATTTCCTTTGAGTTTGACCAGTGATCGGGCACACATTTTCTGAATGAGACAATCAAAATTTTATTGGATGAATTCTGATTGCACATCATAAGACTACACCATATCATCCTCGGGAAATGGGACTATTGAGGCTTTCAATAAGATTTTGAGCCAGACATTGACAAAATTTTGTGATGTTGGAAGAAAGGATTGGGATGATAAAGTGTTTTTAGTGCTTTAGGCATATCAAACAACATATAAAAGGTTGAACAAAGCCACACCATTTCAGTTAGTGTTTGGCGTGGAAGTAGTTCTTCCTATGGAATTCATGCTACCTTCTTTGTGTATTGCGTGCATTGGAGGTCTAGCTGATGAACAAGCATTAGAAGAACGGATTGAAAAGTTAATCAAGTTGGATGAGCGACGAGCAATAGCACATTGGAGTCAAAAACAAGAAAAGGACAGAATAAAGCATGGCATGATAGGCACATCGGGATAAAAAGTTTGAGATTGGGAAGATGGTGCTCCTTTAAGATTCTAAGTTTTTGTGCCATCCAAGAAAACTCAAAGTACATTGGTTGGGGTTGTATGTTATCACTCACATACTTGAAACAAGCGCTTGCCAATTAGAGGCGCTTGATGGAACACTATTACTTGGGTACTTCAATAGGAGTAGGCTGAAGCCCTACTATAAATAAGTCTTCTTGGTGTTTGTAATAAGGCAATGTTTTCATTTAGATTAGGTTTTCAATTATGTATTTCCTTCTTCGTCGCTATGCTTTGTCAATTTAGTTGGTGTTTTTGTGTAATAAGCACGTTTGCGCGCTAGAAGCTAATTATTATTTGAAGAAATTTTTATGCACAGAGGACTGCACATACCATTAGTGTGGGGTGGTTATTGATATCCAGGTACAAGACTATTGAAAATAAGTACACATGAAAGGAACAAACTGCTATGGGTGCTATTCAAGTTGGAGAATTGTTAAAAATATATATTATTCTAGAAACAAGGACCGTAGGTGAAATGAATGAAGAAACAATTATAACGTGAGGTAAGCAGGGGCCATGGGAACTACCAAGGGAAGGTATAGTGGTAAGGTACTCGAGTGCATGGAGGCGTGTTGAAGAGAATTCTATGGCTAGAAGGTAGGAAGGCGCACTAGAAGGTTATAGCTTGGGCACGAAGATGTACCGCACAGAAAGAATGAAAAATGGTCGATTAATGAGAGGATTGTTGGTAGGTGAAGGAGCAATAAATGAGCTAAATTTTTGAAAATCTATATAAGGATGGGATGTGAGTTCATTCTTACCATTGAAATTACGAGAATTTCAAAATAGCTAAGTGCAAACGAGCCGAGTAAATCATGTTGAGGTGCAAAGAGTGTGAAACTAGACATGGAGAGAAGATTTTTGTGCATGAGAAGCTTACATCCCCATAGGTGAAGGGTTTGAGTGAAGCAGATGCGTTACGAAAGAGCTAGGGCATGCGATTTCCACTAGGGCATGGATATTTGAACTAGGGTTTTAACTTGCTTGTTACAGAGGATAGAAAGGAGAGATTTTGAAATGGCGTCAAAGAAAGCACATGCAATAGGAGTGAAAGGGAAGAAGAAGGTCAAAGTGGAAGAAGAAATTACTCCCGAGAGTAATTTCTCATAAATGCAGTATTCTAGAGGGTATGATTGTGGGACAAGAATGGGATTCCCACATCCGTAAATGTAAGATCAGCAATTACAACCATCACACATCGGATAATAAGAAGGAACTAGATGCGTTGTTGAGCACGAAAACAAACAAACACACAATAGAAGACATGTCGGTGTACGATGACGTTGGAGAGAAGTTGTTAAAATAGATTAGAGTTTACCAATTTTACAAGTTGTCATATTTTGGAAAGTATGAACCATTGTATCGATGGTTGATGAGAAGATTCCATGAGGACTTCTTCTACTTTTCCGAACGGAGGGTTAGAATCACAGCCACCTTAATTTCAACAATAATAACATTAAGGGCCTCAAGAGCAGATCTGGAGACTGACTTAACAAATAAACTAGTGATCCTAGAGAGAACGAAGGAGCTAGGATATACCAAGGGTCTGTGTGGCATGGACATTAATAAATTAAAGAAGTACCTAGTGGTACAGGAAGTTGCACATCTGATAACAAAGTTGAATGACAAAGAAAGGTGGTCAAAGAATACAATGTGGTTACACATTGCAAGGAAAATGTCTCAAGGGGTTATCTACAATATCATGGGTTACATAGCAGAGACAATCATTACAGAAGTGCGTACAGGTGACAATTAGTTTTGGTGCTATTTTATTGTCTTTGGTGTTTATGGAGATTGGAATGCCCGATAGGCCAAAGGAAAATATTTGGGAGAACCCCATGGAAAATAAATCTCTCAAGGGAAAGATTTGATAAATAATTATGCGAAGGGACCATGGGTAGGCCATTTAAATAGAGGGTAGAGATGTGGTATGACAAGTTCCACATGTGGTTCGAAGAGGAGTGGCACGTACCTAAGGAGTTACCTTCAGTGGTAGTACGGCACTACGCTGATTTCATGCACAGAGCTTGGAACCCTTGGTGTAAATTTCCATATGCCTTCATAGCACGCTACTTCCAAGCATCGGTTCACAGATGCACACCGCCTAAGCTTCATCGCAGATAAGGTAGATTGTGATTATCACACTCTGATAAAAACATATGTATATCCAGGATGGACTGCCTACATTGAGAGGCTTATCTCAGATGTAATAAACGTAAAGCTGGTAAGCTTGGCAGTCAAAGATGTCAGAGTAGCGCTTGTGTATCTTTAACTCAAGCCCAAGCTGGAGAACAACAAATATGTGGAAAATGAGTTTACGCTTCTAGAGCCACCTAAGGGTAAGCATACATTAAAGAATGTGTCAAATTCATAGCCTACAGAGACTATAGTTGTGGATGAAGAGGAGGATGAATGAGAAGATAATGGTGGCTTGGAGCATAGAGTACGAAGGCAGCCTACAAAAAAGGTAGGAACTGAGCGCATGACTACACCACCTCAGGTGCAAGAAGGAGATGATGAGGACTTGGATGCAATACAAGGAGAGTGCCGCTCAAAAGGGTATTCAGAAGAACCAGAACCCAAGGTGCTACACCAACGTTAGTGCACAGATCACCATGAATCTCTCCACAGAAGGAGACAACTGAGAAAAGGAGGAGAAAGTTGAAGCTGGATGAGGAGGTGGAAGAGTTTGAGGAGAGCGCGCTCGAATATCCTACACCACCAGAGGACATAGAAGAGCCAAAGGATAAATAAATGAAGGATGGAGAAGGAGTAAAGGAGGTAGATGGGATAGCACAAGAGACTACTCAGGGCATAGTAGAACAAGCTCCAAATCTTGGCACTCAAGTTCCTAAGGGGCCAAGATCGAAGAGGACAAGTGGGGAGTATACTACACCGGTCATGGGCTACGCTGAGGACACAAGTAAAATTGTCTCATGCCCATTTCCAAAGCATGGTGGGCCTTAAGGAATTGTATGGATGGGAGCTGATGGATGAGGACATGGCCACTTTGTGCGCACAAGGAAATAGTTGTCTTGGTTAATGTAGACACATATGGATGAACCAAAATTTGACATATGTGAAGAGTCTGTGTATCAAGAAGATTGAAGAAGACACCTCAAGCTAGACACATAACAATAAAGCCTACTTTGTTATGTTAGATGAACAAGTAAGTAATTCCTTGGTGAAGTTATCTATAGAGGTGGCAAGGAGGAATGTGGATAAAACTGCAACCATTAGGGCATTGAAAGAAGAGATCAAGGCCAAAGATGCAGAGATAGCATGCCTATGACAAGAGAAGGACTTAGAGCAAAAGAAGAACAATGTTTTCATCAACATGGCAAAGGAAATTGGAGACCATGTCCTGAAAGCAAGACCACATTTGGAGTCCAAGGTACCCGAAAAATTTCCTTTGGTAATGCATTATGTATGTACCTTGGTGGATTTGGTGCTTGAGGATGGACCTATGTGCATGCCAACACCAAAATATCCTAGGTAAGAAGTAGATCGAACAAAGTCTTCGATGATGAGGAAGATTGCATCTTATGAGGCATTACTCCAAACCTTGCAAGAGGAGCTAAGGAAAGTAGACCAGGCATTGAATATTTGCATAGCTCCGGAGGCTCATTAGGATAAGGACCATGGTAGAGGACAATGAAGTCCTAAAAGTGATGAAGGATGAGACACTGGGTCACGCAGAGAGGTTGACATTGGTAAAACAAAAGTGTGAGGCCCTTGCAATGAAGATAAGAACCCCATAAGGAAAGGTTAGATGAGTTGGGGAAGATTATAGCGCAGAAGATGGATCTGCTAGAAGGAAGAATGTCTGCAATGTCCAACATTGTTCTAGTTTTGTAGAATGAAAAGGGAGAAATTTCCCAAGATGAGCTGGAGTCTATTGCGGTAGATATTCCAAAAAAAGTAGAGGCCGCACTAAATGAGTGGCAGACATTAGAGGCAGAGATAAAGGAAGAGTATCCAAAATTGATTCTTCCGGTTGAAGCAAAGGATACTGCTAAGTAAATCATTATTTTGTATAGAAATTTCTTTACTATCTTCCATTTATATTCTTTCTCATTCTTTGAACATTCAAGAGGTAACCATTACCGGGCGGAAATGTAGTTAGTGTGGGGTAATGTTGAGCAGACAATGTATAACACTTAGCAGAAGGTGTATAGAAGATTCACGTGGAATAGTAAAGTGTGTTCAAAGGCATGGGAGGATCGGGAAGGAATCACGCGTGGAGGACAGAGACAGATTCGGGACTTAGCCATTTTCATGATTATGATCTATTTTTGGAAGATGGCATGTAGAGCACACAAATGGGATGAATACTTGCATGACACACATAGGATATTTTTGGAAGAGCGGCTATGGAGCGCTTTGCATGAATACGAGCTAAGAATAGAGTTGTTACTGCCAGTTAACTGTGAGAGGTCTATTGTTAGCATTCTTGCATGTGAGCCTATTATTGTAAAGGTGCATGGATATTCTTAGCATGTGACCTATTTTTGGATTAGATAAGTGGTGAAGGGAAAGTCCCCACCCTTATAAATATGTAATGAACTACGTAGTATAGTAGAGGTGTATGAGAACTGAATTATTGTGAGGTTATGCTACCAAATCTGATGCGCGCATAAATTATGGTATTATCTATTATAATGAGATTTTGTGTATTTATCATGTTTAATATAATGAGTGTATTGGCTGAATCAGAGTGTTAATTCTGAGTATAATTGGTTCTTGCATGCTTGATTTCATCATGTTTATCATTTAAGTATGTTATTCTTTAGATCTAGATCTGAACATGCACTGTAGAATGATGTATTAATGATGGATCTGAATGCATTAAGTCTTCATCATGCTAACATCCTGTAATAAACCCTAAAGAGGGGCCTAGTACCTTTTCATGCTTCGGGTGAGTGCTCAGTCTAGGTTGAGTGATGTGTCAAAGACGCTTGGGATTTTACTAGTAAATTCTAGGTTGCATCAACCTCTTCCTCCCTTTAATATCTCGAGCGAATCCAAATCCTTCTAAATCGACTTCCATGTCACAATCATCTTCCAAGTCGACTCCCATGTTGCAATCATCAAATTCGACACCTATGTCACAATCTTCTAAGTCGACTCCCATGTCGCAATCATCTAAGTTGATGCATATGTCAAAAGCACTCAAATAACTCCTATGTCGAAATCATATGTTGATTTTCTACGTGATCCTTGTTATTTCCTGGCAATATGTCATCTTCTAGGAAATCCAATACCAATCAATTCTAAATCTACATCTTCTTCTACTCATGAAGACATCTAGATCCAAATCTACTTCATCTTTTGAGTCGTCATCTTCTCAATCTTCCACACCACTTGGACCCATTTCTTCTAGTCAACCTCTTATGGTCAAAGAAAAATACCCATTCCGGTTGATTTCTTTCAGGATGAGGAAGTGATCAATAAATTCATGAGGTTACATGATGACACTCCTCTAGGGATAATGAGAAAAGATTCAATTTTGACTTTGATGCGCTCGCACATGGGGAGGAAGAAATTGATTCCTTTTGTTAGAAAATAGAGGAAGACCCTAGGATCATCAAACTTGATCCTCCTCTTATTCTTCCATCTTCACATTCTTCATTGGGTGATGGAAGGCCTAGGTCTAACATTGATCCATTTCCTATTTTCTCCTTACCCAATCATTCTTTATCTATCAGGATTCCTCCATCGCAATCTTACCTTGGGTCACCACCTGGTAGCCCATCGTCTTCTTCTATATGTGGGCCCCCTCCAAGTAGCCCCACATCATCTATATGTGGCTCACCTCCTAGTAGCCCATCATCTTCGATTCTTGGGCCACGTCCTAGTATCTCATCATCTTCTACATATGGGACACCTCCAGGTAGTCCTTCATCTTCAGTCTATGGGACACCTCCTAGTAGCCCATCCTCTTCTATCCTTGGGCCACCTCCAAGAAGCCCTTCATCATATTTATGTGGCTCACCTACTAGTAACCCATTTTCTTCTATAGGTGGCACACCTCCAGGTAGCCCCTCTTCGTCTATACATCTTTGGGCACATCCTAAAAGCCCTTCATTTTTATTCTTGGGCCACGCACTAGTAGCCGTCATCTTCTATCTATGGGACACCTCCATGTAGTCCCTCATCTTCAATTTTATGGCCACATCTTGGTATTCCTTTATCTTCGAGTCTATGGGGCACCTCCTCAGTATCTCATCCTCTTCAATTCTTGGATCGTACCATGTGCGTCCATCACATTGTCCTTCTATCAATGATTGTGGCAATCCCACCGAATTTCTCACATCAATTCTATTTGTCCACTTTCTTCTCCCACTTCTTGGGATCATAAAAGCCAAGTAATAGCTTACAATAAACCTAAACAATTTCTTCATCGGACTAAGATCAAAAATTCCAAGAGCTCCAAAGCTCCCAACAATTTAAACAATCTTAAAGTTCAAAATCAAATGTAATTTAAAAATTCACATCAACACAATCATCGAGTATGACACAAAGTGCAAAAACCTCTAAATAGGGACCTCAATCTCCCACATGCAACATCCACATTTCACAATAAAACATAGTCATCTATTACATATGATATCACCATGATCATTGAGATCGGAGATAATATGACTCTTGATAAGAAAACACGCTTAATCTCCCTTATCAAGGAAATCATGAACATTGTTGTTGGATCTTATCACACAAATTGATATTGATTGGTCCCAATTTCCCAAAATCTAAAAAATCTATAAAAAAATCAAAATTACAAAAAAATGAATAAACAAACATTTAAAAAAAACAAAGGTAAATGAACACACATTGTAATGTATTGCATATGCAAGGATGTTCTTTCTTCCCTTTCTTGATCTTCTTCTACAAGTCTTCCTACCATTTTCATCCCTTCGATGATATTTTGGTTAGCCTATTCACACACATTTGGCAACATTTACTATGGTATTTGTTTGGCCTTGATCTTTTATCACCTTGGTAAATTAAAGAATGATTGACCTCATAGAGATCCCACCACAATCAACATCTAAAAAAATTTGTTGTGAAGAACTTTTGGAAGTATATGTTGACACTAGCCAATGTCGTCATCATTAGCACTTCTACCTCCTTCCATCAAGCCATCAATGGTTCTTAACCCCTTGTCAAACAAGAGAGTTTAAATAAGTTTTGAAAGAAAAACAAAATCAATCAAATCAAAAATCGAAGCAAATTGATACATAACTCTCTCTTGGGGTATTTCCAATAATCTCTACTAAGCATTTATGGACGCTTTGACTAGTAGTAGAGAAATGTTGTGATTAGAATTAAATGCATCTCTGTGGGAGTTATGGATGCCTCAAGCCGGAGCGAAGCAATGTATGGCTCTCCTTCCATAATCCATTCACAAAAAAAAAAATCAACTTTAAAAAATAAAGCATTCCTACACATTGGCTAGGGTGTCTTCACTTGTTGTCTATCAAATCTTCCCTCCAAGAGGTAATAAATTTCCACGTGCACATATTGGATCTCTATTAGAAAATAGGATTAGTATGTTATCAAGTGTCTTTTTGGACCTTGTTTAGACTCTTACTCTAATTTGTATCTTATCTCACGATTCATGCATTTGGCTAACCGCTTCTTCATTTCGAGGCTTCTAAGCTACATTCACGTTGTTCTTCTACTTCGTTCGAACATCCATGTGTATAATATTACATTTTTTCCGTGTTTATGGGCACCTTTTTCCCTTTCTCAAAATAATATTCCACTTCTTTCTATCATGTGGTTCATCGACGACTTACATTGGGAGCATCCTTGTTCCTTCCTAGAACGTCATTGGGTCACATTCATCATCATGTTGAACCTATCTATATTGTCCCTGATCCAACTTCTACGCATGAATATTTTGCCTTTGAATATTCCCATCTAACATTGGGGTAAATTTCACATCTTTACTTTCTTGTGCATACATGTGGCATTCTACCATTTTACATCCCATCATCCACAGGGGCATCCACGTTTCTTCGTTTCATGTACATAAATTCATAAAACTTCTAAAAAAATAACAAAACATTCAAATACGTTTCAAAAACCCAAACAAATTAGTAAAACAATCAAAAACCCAAATTTTTCCCATTAAAACATGTCATGTGCATAGGCGCATTCCTTAGTGCACCGACATGTATGTGCGAGCCCCTACCTCATTTCCAAAAATTCATGACCTCCCCCTTTGTGCACTAACATGTATGTGTCCACACATTCACATGCACAAGCACACCCTTTGAGCATAGGCACACCCCAAAGGCCGCACCTGTGCATTTTATACCCATTTTTACCCCCCGTGATGTGTTTCTCACCCCCGAGGCACCATGGAGCCGTCGTGGTTCTTCTAAATTATTCTAACACTCACCGTGATGATTATTTTTAATAAATAATTATTTTTGCACCCATTTTTCCTACCCTGGGGCATGTTTTTGCTTCCTGACAGCCTTTTCTACTACTTGGGGCATATTCTTGCCTCACGGTGACTTTTGGTGATGTCTCATGACTTCATTATTTATTCTACACTATTTTCTTCCTAAAAATTCAAAAATCAAAACAATATAAAATTTCTCAAAAATCTAAAAAAATGGTAGCATCATTAAAAATCCAAAAAAACACAAAAATTATTTTTTTCAAAAAATGGTAAACGCATACGCATACAAATGCCTAAAGCATGTATCAAATGCATTGTCCTCGAACATTGAAATTTGTCCTACAAAACATATTTCTTAGGTTTTTACTTTTTCTTGTCTCAAATGACTTGCGGATCATCGTGATCTACCTCCATTAACAAAGTTGGTCTACTTACTATGTCGGTGCTCCCGTGCAAAAGTGAGTTTCTAGAGATTGTGTCATAGTGCAAAAATCCTTTCCATGGGATTACTTGTGTCCTCCGTTATTCCCCTTACATGTATCCTTGTTTGGGGCACCATTTTTAACCCTTGTCGTTACAACACAAACATTCGGAAATGAATCTTGATAACAAAAACATTAGTGCAACTGTCTTGAACGTTGTTTGTTCAAGTATGTGTGATTATACTTGTTTTTGTTAGCTTAGATGGTTTACTTTCTCGTATTACATTGCATTATGTATATTACATGGAGTTGTACATCATTTTAATTTCTCGTATTACATTGCATAATGTATGTTACATGGAGTTATGTATTTTTAGCAGTAAATAATTGTTCGTAATATAGCTTTTCATATTAGTTACACTTTTGTTTATTTTAATAAAGGTCGATGATGTAGATCTAGGGGCAAAATGATACAACAAGTTGCTTATTGAAAGATTGGATGCGAATATTGGGTTAGTTCGATATTCTCCATTATCATTTATTACCACTACTAATTTTTCTTCTAAATCACCTAGGGCAATAAATAACCATGTTTATCCCTATCCTTACTTCTTCTATTTGTTTCAATCATGTTTTTATCATCAATTGACTTCTTCTATCACCCCATCGACACTCGAGGGGGCATCCTTCAATCTACTAATTTTTCTTCAAAAATTTACTGTTTATGCTTGTCTACTATATATGAAGATCGATTTTCACCTCAAACAGGGGCAAATGTAGACACCTAAATTCCACTTTTGCAATGTTATTGTCAAACACACTCAAATCACTCTCACTCTTCCCAATTTCGTTATAATTAGTGATTTATGCTAATTAACTAACATTTCTTACCATTTTAGCCAATTAACAAAGACATTGTTGATTCTCTAACCTCTTTCACATTCAGGATGCCACTTTACGATGAATCGTAAGTCAAAATCCTCTTCCAAATAGACAATTAGCGATTATTAGCTAATTAAGCCTATTTTTCCCTTGTTTTGGTCAATATACCCTATTATTGGCTCAAACCCCTCTTCCAACCACTCAAAATCACCCCACTTTCCTCTATAACATCTCAACAAGCTTCAAAATTTTATCCTAGCCTCCTAGTTGACCCTAAGTGGTTAATGAAGGCTCATCACATCATAATCACTTGTTAATTTACTAATTGTGAATAGAAAAGCTTAATCATGATTAACAATCCTTAATCTAATTTGTGCTTTTAGTCCCACATGCACCAAGATGCAAGTTTTCCTCAAATGGAAAACTATAAAAAGGACTCACCACATACCTTTAAATTTTACACCATGCTTTGATTTGCATCTCATATAAGAAATATGATTTATTGCCAAGCTCAATCCTTGCCTAAAGTCTTCAATGGGGTTAGTAGATGGGTATCCAATATGATCTTGTACTCATTTGGAAAGACCATTCCACCTTGTTTGGAGTAGCAACAATCCCGATTTGATTGCCCTCTTAGATCTATTTAGGTCTTTGTTAGTTTAGAAATTCAATACATAGTAAGGATGATTTGTAGATTAATGTTTAATTTCATTTAGTTTACATTCTTAGCATGTTTTTAAGCTTTAATCATTGATGAATCATTCATATACTTAGAGCTTGACTATAGGTGGCAATGGTGTTAGCCTTTCCTTGTTAATCATACTATTTTTTTGTAAAGTTTGGGGTGTTATCACTGCAAAAAGATAAAAAGGGTTCTTGTGGACAACGGGTCTAGTTTGAATATTTATACTATGAAGCTAGTTAGGTAGTTAGGACGTACGAGAGGTAGACCTAGACTATCATATCATTACCATCATGGCCTATGACAATGTAGAACGTGAGTCGGTTAGTACTATAATATTTCCTATGGAAGTGAGACCTACATATCACGATACCAAGTTCCATGTCCTGAGGCTTGGAACTTCCCTATAACATGCTTTTGGGTCACCCATGGATCCATGCCATGTAGTTCGTACCATCAACCTTCCATCAATATATCAAGTTGTACCATTAAGGATAAAAATTACTATTCAAGAAGATTTGGATCCGTTTACACATTATAGAGCCTTGCATAGCTTTTCGGCACATCCTCTAAATGTCCTTGTTGATATTGTTATGTCACTTCAATTTAAAGCTCTTACCTCTCATGTTGATCTAGACACACTACATTCATGTGATCAAGACGCTTCCACATCTACCCCTCCCTTTGTTTCATGGGAGATGAAGGTCCTTGATAACGACTACGGAGAGTATGACCTTGAAAGAGCCCTCCAAGTTTATAATCTTTCCTATCACCCAAGACACATGGTAGGCCAAGTTACCGTATAAATGGTCCCAGAAAAATTATATTGTTAGAAAATTTCTTCTTGGGGGGCTCCTAACAAAAGAGAAATGTTAGATTCTCCCACAACCTAGTGATTAACAGAAATGTGGATTTTATTAAGTTAATATAACTAGGAACAACAATAAATAAATGCAATGAATGAATATAGAAAGTGACCCGAGTAACTAAACTGGTGAAAATGTGAAACCCTAATTGACAAGTAGGGTTGGAAGGAGCTTAGCTAATCTGGATGTTCATCCGGATTATGTCGTAAAATAAATTGAATATTATGGAAGTAGGAACGAACATGAAGAGGTCCCTAAAAGGATAGATGAAATATAGACCTGCAAGACCCCAAAACAAACATCAAACCCTAAAAATAAAAATGTAAATGAAGGGGTCAGATTGTCCTCAGTGGCCACAATGGTGGACTTACTAACTAAGCATTGCACTACATCTCAGACTGATGTAGTTCTATGTGTGTGCATGTGTGATCATGCCCTAGGTTGCTCTTGTGTCAATCGCATTTTGTGAAGTAGCAAGAAATAGCTATGTGTAGAAAAATGTAATAGAATGGTGGATGGTGTAGACACCTATATTCCACTTTTGCAATTTTATTGCCAAAACGCACACAAATCACTCTCATTCTTCCCACTTATGTCATAATTAGTGACTTTTACTAATTAACTAACATTTCTTACCACTTTGGTCAATTAACAAGTGCTCTATTGGTTACCAAACTTGTTTCACATTTAGGATGCCACTTTACAATTAATCATAAATCAAAATCCTCCTCAAAACAAACAATTAGCGATGATTAAGCTAATTAAGCCTATGTTGCCCTTCCTTTGGTCAATATACCATACTATTGGCTCAAACACCTCTTCCAACCACTCAAAATCACCCCACTTCTCTCCACAACATCTCAAAGTGCTTCAAAATCTTAACTTAGCCTCCTAGTTGACCCTAAGTAGTTGATCAAGGCTCCACACATCCTAATCACTTGATAATTCACTAATTATAATTAGTAAAGCCTTAAACATGATTAATAAGTCTTAATTTTCTTTGTACATTTAGTCCCACATAAACCAAGATGAAAGTTTTCCTCAAAGGAAAAACTATAAATAAGACTAAGTATTATCTTCCAACTTTACACCATGCTTTGATTTGCATCTCATATAAGAAATATAATTTATAGTCAAGCTCAATCCTTGCCTAAAGTCTTCAACAAGGTTAGCAGATGGATATCCAAAATGACCATGTAGTAATTTGGAGAGGACATTTCATCTTGCTTGGAGTATCAACCATACCCATTTAATTTCCCTCTTAGGTCTATTTAGGCCCATGTTAGGCAATTGAACATATTAGTAGGCATGTTTAGTTAGATTTTGAATTATATTCATGTTAGTTAAGCATTCCTTTAAGCTTTTATCTTAATGTTACATTCCTAGACTTAGAGCCTTGACTAGAGGTGGAAACGGTGTTAGCCTTAGTTATTCATGCAATTTTCTTTGTAAAGTTTAGGGTACTTGCATTTTTGGCATGTACTTGATCTTTTAGTTTAAGAGCTTTTCACTTGATAAATAACCAAGGCTAAAATTTGTGTATGTTCTTCCCTTCCACCTAGTGTGATCTTGGGAACAAAAAGCCATTTTAGTCTTTCATTAAGAAGCACTTGGATTAATTGGGAATAAACCTTTTTTTACAAAGATTGATAGTAGTTAGTTTATTTACAAGTCTTTTCATTGTTATCTTTCTATGATATTGTGAATCTTTTTGAACTACTAACCATTTGTGCGAAAGACCTAAAATGCTTGTTAAAGAAATAAGGGCTCTCTTCAAACCAAATTCTAACATTCACGTGTGTTGTAGGTAGCCAACGGTGGTCTAAACCAAATTTCTTAATCCAAAAGATAAAAAACACACCAACACACAAATTCAAAACACCATTGTAGGTTTCAATTAAGAGCTATGGCTCGTCTGCTTAAAACTATGACATAACCCCTTTGGTATAAGCCTTAAGCTACAAAAATGGGGGTGGTCCTAGGAACCCTAAAGTAGTTCACGCAAGAGGAACCTTGTGAATGAAACAAGAAAGTTCTCCACACTACTGAATTGACTAGTACTCCTTGGTGATATTAGAGTCAAAGTTATTTTCATTATGACCCTATTGATAATGCAACTAAACGCACTAGTTTCTCATTGTATTATAAAGGGGGTAAAGTGAAGCTGATACTCCAAGATTATTAAATGCATGCGAATTTCTTAGTAAATCGAGCTCGCAGAAGTAAACTTGTGACACATCGAGAGAGAACCACCTAGGAAGCTTTCTAGCTTGGAGTCAATTTTGTCTTAGTTGTTATACTTGAGATATCTCACAAAGTGAAAACTTTTTTGGATTCAAACTCTTATTTTTCAAACAAGGGAAAGAATATCTTAAAGTTGAAACCGCATGACATTTCATCACGAAATCTATTTAGTGTTACTTTGACCTAGTTTTTCACTTTTCATAAGACAAGGTGAAACTCTGCCAAAGTTGCACCAAGTATTTTTCACCACCACTTGGTTTACACCTTTGTTTTCTTGTTGCCCATTTTGGGAAAAAAGGAAACAACATACGGAGATACCGCTTGATCATATTATGTGTCTACTACTTTTGTATTATACTTACACGACTAGGTTGTAATGTTAGAGCGTAAGTGTTGAAAGTGTGCATGGTACGTACTCACAATCTAGTAGGCCCTCATTGTCTCAAAACCCATATTTGAGACTTACTATCATTGTAGTTAGGTGGTATCATCATTGTCTTCTTTAGAATTGTTACGCTGCCCACATTATAGCCATACAATTGTGATATTTATGTCTTGTTTCCATTGTGAAACTTGGCCTAAATCTCTATATTGTATCGTTACGTTGCTCGCATGCTTAATAATTCCTTGATATACTTAGACATAGTTTTTACATCCTAGCTTTGTCTTGAGTTTTGTGAGTGTTGAGGTTACTTTGTTAGCATCACTATAACGCCATTTTGATACTAAAATATTGCTTTCTCACAAATTTTGATTACGTGTCCAAATAGCGTTGTTATGTTGCTCACATTTGTATCGTCCATTTTACAAGACTTAGACCTTGTTAGTATTTAGAAACTAATTTTGAGTATACCTTGTTAGAAGGTCACGTCAACACTTTCTTAGCATTTAGGTCTTGTTTGTTTCAAACTTGACCTAACTGGTGATATTGTGTTGTCACTATTTTGTTTCAAACCTATCTCAAAGAAACATAGGGAGTAAACTTTTGTTGTGACTAAATTTGAGTATTAGACGTCATTGTATTGTCTTATAAATCTCATGTCATATACTATCTTGCTAGAGTAGATCATTCTTTATTCTTTAGCTTCCTTAGGTTCATATTGACCTATTGGATTCATGGCTATTTTATAGTCACCTTTTTTTGTGATGACTTAGCGTCGTTACACCACTTGGTTTGTCTTAGGACCCATGTTTTCCAAATGCCTAGTTGGTTTCCATTGTGCTACCTAAATCGACACAGGACTCCCTTCTAATTGAAGGAGTTCAATCACACTATCTCAGTATAGATATTTGTATCCCACAAATGCTAGCAATGAGTAACTATCGCGATGTTTCTTATACATACAAAATTAAGGAATCAAATTTTTAGCATTCCCATCAAAGGATGTCCATCATGGCTATCCTTGTTTGGTTATTCACGCTAGAGAACTTTCGCTTTCGAGTACCCTGTTCCCCACCTTCATCTCATAGTCGATGGTATGGTTTGGATGCTTCTGATCCAAAATATTATTCGGGTTCCCCTACTCTTCTTCTAATTCCAATCCAAATTCTTCTTCTAATTCTTAAGATTCACCTCGATCTTCTGAATATTCTCATCAGAGTTGTTCACCTCATTTGAATCTTAATCCACAATTCTCCCTCTCTTCGCAGGACTCCCCTTATTAGTCACCTAAATGACATCTTCCTTTAAAGATCCGTGTGGTTCCAAGGTCCATCAATCAAACATCTAATCTAGTTCTTGAGTTGGGGTCCTCCCTTTCTTTGGATGACCTACCTTATTTTCTACCTTGACAACCTCCTCCTCTGTTGATGATATGGGCGACCCCAAATGCATCTAAGTTGATACCTACGTCCGCATGATCTGCTAAGTCGACTCCCATGTCACAATATTCCAAGTCGACACCTATGTCACAATCTTCTAAGTCAACTCTTATATCACAATCATCTAAGTCAACACGTACATCACAAACACCTCAGACAAGTCCTATGTCACAATCATATGCTGATTTTATATGCAATCCTCATTGTTTCCTGGAAATATGTCATCTTCTAGGAAAGCCAATACCAATCAGTTCTAAATCTAAATCTTCTTCTACTTGTGAGACATCTAGATCCAAATCTACTTCATCTCTTGAGTCATCATCTTCTCAATCTTCCACACCAGTTGGACTGTTTCTTCTAATCAACCTCTTATGGTCAAAGAACAAATACCCCTACCAATCGATTCATCTTAGGATGAGGAGATGATCACATAATTCCTGGGGTCACATGATGGCATTCCCCTAGAGGATTACAATCAAGGATTTAATCTTGACTTCGATACGCTTACGTATTGGGAAGAAGAAATTGATTCCTTTTGTTAGAAAATAGAGGAAGATCCTAAGACCATTGAGGAAGATCCCATCTTTTCATCACTCAATCATTCTTTATCTATCACGATTCCTCAATCACAAACTCACCTTGGGTCACCACCTAGTAGCCCATCATCTTCTTATATATGTGGGCCACCTCCAAGTAGTCCCTCATCATCTATATGTGGCTCACCTCCTGGTATCCCATCTTCTTCTATTCTTGGGCCACATCCTAGTAGCTCATCATCTTCTATATATGGGACACCTCCAAGGATCCCTTCATCTTCAATCTATGGGACACCTCCTAGGTAGCCCATCTTCTTCTATCTATGGGACACCTCCTGGTAGCCCATCCTCTTCTATACTTAGGGCACATCCTAAAACCCCTCATATTTAATTTTTGGGTCGCATCCTAGTAGCCCATCATCTTCGATATATGGGACACCACTAGGTAGTCCTTCATCTTCTATCTTAGGGCCACATCCTAGTAGTCCTTTATCTTCAATCTATGGGACACCTCCTGGTAGCCCATCCTCTTCAATTCTTGGACCGTATCCTTCATGTCCATCATATTGTTCTTTTATCAATGATTGTGGCAAACCCACCATCATTTCTCCCACCAATTCTATTCATCTAATTTCTTCTCCCACTTCTCGGAACAAAGAAGTCACATATCAACTTACAAGAAGCCCTAATGGTTCCTTCATCCAACTACAATTAAAAATTCCAAGAGATTGAAAGCTCACAACAATTTAAATGATCTTAAATTTTAGAATCAACCACTATTCAAAAATGCACATCAACGCACCCATCAAGTATGGCACAAAGTGCATAAACCTCTAGATAGGGACCTCAATATCCCACATATGAAATCCATGTTTCATGATAAAACACAGTCATCTATTGAGTATGAGCTCACAACGATCATTGAGATCGGGGATAATATGACTCTTGATAAGCAAACACACCTAGTCTTCCTTATCAAGGAAATCGCTAACATTGTTGTTGGATCTTATCGGGTCAAATGATCTTGTCGGTCCCAACTTTCAAAAAAAAACAAAATGAAAAAATGAAAAACATTTATATATATATATATATATATATATATATATATATATATATCAAAGGTAAATGAAAAACATTGCAATCATGTTTTGCATACACATGGATGTTCTTTCTTCCCTTTCTTTTTCTTCTTTTGCAAGTCTTCCTACTATTTTCATCCCTTTGATGATATTTTGGTTATCAAATTTACACACATTTTGTGACGTTTATCTCTATGGTATCCATTTGACCTTCGTCTTTTATCACCTTGGTAAATTAAAGAACGATTGACCTCTTAGAGATCCTATCACAATATACATCTAAAAAAACTTGTTGCGGAGAACTTTTAGACGTATTTGTTGACACTAGTCTATGTTGTCATCACAATCACTTCGCCTCCTTCCATAAAGACATCGGTGGTTCTTAAACCCTTGTCAAACAAGAGAGCTGAAATAATTTTTCAGAAAGAAAAATAATCAATCAAATAAAAAATCCAAAGCCAAAAGCAAAAGCAAATTGATATATAACTCTCTCTTGGGGTATTTCCAATAATCTCTCTTCAAGTTATGGATGCACTGATTGTGAGTAGAGAAATGTTGTGATTAGAATCAAATGCACCTCCATTGGGGATATGGATTTTTGGCTGGAAGTGGAGCAATGTACGGCTCTCCTTACACAATACATTCACAAAAAAACAACTTTGAAAAATAAATTTCCACGTGCACACACTTTGGATCTCTATGAGCAAACATGATTAGTATCTTACCAAGTGTCTTTTTTTGGACCTTGTTCAAACTCTTACTCTAGTCTGTATCATGTATCACAATTTGTGCCTTTGTCTAATCACTTCTTCATCGCAAGTCTTCTAAGCTACATTCATTCACATTCACATTGTTCTTCTACTTCGTTCAGAACATCCATGTGTATAAGATTTCCTTTTTGCCATGTTTGCGGACACCTTTGTCCCCTTCACAAAAGAAATCTTCCACTTCTTTCTATCATGTGCTTCTTGGCCAACTTACATTGGGGGCATCCTTGCTCCTTCCTAGCACATCATTGGGTTACGTTCATCATCATGTTGAACCTATCTATATTGGCCCTGATCTAAATTATGCACGTGAAGATTTTTCCTTTGAATATTCCCATCTAACGTTGGGGAAATTTCACATCTTCACTTTCTTATACATACACGTGGAATTCTACCCTTGTACATCCCATTTGTTGATGGGGAATCCATGTTTCTTCATTTCATGTACATAGCTTCAAAAAACTTCTAAAAATAAAAAAACATTCAAATATGTTTCAAAAGTCAAAAACATTTAAATTTGTTTCAAACATCAAAACATTCAAATATGTTTCAAAAACTCCCAAAACATTCAAATATGTTAGTCGGAAAAATCAAAACATCCAAATAAACATCAAAAACCCAAAAATTGGTAAAATCATTAAAAATCCAAAAATAAAAATTCAAAATTGGTAAACAACATACACGCATTAAGCCTATGTCAAATACATTATCCTCGAACATCAAAATTTTTCCTACAAAAACATCTTTCTTAAGTTCTTGTTTATTCTTGTCTCAAACGACTTGCAGATCATCGTGATCTACCTCCATTAACAAAAGCTAGGTTGCTTACTATGTTGGTACTCCCGTGTAATGCTGAGTTCTCGAGACGTGTCATAGTGCATGAAATATTTCCCATGTGACTACTCGTGTCCTTCATTTTCCCCTCGCATGTATCCTTGCTTGGGGCACCATTTTAAACCCTTGTCGTTACAACATGAACATTTTGGAAGTACAACTTGATAACAAAATCATTGGTGTAACTTGTCTTGAATGTTTTTGTTTGAGTATGTGTGATTATACTAGTTTCTCTGTTATATTAGTTGGTTTACTTTCTCGTATTACATTGCATTATGTATGTTGCATTGAGTTAAGCATCATTTTACTTTCTCGTATTACATTACATTATGTATGTTGCATGGAGTTACGTAGCAATGAACAAATGTTAGTAATTTATCTTTCATGTTATCTTACACTTTTTTATTTCAATAAAGGCCAATGATGTAGACCTAGGGGAAAAATGATATAACAAAGTTGCTTATTGAAAGGTTGGATGTAAAGATTGGGCTTGTCCTATATTCTCCATTATCATTTATTATCACTACTAATTTTTCTTCCAAATCACCTGGGTAATAAACAACCATGTTTATCCCTATCCCTCTTCCTATTATATAACCAAATATTTCACGCTCGTTTCATCTTATTTCTTCTATCCATTTCAATCATATTTTTGATCGTCGATTGACTTCTTCTATCACCCCATCAACACTCGAGGGGGCATCCTTCATCCTACTAATTTTTCTTCAAAAATTACATGTTTATGCTTGTCTACTATATTTGAAGAGAAGTTACGTACTTCACCTCAAAAGGGGGAAAATTTACACACCTATATTCCACTTTTGCAATCTTATTGCCAAAACACATACAAATCACTCCCATTCTTCCCAATTTCATCATAATTAGTGATTTCCGCTAATTAACTAATGTTTCTTACCAATTTGTTCAATTAGCAAGCACTTTGTTGGTTACCAAACTTCTTTCACATTCGGATGTCACTTTACTGACGAATCATAATCAAAATCCTCATCAAAACAAATAATTAGCGATTATTAAGCTAATTAAGCCTATTTTTCCCTTGCTTTGGTCAATATACTCTACTATTGGCTCAAACCCCTCTTCCAACCACTCAAAATCACCTCACTTATCTCCACAACATCTCAAAGAAGCTTCAAAATCTTATCTTAGCCTCTAGTTGACCTTAAGTGGTTGATCGGGGTTCCACACATCCTAATCACTTGATAATTCACTAATTATGATTAGTAAAGTCTTAATCATGATTAGAAAGTCTTAGTCTACTTTATAATTTTAGTCCCACATACACCAGGATGCAAGTTTTCCTTAAAGGAAAAACCATAAATAAGACTAAGTGTTATCTTCCAACTTTACACCATGCTTTGATTTGCATCTCATATAAGAAATATGATTTATAGCCAAGCTCAATCCTTTCCTAAAGTCTTCAACAAGGTTAGTATATGGATATCCAAAATGGCCATGTAGTCATTTAGAGAGGTCATTTCACCTTGCTTGGAGTAGTAACCATTACCATTCGATTGCCCTCTTAGGTTTATTTAGGCCCATGTTAGGTAAGTGAACATATTAGTGTGCATGTTTAGTTAGATTTTGAATTATATTCATGTTAATTTAGCATTCCTTTAAGATTTTAACTTAATGTTACATTCTTAGACTTAGAGCCTTGACTAGAGGTGACAATGGTGTTAACCTTCCTTAGTTAGTCATACAATTTGCTTTGTAAAGTTTAGGGTACTTTTAGATGGAATAGAATAAACTTCCCTTCTATGTTTGTGTGATGCGGATGAACCAGGTTTTGACCCTTGTGATGGAGTTAGATGGATGCAAATGAGCTCTAGATGGATGTAACCTTAGATGATGATAGTAGTGCCTAGTGCTTGGTCCCTCATTATGGTCTCATAACTTTATATTTATATGGTTCTCTTGTTTTAATTTCATAATTAACCCCGAAAAGGATGACCACCAAAAAGATAAGAAGCTCAAATGGCTAGAAGTGCCCAAAAAGTGGTGGGAAAGTGTAATAAGGATCAGGGCACCTCAACTAGGACCAGGGGCACCTGTGGGCGCCACAAAGACTAGCTCGGGCACCCTAGTTAAGGCTAAAATAACATAAAGTGACAAAAATTGACTAGGCATATATGCAAAGAGGGTCGGGAAGTACAATAGCAAGCAAATAAAAATAGCCAAAAGACAAGATTTAATTAGTACTTTCTTCACTCAAAAACCATATGAATAGTAGTATGCGATCGGGACTAAATAATACCCAAAGTTCATGATTTAGTGTCTACATTTGCACCCACTATATGTTGGTGAGCGGAAATCTCGGTAATATAAAGTAGATAGAGATGTGTACCTATGTCCATGTAGAGTGATGTGGAAAGCATGCCGAAGGACTAGACAAAGCGTGGAGTGACAAAAATATGATGGAGTGTGGAAACTAAAGATTTGAAAGCACAAAAATTTGATGAGAGTGAACCTAGGGAAAAAATGTGTGTATAGTTGTCGATGTGTGTTATGTACCTTCTTATTTAGTATGAGGTGTGTGCTATTGCAAGGTGTTGTTAATGTTTTTTTGTTTTTGTTGTTGTTGTTGTTATTGATTGCTTACTTCTCATATGGTCGGACCTACAAGGAGAAAATGATCAAGTAGTCAAATATGCATGTATATATGTTAAAAATGCATGTAAAAGATGCACGGATGTGTAATGAAAAGACTGAAATGAAAGTATCAAAAGTGTGAAAGGAACATGTGCACCTAATTCATGATGAGAGAAAAGGGTGTAGAAAGAGGATAGCTTATCCTAGGTTTTTTGGGCGATCCAACGCCATAGGAAAAATAAGTATATGGAGGAATTTTTCCATATCCTCCAACCTTTAACTGCTTCTTTGAACATGTGTGAAGAGATCTCTATATTGCCTAATTTTGTGGGTGATCCGACGCCACTGGCCAAAGAAGTATAGGGAGGAATTATGTTATATACTCCAACCTTTAACTTCTCCCCGAGAAAACTAAGGACAAACATGTCCCGTAAAAGCCACTGTGTACGAGGTTCGTAGATTGGTCTGAACCCACTCGTTGTATAACCCACAATGTCAAGGGTAGAAATTGTATTGAATTGAACCGGTGTAGAAGCATTGTGTAGAATGTAAAACCCCAAATGATGTCCCCCTCTTTGGGGGTGCATGCGACATCGCTAATAGGAGAATGCAGCCCCAAAAGAGGACCAACCGCATGAACTTTGTAACTCTACCCTGCAGAGGAAAGGAAGGCATTTGGTAGAAACCAAGGCGTACACAAACAAGAGAGGCTAGAAAAAGACAAGTGTTAGTATGAACAAGCATGCATGTAGAAAGTAATGTGTAAGCTACATAAATAGTGTAAAAGCTACCAAGCAAAGTAGTAATGTAAACATGCAAGAAGACAAATTAAGCCACATAAAGTGGGTGCAAAGATGGGGCATCACTCACGATATCACTAGGCATGTAAGGCCATCATGGCCACATACAACAAACAAGTGTGCACACCAAACATAGGGCAAGGCCTAGATACAAAAACAAACAATATCGACAATGCAACAAACAAATATGGAAACAAATATCCTTGCATAACAAATGTTGCACATGAAGCACCCGTTAGCATGTTAGAAAGATAACTAGTATGTCAAAAGTGTGTATAACCAAGTAATGTAAAGTGCTAAGTACAAAATGAAATAATAACACCTGTAAGAGATGAATGTGATGCCCCCAATGACCAGTGTAGGAAGGGTAGAAGGCGAGCATCCATAATGTATGAAAAGACCTAAATTTATGATCACAACTAGACAAAGGTGTGAATGCGCATGTGTGTATGGTATATATAAATGACATAAAAGAAATCTAACGGCATGTGTAATAGAGTGACCATATATAAGCAAATGCAGGTAAGATTAAAAGCAACCATGATATGCAATATTGTATGGATGGATGAAATGGAATACAAGATGGATGATAGGATCCGTGTGCCCCTGAGTGAATGGAAATGTATGCAATGATGTTCATTTGGTTTTCCCCCTCAGCAATCAAGAATGAACCGTAAACGAGAGTGTGTCATTGGGAAATGGTTGAAGTGTGTGTTGTGTCTAACACATTGTGATGAATGTGTATGTGTATTGATGAGATGCGACCTAGAAATGATGTATGCGTGAACCTTATAGCCGAAGCGTATATCACGACAAGATGAACGTAGGAGTGATGATGTAGCCTAAAGTGTATATCACTACAAGATGAATAGGAGTGGTGATGTAGCCTAAAAGTGTTGTAGACACCCAAATTTGGGTCACATTCCCCTTGATCCCCTTCAAGTAATTAATGTAATACATTTAACTAACCATGACCCCATTACTACATATTAAAATTCACCTTCACATTATTAATTGATTTAATTATTTTAATTAAATTAATGTTGCCCTCATACCTCCACCTCACCCTAGACCCATTCCAGGGGCATTTAACTCACAGTGTTTGATTCATCACCCTCACCACTGAGTCGTCACCTTAAACATTGAGTTATAACTCCTACTGTTGAGTCACTAACTTGACCTAACTAACTAAGACTTATTCCTAAACCTAACTAGACCTTTCCTAAGTTCTTCCTACCTTCTCTCACGTGAAATCTACTTTCCTAAGCGGACTCAATGAGGAAAGCATGCCAAATCTAGGAAAATCTACCTATTTTTGGTAAATAGGTCTATTTTTCCCTAACCGACACTAGTTTACACAATCGACATCGGTTTACCTAAACCGCGATCGGTTCCTTTATATACAACTCTATAATTATTTACCTAGGTTGGTCATTTTAGTTTTGGGAATTCTATTGCAATCAAGCAAGGATCTCGAGCCATTGCTTCATCCAAACGATGTCTACACATCATTAGAGAGCAACACAAGCCAAGGATTCCCTTCCAAACCATTGGAACATTCACGAGAATAAATAGGACACATTGCCGCAACACCGAGCCAACCACCACTTCGTCAATCAATCACCAACCTCCTTCCAACTAAGAAATCTTCACAACAAGTAACAAGATCTCAATATTTTTGCTTACTTTATTCCAGATCTCTTATGTCTTTCAAGATTTTCGCTTTCTCTTGTTATCCGAATATCTCCATCTTCCCACCAACCCCAACCACCTATAACCTTTTCACCTTTTGTGACCTCTCCCTCTATATTCTTGAGTCTCATCGCAATATTACGAACCTAACCATACCCTTCTCACTTTTTGTGCAATCACGAGAGAAAGCCTAGAAACCATTTTTATTAAGTTATAATCATTTGTCCCCACCGATGTCGGTTCACCCTACCGCCGCTCGGTTTCATCTCTTTACCAACATCGATCACCCGACCGATATCTACTGTGTTGTTGTGTACCCCTTTGATTAAGAAGCCTCTCGATCAACCAAAACTAACCCGATGCTCACCCAATCATTCTCGGACCCTTTACCAAACCTCTATCGTGCCCGCAAAACCCCATAATAACCTACCAAACCTTTAGATCTAATCATAGATTTTCCTATTCGATTAGATTTACTTATTGTATTTGCACAAGATACCTAAATTGTATAACTACATTAGGATTTTTTTATTTCATGATATTTGTTGCATTAATTTGTATTTAAAAAGTGGATTGATAGCCTTCTAGGAAGCACCACGCTTCTTGGATCTAACATCTGCTAGGAAGCCCACTAACCTATATTATTAATGTCATTTTGTGGTCTTTTGTTTCTTACAAGTCGTTCCCCCTAGCCAAAGGGAATCTCTTCACGATCAGTTTGGATCAAAAGTCATTAATGCGCACATTCAACCTTCAACCTACATTTTACACATATTCCTCCTAACCTATTTCCTATTCAGTTTTAACCAATGAACAAATTAGGTGAAACATCTTGGCATGCCTAGTGGGACCCATTTGGGGTTCTTTGCATTGTTCATTCTTAGGGAATTATTGTGTGTTTGTTTCTTTATGAAGGAAAGTTCACATTAAAATCTTCTCCCTTGGAAACATTCTCTTATTCTCATTTTCTTAGTGGCATTTGTCTTTTAGGATTAAAAAGAACTCTTATTTATTTTCTTGCATTGCATTTAGTGAAATTCACACCCTTAACCTCTTCATAATTTGTTCTCATTGAATATAATTTGTGGATTTGGGTTTTAAAACTTGTGCACTTGCATTGTTGAGTTTGTTACATTATAGCTCATCTAAATTGTGGGCAACCTATATGCTGGAAGTCATGCCTAGCTGATGGTTGAAAAATTGAACTCGTAGCTCACATTTTGCACACTCTCTATACCAAATCAGTGAAAACAAACTACACAGTTCTTGAACAACATCTTTCCCGAAGAAGTTGTTAACAATCACACAATCAGAGGATTGATAGTGGGCTCCAGCTGGTTTCTCTGTCTAGCTATCAAGATGTTTCACCTAATTTTTGTTGGTTAAAATGATTAGGAAATAGGCTAGGGGAATGCCTATAAGATGTAGGTCGAAGGTTGAATGTGTGCGTTAATGACTTTTGATCCAAGCTAATCATGAAGAGATTCCCTTTGGCTAGGGAATGACCTATAAGAAACATAACAAGACCACAAAATGGCATTAATAATATAGGTTAGTGGACTGAATATCAGATGCTAGATCTGGGAAGCGTGGTGTTTCCTAGAAGTCTATCAATCCACTTTTAAATACAAATTAATGCAACAAATATCATGAAATAAAGAAATCCTACTATAGTTATATGATTTAGGTATCTCATGCAAATATAATAAGTAAATCTAATCTAACATGTAAAGCTATGATTAAATTTGGAGGTTTGGTTGGTTATTATGGGGTTTTGCAGGTTTGATGAAGGTCTAGTAAAGGGTCTAGGAATGATTGGGTGAGGTCTGGGTTAGTTTTGGTTGATCAGAGCCTTGCTCGTCAAAGGGGTACAAAATGACACAAAGATCGATATCGGTAAAGAGATGAAACCGATGGCGGTAGGGTAAACTGACGTCGATGGGGAAAATGACAATAACTTAATAAAAATGGTTTTGGGCTTCTCTGTGATTGCACAAAAAGTGAGAAGGGTGTGGTTAGGTTCGTAATATTGCTGAGAAGACTTGGGAATATAGAGGGAGAGGTCACAAAAGGTAAAAGGTGAAGGTGGTTGGGGTTGGTGAATTGGTGGGAAGATGGAGATATCTAGATAACAGTAGAAACTAAAAATATTGAAAGATATAAGAGATCTGCAATAAAGTAAGCACAAATGATTGAGATCTCGTTACTTACTTGTTGTTGTGAAGATTTCTTAGTTGGAAGGAGGCTGGTGATTGATTGACAAAGTGGTGGTTGGATCAGTGTTGTGGCAGTATGGCCTATGTATTCTCGTGAATGTTCCAATGATCCTAAGGGAATCCTTGGCTTCAGACCGCTCTCTAATGATGTGTAGATGTCATTTGGATGAAGCAATGGCTCTGAGATCCTCGCTTGATTGCAATAGAGTTCCCAAAACTAAAATGACCAACCCGGTAAAGAATTATAAAGTTGTATATAAAGGAACAAATTGCGGTTTAGGTAAACCGACGTCGATGCGGTAAACCTGGGTGTCGGTTAGGGAAAAATAAGCCTATTTACCAAAAATAGGTAGATTTTCCTATATTTGGTGTGCTTTCCTCATTGAGTCTACTTAGGAAAGTAGATTTCACATGAGAGAAGGCAAGAATAACTTAGGAAAGGTCCAGTTAGGTTTAGAAAGAAGTCCTAGTTAGTTAGGTCAAGTTAGTGACTCAACACTAGGAGTTATAACTCAGTGTTGAAGGTGATGACTCAGTGGTGAGGGTGATGACTCAAACACTGTGAGTTAAATGCCCCCTGGAATGGGTCTAGGGTGAGGTGTCACGGTGAGGTGGAGGTATGAGGGTGAAATTAATTTAATTAAAATAATTAAATCAATTAATAATGTGAAGGTGAATATTAATATGTAGTAATGGGGTCATGGTTAGTTAAATGTGTTACGTTAATTACTTGAAGGGGATCAAGGGGAATGTGACCCAAATTTGGGTGTCTACATTTTCCCCTTTTGTCGTGTAGCTTGTATTGGTAAGCGAAGCTAACAAAATATAGGAGTCGGTGCCCCGGTATGAGTGGAGGTTAGATTGCCCCAAGTAGGGCGGAAGGTGATCCCCTTCAAACTAAGAACTAATGAGGTGGGAAATGGAGTCGGTGAGTCATTTGATAAATAGGCAAATGGTGAAAGTAAGGGTTGGTGGGTAATGGTATTTTTGGGTCATGTAATAGGTAATGGAAGTCAAAACACCCACATGTATAGATTGCGATAAGGTACCAAGTTTAAGAGCTTACAAACTCTACTTCATCAAAGGTCGATAGGTTTATCCAAACAAGGTTGAAGTGGTTCAGGTATCCAAGGTATAGGATATGGTCCTGAAACATAACTAGGCAAGGTGTAGGAATGGGCAATAGGTTGTGTTCTAGGGTACCAAAGGTATGGTCAGGATAAACATCATGGCTTTAGGCAAGGTAAGGTCATTAGGTTGAACAACATGAGTATCATATCGCAAGATCAAGCGAATACACGAATTTGAGTGTCACAAAAGGCAAGTGTCGGTCGGTGAGTTGGGAAAGGTCGTAGGTAAGGCCATGTTAGGGGCAAAAACATGCCCCAATGGATGGTGAGGTTGGATGGAAGGTTATAAGGTCATTAAGGTAAGGGGTAAGGTCTAGGTCAACTTTGGGTTAGGCGACAAAAGAGCTTTGGGCAAGCATAGGTGGGGAAATATGGTGCAATTAGGTAAAAGGGACTACCCAACCGGTCTTGGCCAATGATATAGGTCAAGTGAAATTGAGCATGGTGTACTAGGGCACATGACCAATGTTGGTTTAGGGAAACCAACGTCGGTCAAGTCAGATTTGGGATAAAAAGGTAAAATCCATGAATTACGAATTCATTTGTGTTGTGCCATTTGTGAAAATGACAAGAAGAGAGGCATTTTCATACCATTAACTAGAGTGAACGTGATTGGGAAAATTTCTAGGCTGATTTGGAGAGAGGTGAGTGGTTGGAGAGGTGTAGAGGTGGGCCTACGAGATTGTTTCATGCGATTCGATTCTTTGGAGAGCCGAGGTTTGAGTCAAACATGGCAACATCGGGAGGAGGTACGAGAGGACCACCAGCTTAGAGACCGAAGATCCCAGTGAGGAGACATCAACGTGTAGAGGTAGGATTCAATCCTTGTTAATTGTTTTGATTGAATTTTTAGGTAAAAATGAAAAAAATGGGGGTGGGAATGAAAAATTCAAAATGTAATGAAAAAGGGAAGAATGTGGGTATGGGGCGGTGTAATGTAGTTTAATTAGGTTATAAAATGGAAATGGGTGGGGTATGGGTGGTGTTTGGGTAGTTTTAGGCTTGCTTTCAAAAAATTAAGAAAATTGGGGTGTGGGGTTTCGAATGTGGAGTTGAACCGAGAGACGACGCGTCGGTGCAGGTGTGTGGCGACATCGGTCAGGCGTGTTAGTATCGGTTGGAAAATAGGTGACCGATATTGGTTCAAGGTGACCGATATCGGTCAATGTGACCGATGTCGGTCACTGTGAAAAGTGACCTAGTCTAAATAGGGTAAGTGTAGAAGGCCAAAATGGGGTGAAACTAGAAATCAAAGGGTAGGTAGGTAGTGAATGAGGGAAACAGAGAGGGATGAGGGGTAAAATTAGGTGTGTGGGGAAAATATAGGTAAATATGGGCTGGTAATAGTTGATGATTAGGTCACGGTGATGAAATGAGGATGGGAACTTGGTAAGTTGGGGTAGAACAAATGATAGGTCAGGGAAGTAGCTAGGAAATAGATATGTAGGTAGAAAAATGTGGGTATAGGTTATCGATGGGGGTGGGGTAAGTGGGTGTGAAGAAATGAGTAAAGTAGCTTAGTACTTGACATTTTGAGTTTTATGGATGCAGTATGACATCAATTGATGGTGCAGATAAGTTCCCACCATTATTGGTGGAGATATGACCCAGTGTCACCGAAGAGGAGTGGACACACATTCGAGAGGTCATTTTTGTGGGCACTAGGTGGTACAGGTGGATCTCGATGGGATCACAGTCTCATGGTTGCTCTCTTTAATAGATGGGATACAATGACCGACACCTTTCACCTACCCATCGATGAGATGACCATCATGATGGTGGATGTATATAGGATTCTGTAGCTACCTATTATTGGTGAGCTAGTATATTATGTGTCAAAGAAATGGATCCTTCGAGGCGATGATTACAATATTTGGGGAGATGGTGAGTGACCTGACTGAGCACAGTGTTAGTCTTGTTTATGGGGCTATGTATGTTGCACACTTGTAGGAGACATGATTAACAGTATTGATGATGGTAGCGGTGGGGTGTTATGCACTTCCTGATTCAGTGCGTGGTTAGTTTCCCAGAGGACTGGTGGACATTACGAGATATGATCGAGGATCAAGTCTACTTTCCCTGGGCACCTGCATATTTAGTGTAACTATACAGGGAGTTGTGGGCTTACCAGAGGATGCGACGCTATAACATCTATTGTTCCTTCCTATTGCACTGCTGAGTGTACAAGCATATTGTGATAGTGTGGCCACGAGGACTACCGGTACCAAATTGGCACCGTGGAGGACAGAGGGAAGGTTACATGAGGTGGGTGGTTGTAGGTGGTCATCCTTGAGTAGAGGAGGCAGCGCATGACACATTATACTACATGCACTAGTTAGAGGCCATGTATGGGATGGACATAGTCTAGCGACCCTATGTCAATTTCCCATCGTTCAAAGAGATGGCCCGGAGCTACATGGTTTTCAATTATTGTGGTGGATACATGGCAGATGTACCGGTACGTATGAGATGATACCCATGGACAAAGACCGATGGTAGTTTGGATTATAGGCGGATGTGCCACTTCCCTTCCCACAGTACCGCATGGATGATGTGGAGAGACCTTTGTCTCCACCTCGACTTGTAGACCCCAGAGGATAGGAGGAGGTACCAGTGGATGGGATATTAGATGATGCAGGGACCACTATGGCATACAGACAATGGTGGGTAGCAGAGTTACGAGAAACACCACCATAGCTAGGTTAGTGACTTAGCCACCGTGATGGTTCAAAGGATGCCCTACGGGACAGTGACCACGCCGGGAGTTCAATGACAAAGGCACAAGCACAAGTAGTTACCTTGACTAGGTAGGTGACTACACTACAAGGTCACCGACTACTCCCCAAGCATGAGGCACAGTACAAGCTCCGATAAGGGATGTTGCACAGTGGTAGTGTTACAGGCATAGGTCACGGGCTTACAACAATTAGGCAACAACAAGCATATACCACTACAAGATGAAGGTAATAGGTGACCATTTAGCTTAAGTTGCATGTTACTAACCTAGGAATTTCACATGATATAAGGGTGAATGACGAACGTGTAAGTATGATCGTATTCATTTGATTTGTAAACCCTCGATACATCGAATATGGACTCGAGGAACTAAAGTGTGTCATAGGGTAATGAGTGCAACGTGTAGAAGAAGGTATAGTATTTGTGATGATGATATATGAACATATGATGTGTAAGATGCGCAAATATGTGATGTGTATAATGTAATGCCAAAAGTGTAGATAACGTAATAATGTAGTATGTATGATGATGTTAAAAAAGTAGACAATGTGTAAAATGTGTATAATGTGTAGATGTGCAATGGTCGAAATGATGTAGACTAAGTGTAGAATATATGATGTATAATGCAAAATGTGTGAATAGATGTAATGTGTAGTACCTAAGGTGCATTATGTGGGGTTCATGTGTAGTATACCCTTAACAATCAAGTGTGAATCGAAGCACGAGTGTGTCATCGGGTAAGGAAGACACTAGAACGCGTGATGATTATGCATATGCTAGAAGATTGATGTATGCAGAGATTATAAAAGTGTTAATGTTAATATGATGGGGGGAGAAATGTGTTAGATGTTATGTCCCCAAGTGTATGGTAGAGAAGGTGACTATGTGCAGATTAAGGAGATCATCGTTATCGTGGTCTAAACTTACTGGAGTAGCGTCAGAGACATGATAAGCTATAAAGTGAGGAGGGTCGTATAAGGACCCATTATGGCATAGTGTGTACACATTCATTACATATTCCTCATCAGTAAAGGCTATCGGTGGACAACCGTGAGCATGCCAATGAGAGATATTCGAGCGTGAGTGAGAGAAGAGTCATTAGGAATAGAGATATTGCCAAAATGCATAGGAAATGTAAGTAAAGAATGGTTAGTGTCTATCGTACCACCAATATAGTCAAGTCAAGACTATCCAAGTGTGAGTGGAGAGTTACGAGGGGTGTGTGCAACAAAGACCGTCGATGAAAGACACACAGGCGAAGTGGTCGTAATGTGACATGATAAAGATGTGGTGAATGAAGAGGTGGTAAGATGTCATTAAGTGTCATACCAAACCTAACCAAGTCATCACGTGTACAAATAGTATCTAAATAAGTGGATTCAATTGGGATGTGCTACCAAAAGGACTTGTTGATAAATAATGTGCATGTAAAAGGAGGTGGTGGCAATGCAAATTGTGCAGTAGGTGATGAAATAGTGTCTAAAGCGTTAACAGATCCCTGATAGAGTACCATAACATTGGTATAAGGAGGGGTCTTAAACCTATATTCACCTATGTCATCAACCACAAATGTGTCTTCAAGTAAGAATTGTCTACGCCAAGAGGTGTAAAATTTAGTTGTCTTAATGCTTTATCAGTGAGTTTGATAGCATTGAATTCGTCGGCAGAGTCCTCAGAATCATCGGTGTTAGCATCCTCATGTTGTGTAGCTTTATCAAGTATATTAGTAGGTGACACAACATGTGGAGAAATAGAAGGTGTCTCGATAGTTGGAGAAGGAATGTTGATAGGAGCTGATAGTGTAGGTGAAATAATAGTCGTAGTGTGAGTAGAAATAGCTGGAGTATTTACAGCAGTAAAATAAGGTTGTGATGCACTAGATTGACCAATGTCATATGTGTCAAGGATACTATATGGAATACGTTGCAAAGGTGGAATGGGCATAGCAGTAATAGGGTCTATATAACAATATTTGAATGGCTCGATCTATGGTGATAGTATGTTCATAGCCATCATGCGGAATTTGACACATTGGTGAATAGTAGATGGAACCATTTGTATTGTGTGGATCCAAGGTCTACCTAATAAGAGATTGAACTAAAATGAGGCATTTATAACATAGAAATCAGTGAGAATGGTCTTAGGCCCAACCCGAATGTGTAATGAGATAGTCCCTAGACATGTGCAAGTGGTAGAATCATAACCTTGAATGAGAGTAGAATTCTTAGAAATTAGATTATCATTAATACCCAATTATTTTAAAAGAGAATGAGCACATAGATTGATGGTTAATCCATTATCAATGAGGACTCATTTGATGCAAGTAGTGCTAACGATGGCAAAGTAATGAGTAAAGGCGCACATGGATTGATTTTAGCAAAAGGTGATAGATCTTCGTCAATGAAAGATATAGCATGTGGAAAATTATGAAGAGATTGTATGAGATGTGTAAAGGCTACTGCAGAGTTATCACTTTCAATATGAATAGCATGAAGGGAAGCTTCTAATGTGTTATGGAAGTCTGGTGCATTACGTAATAAGTCATAACGAGAAATATTAGTAGGCATATTTTTAAGTTTCTCAATGATTTTGTAGCCCTTAGATTTAATAGGAGGAGGTGCTGAAGTAATAGGTGGAGGAATAGAAGCGAGCAAATTATAAGAGGATTAAGATGAGTACAACAAGTAGTAACTACATTAATGGATGGATCATCCTGAGGCATGACAAAATGAGGAGGATGTTGGGTATGCATGTGCATGAAATCAACAATAATAGTAACTATGTCTGAGACCTTAGTTGGTGCAAAGGTAGGATAAGAGGATTGAGCCATAACTTGATAAGGAGACGACATTGTCAAAAGGAAGTGTTTGAAAGATGGGGTTCACCAAAATGATTAACTAAAATATGGATTTTATTAAGTCAACCTAACTAGGAACAATAGTAAATAATAGTAAATAAATGCAATGAATAAATATGAAAGTGACCCAAACAACTAAACTAATGAAAATGTGAAACCCTAATTGACAAGTAGGGTTGGAAGGAGCTTAACTGATTCAGAGGTTGATTTAGACTGCTATAAAATAAACTAAATATTCTAGAAACAGGAACAAACATGTAGAGGTCCTAAAAAGGATAAATCTAAGCTATTTGGAGGGACAATGGTGTTTGTGAGAGGATTAGGGTGCATGTGGGCACCCTAGTCTGAATTATGGGTGCTCTAGTTTGTGCAAGAGGTCCAGCAACCAAATTTGTAGGGTCAAATGATGATGTGAAGCCCTCGCTACTTGTTGTATACCGAATGTCGCAAATGATCAATGATGAAAGATAGACCTATAAGACCCCAAAACAAGCATCAAACCCTAAAAATAAAAATACAAATAAAGGGGTCAAATTTTCCTCAGCGGCCACAATGGTGGACTTACTAATTGAGCGCTGCACTACATCTTAGACCCAATGTAGTTCTATGTGTGTGCATGTGTGATCATGCCCTAGGTTATTCTTGTGTCAATCACACTTTGTGAAGTAGCAAGAAATATCTAAGTGTAGAAAAATGTAATATAATGGTGGATGGAATAGAATAAACTTCCCACCTATACTTGTGTGATGCAAGCGGGGTCGACCCACCATTATAGTGCATATGAGAGAGATAAGATATATTAGCTACACTACGTCTGGGAAGCATGAAAATAAGAAGATACACACACACACACACACTCAACTTGCATGTGCCTCTATTCTATTTATTTCGCGGGTCTCAGTTTGATAGATAGTACCGTTGGATCGCCGGTAGTTGGAATTAGGATTCGAAGGTGTCCCGGACTATCTCATAACAAATAGCACTCATCCCCCGATTACATTACTATAACGTTATATCGCCAATAACATCTCATCTCTCTTAGGTTGGTCGTATCGAGATAACAAAGAACCTTTAATGCCAACTATATATGTGGCCATGGCCAATCCCAAATGTATGATTTATAGGGCATTTGGGTCCTTCACCATTTCATTCATGGTTAGTGTATCAATGATAATGTAGACACCAAAATTGGGTCACACTCCCCTTGGCCCCTTGTCAAATAACCACTCAAACATACTCACCAAACCATGGCCCCTTCCACCCCACATCACTATTAATTTAATTAATTCAATTAAATTAATATATATCCTCACAATATTTATTATCTAATTATCTTAATTTCCACCTCACCTAGACACCTCATCCAACCACCTCATCCTAGACCTATTCTTGACATGTTTCCATAACTAACTAAGACCTAAACCTACTTGCCTTAATGAGATAAGATTTGGTCTAACCCTAAAAATCAATCCCTACAATCTCTCTAACTACATTCTCACCCATTAGAAGGGAAGCTTTTGTTCTAATCCGTGACAAAAAACTAACCAGGCCCAAGATATTAGAAAGATCTTCCCATTTTAGTAAACCTAGGGAATCCCACCTTAACCGACGCCGATCACCCCTAAACCGACGTCGGTCAACCAAGAACCATCGTCGGTTACCATTTATTCACCCAAACAACCTTTTTGCGGGTTGGCACATTCTGAGAGCAAAAGAAATAAATCAGAGTTGCATGCAAGTAGAATGAGCATACTTTCATGCATCTAGACATCCAGAGCCATCACCAAGATAGATTTTGGAAGCATCGCACTCACGGAATCACTGGGGAGCAATCAAGCTACGATATCCAACACTTTTCTTCGATCAACACCACCTCCATTCAACCATCAAAAACTTGCATCACAAGTAAGTTCATCTCTACTAGCATTGTCTATTTCAAAGATAATTAGCTTTTGCCATTCATGTCATTAGTGTATACTTTGCATGTTCATTCCTCCACTTCTTATTAGCTTTGAATTCAACCATTTCCCTTACCCACACCACCAAATCACCATTTTGACCTAATATCCATTTTTGAGCATACATGAGATCTCCACAGACCTTCTCATCCACCCTCCCAACCTCATTTGACCTCAGATCAGCCCCGCCATTTGATCTATTCGAGTTTCTTTTACCTTGACCATACCGACGCCGGATTATCCACAACCATCGTCGGTTCCACCTAAACCAACATCGGTCATACCCGATCGACGTCGGTCTCTGTGTTTTATACCTTGACTAAGAACAAACCCAAAAATCATCTCACCAGTTGACCTAAACAACCTAGAATCGACCACGACTAGTCGCGACACCCGACAACTACCTACCTTTCTGATCTGACCATAGCCTAGCTTGTTATGTTAAGATTTTCTAATTGTACTTGAATGAGAAACCGAAATGATATCATCTATAATAGGATTTCCTTTATTTATATCATTAAATTGTTTTAACCAATGGATTGACAACCATGTAGGAAGTATCACACTTCCTAGAGCTAGCACTCACTAGGCAATCCACTGTCATATATCATTTAACTCCCCTTTTGTGGTCTTGTTGTCTATTACAGGTAGTTCCTCCTAGCCAAAAGGAAGCTCTCACATTCAGCTGTGGATCGAGAAGTCAGTACACGTGCAACAACCTTCAACCAACCCATTTGACAGGTATTCCTCCTAGCCCTTACCCTTATCTGTTTTGTCATTCAAAAGGTAAAGAAAATAGTGAAACATTTTGGTACGCCCGGTGGGACCCATCAAGGGTTCTATTGCATTTTCTTCATTTCCTAGGCAAAAAGTTGTGTGTTTTTTCCCTTCAAAAAGCTTACACAATAATTTTCTTCCTTGGTAATCTTCTCTTCTTTCTAATTGCTCTAAAGGATACACTTTCTTTTGGTGCATTTAAAAAGAACCATTCTTCTTGTTTTTTGCATTTAGTGAAAGAGCATATCCTCTCCTATTCACCATTTGTGTCATCAAACATAATCTTTCGATTTGGGCTTAAAATTAATTGCATTACATTCTGATTTGCTGCATTTAGCTCACATTAAAATGAGGGCAACCTATATGTTGGAAGTCATGCCCAGCTGATGGTTGACACAAAGAATCATAGAAAGCACATTCTCTCTCTCTCTCTCTCTCTCTCTCTCTCTCTCTCTCTCACCAAACTTGCACAAAATTGAAATATACACATATTTCTTAAACAACATCTTACTTGGGAACACATGTCCGCGATCACACGATTAGATTGGTAGGTACTCCCCAACTCATTACCTCTGTCGAGTCATTATCTCAGAGGACAGCCCACCCCCACCATAACATACCTGAAACCTCTCCTTTTAGATATCCTTCTTCGTAGAAACCTTCCTCACCAAAAACTCTATTCTAAAATTCATGAGTCAGTCCTCTAAATAGCATAAGCTCAACACATTAAAAATCACTTGTTAGGAGCGTGTTTTTAGTGTTTGATTGACGTGCGTTTTGAGGTGTGAGGATATGCTTCTCCATTTTTCCATTATGTTGCCTTACACACTCCATAATCACAGTTGGAGCATTCGACTTCTTCTCTGCGTGTGTTAGGACTTCACCGCATCATCTATAGAACTCTAGATTGGTGGTTTATCTCATTAAAATTCATAACAATCCATGTGTCTACATCTTTACAATTTTCACAGTAACCGGCATCGGTTTTGTCTTAACCGACATCGGTTCTCTGTCTTTTGGGTTAAATTTCCTAAAAGAACCCTCATTTCATTTTCTTTGCTGTCACGGGTACCTGTGAGTCTCTGTACTCTCTCTGCTTTGATACACAGTCATCATTCAACTTGTTCATCTCACCGTCAACAATATTTGCTTCATTTGATAAAATTGTCCCCTGCTTTCACAAGAATCGCATCGCTACCCCCTAACCGGCATCGGTCATCCTTAACTAGCATCGGTTAACTTATACTAAACATCGACTGATATATTACCCAAATCTACCTATAAGAACTGTTCTCTTCATTTTCATAGCTCCATGTGTCATCTACAGGGTTCAGCATCACCGGATATACATTCATTCACATGGTGTTGACTCGCAGTCAAGCTAACGCTCTTATATTTCATGCAAGTCATCAACCACTCCCGCCTAGTCCTTCACCACCCTTTGTCTTGTCACCCATGGATCCAACCATACCTACCACCATTATCGTAGGCGATGAAGAATTCGCATGACTCCTTGACCAGAATCCTGTAGCCTTACAGTTCTACCTTTCCCATTCTTCCACTGGGATTCTTGGTCAGTTGATATATGGCATGCATGTGTCCATCTCTCCTACCCTTATTCTCGCTTCTACATCAGGCCCTAATAATGCGGTGTTACCTTCACCTACTTCACCCCTAGTGGTTTCATAACTAGGACCCATACCTGCCATGACCACTATGTCTGCAGTATCAGTCGCACCTGTAGTATCTGTTGTCCCCTCAGCGATCACCCAAACCATAACCTCATCCGCGCCCATTGTCTCACAAATACCCATTACAACATAACCACACGTGGTGTCAGTGACCCCTACCCCATTCCATAACCTCGTCCTCTCCAACCCAAAAACACTGCCTCAATCACTACTAGAGTCACAACGACCATCCCACCTACATACACATACTATCAAAGAACCCCAATCTTGTGTGTTACCCATTCTGGATATGTGCCTTCTATGTCGGTTCCCTATTCTCAACCTCCCTATCAAGTTCAATATCCACCCCTTTATGCCACAGGAGGTGTCCCTCCATCACAACCTACTAATGACCTTATTAAATTGATGATGGAAAAGATGCAGACACTAGAAGCATCGGTTTCTAGCTCACGCAATTCCCTCACCTATGATGAAATTTTTAATGAGCCTATTCACCCATCCATTCCTATTTGACCATACCACCGTACATTGGTAAATGCCAAATTTCAACTATTTCAATAGTAAAGAAGACCCACAATAGCATTTGCAGTCCTTCAAACATGGGTGTTACTTGATTGCCCATGATGATGTTTTACTCCTACGAACCTTCCCGATGTCCCTGACTAGACCTACATTGACTGGGCAGTACGGTGGGCTACCAAGACACTCCATCTACTCGTTTAATCAAGTAGCCCAAGCCTTCCTAGATCACTTTTCCATCAACATTGTTAAGAAGGTTACCATGACTGATCTTTATTCCACACGACAGTATGACGATGAGTCTATCGTTGACTTTTTCGCTCACTGGCATAGCCTAATTAACTAGCTCACATTCCAATTACCTCAAACTGAACTCATAGAGTTGTTTACTCGGGCTTGTGCTAGACACGTCTCACCAACCTGCGCAGTGCAAACCTTTCACACTTTTGACGAGGCATTCACCATGGCACGAAAATTGGAAATTCATGCTATCAAAGAAAAGAAGATTCAACTTCGTAACAAGAACATCGCGTTCAAATCAAATGATGCTTCTTCATCTTCAAAACCCCAAAACAACTATTCAAAACCCAAAGGGTCTAGCCAATGCCGTAGTTCTCAAGGTTGGTCCCCTCATCAATCAAACCCATCCAAACCCCCTTCCAATCTCTCTCATGTCCAAGCTTTCCAGTTCAGATAAGAACAACGAAAGTACACTTCCATAGGAGAATCTTATTCTTCTGTTTTGGAAAAGCTTGTTAAGGTTGGTGTCATTACCCTTCCACCTATAAAACCACATATTGGTTTTGACCCTGAGTGACCCATGCCCGCATGGTATAAGGAACATGACTTTTGTAACTATCATCATGTCAAAGGTCATAGCGATAATAATTGCATCACCTTCAAGAATATCGTCCAAGAAATGATAGATAACAGAGATCTAGTCTTGGATAGCCCAAATGCACCCGCTAACCAAAATCTACATATCTTCAAAAAACCATTTCCTAATCATGCCCCTTCTTCCAACCAACTTGGTGATTCTTCAAACAATGATAGCAACATTCTGTGAGGTCCATGTTATTTTCGATGACATACCAGTAGCTTCCTAATTGCCTCATGTTCCTTCCATAGATAAAATCTTATCCCGAGCTCCCCTACCAGCACCATAACCACTTTCATCTGCTCCTCTACCCACAGAAGAACCCCCTTCATTCTCTCCATCACCCATGGAAGAACTTATAATTAGCACACCACCTCGACCTCTCAAATTGTCGAGCAACCGCCAAATGTGGCACCTCTCCTACTCATAGAAGATGCATGCTCACAACCTACACCATCACAAGGAGAGTCCACTTCAGCTAGCCCATCCTCTCCTCTACCCATGGAGGATACTATAGAATTACCACTACCTTTAGATGACCATTCACCATCGGACCTTCAAGATCCCACTGATCTGCTTTCGGCTCTCTTACCCATGAGTCCGGCTAGCCATTCCCGTATCTCAAACACATTTTACGGGGATTTCCATTCGATCCACGCCCCCCACCTACGATGGTACCATTTTTGCGCTTCGCCAATCGCTCGGCTATGTTGATAGAGCCTTGCTTTGGGGATGCCTCCTACTTCCTGTTTCAACACAAATGCAATTGTCACTCACTGACACCTCCACTATCTATCCAAAAGTGTTTCGAGTGACCCAACCAAACACAACCACAACTACCGTAACACCTTCCACGTCACCACCCATGGCCCAACTCACACCTTTGCCCATGACCCAACATACATCTACACCCAAACACCTACCTATGCCTATAACGCCTCCTTTACCTAAACCCATCACTACCTTAGGGGTCATACCAACATCAAGCCTTACTCATCCGCCCATCAAATTAGTGTTAGTGCGAAATCACAACACCCCCAAATGATTTCTAAAGATCTACTTTTCTAAGGTAGAATCATCTGGTGTGATTGCATAACATGGAAATTTTCCTAAGGTGTGGGACCTTACAAATTGGAAAAGCTCTCCATATTTAAAGGTTGGTTCCTTATTCCTCTATTTAGGTGCATACGTGAGGATCTGCAAAGGATCTATATCTATAACTAGTCTAAAACTTTCCAAGGAGATAGGGATAAAAGAGTACAGAAATAAGAAATAACTAGACTACCAGGTGATGCACCAAAGGAATGATGAACACTTAGTTTGCCTTCGACACAAACCAATAAAATGCATACAATAAACAAACACAGATAGCTAGATCTGTAATGAGAGACCAAATAGAAGCAAAAGAAACAAGAAGGATCTAAGATCGATCACAAACGTATTTTATTGCTCTATAAATTGATACAGTTCATTACAGAATAGCCGAAAGGCATAAACGTATTACAATTTTAATGGAAGGCATGAACCCCATGAATCCTTTGCTAGAAGGAGAAGGGAGCCTGCAAAACTAAGAATATCTAACTTTTACAATGAATCCTGCCCCCATATTTGTATAATCGATCGAGAGAGAGAAAGAGAGAGAGAGAGAGAGAGCGGGAAAACGTGGGTCAAAGCTCAACCACCGTTGTTAATGCCTCTACTAAAATTTGCCCCGAATCCATTCTTTTTGCATCGATCCTTGGTTTGGCACCTTGAAGGAAGAGGAAACGGTGGAAATAGATCAAATCCGATCTAGTTATTGAGACTAATGATCCTGCATTGAAATATCGAAGATGTTTATCCATTTTTCTCCCACCTAACCTCTCACAAATTAAATTTTCGAGACTCCCATGACATAGACGAGGTCGAGATCTTTCCAACAATATCAGATTTGCAATCTCTCGAGCCCTGAGTCGAAAGATATTCCCCTTCGAAGTTTGAATCGATTCCATACAACTAGGTGGGAAAACAATTTGGAAAATGGGTCCCCATTTTGGATTGGGACACGTGGCAGCTAGATTGGAGCAAAAATCGGGTCCATGGGTCCGCAATTTACTTTTGTCTCTTTTGCGAAAAAAATGCAAAAACTAAAAAAATCCCGCAGCCCCGAAACTCCGCATGGACACGTGGCTCCTTTTGATTGGTTGGGAAATGTGCTTCCATTTTTACCTTTATGCCTTTTGGACAAAAGGAAAACTTTTACTTTTTCCCGACTCCCGCCTTGACTTTGACTCGGGCTCAAACGCTGACTTTTTCCTTTTGGCGAGTCACGGGCCCTTTTGCAACTTTTACTCCTTTTGGGGCAAAAGGCAAAAAGCTAACCTTTCCCCGATGCCCGCATTCCCCTGGGACACGTGTCACCCCGCACTCGCTTGGGAACTTTTTCTCCTTTTGACCCTTGAAACAACACCCTTAGGACACTTGGCAGCCTCCACTACCTTGTTAATGCATTGACTATTCAACTCACTCTACCCCCTTCGAGGACACGTGGAGGCACTTGCACTCATTTGAGCCTCTCTATTTGGATCCATATTTGGAGAAGTGCCATTGGGACACATGGCCTCTTCCGCTGCTTCCTCCAAACTCAATCATTTTTACCCTTTTCTGAATCAAGCTTCAAGCCTGAGGACTTCAAATCTTTGTCATTCTTCCTTCTTCTTGCTTCTGGCTCTTCTAAAGCATCTTCCTTCTTCTCTTCCTCGTGGTCGAAATGGAGTTCAAACCTCCTCCCCTGTTATTTTATAGTTTTGCCTGCATGTGACTTGGAGAATGGATTTGGATGTAGAAACGGCCTGATAGAGTCGTTTTCTTTATGTACAGGATCCTTTGATCTTTTTGGCCTCCACCACTTCATTGTTGAATCTTTTTACAACCAATTTGTAGGATCTGGATGAGTTTTCTCGAGTTCCTTCCAGCGGGGTCATGATTCGATCCAATATTTAGCCTAGGGGTGAAATATGGATAACAATTTGGTGACTCACGGGGACATCTACCTGATAGATGAAGAGATCAGTTGCCTTATCATATATGTTGGGCATGGAGTCAAGAATAACAATCTAACACTAATTCTATCTCTGGTTCACTAGCCCGGTACCGCTTGCATTCTCAAATTTTATAAGAAAATCTCAAAATGAAGATTTCTAAGAGTAGAAAATTATTTCAACTCTGTGGCCTCGTTTGTCTCTCTAAATAAACTACATAAGAGCAATAAAACAGCACCATGACTATGTACAAAATTGAAATCATACATGCTCCAAATGGAACATGCAGAGTGTACAAAAGCACTTAGGAGAAAAGTAATCTACGCTACAACAAGACAATGTGCAAAAGCACTTAGAGGAAAGAGAAACTAAACTAATATGTACATAGTGGGACTTCCCTTTTAGTAGCAGTGTTTAAGATAGATCTCGTTCACTTTGGGATCTGCAGCTCTTTGCCCTCCAATGTGGACAACTGGAAAGCATTGCTACTTTTACATTTTGTTATCATATAAGGACCACTCCAGATGGCATCGAACTTAGAATGTCTCCCTGGTTTTGCTCAATCTGCATCCCACTTCAAAACCAAGTCTCCTTCCTGGAAAGTCCTTGCTTTTGCTTTCTTATCAAAGCACTTCTTGATTGAAGCCTGATTCTTCTCTAATGCTTGGAGAGCATTCTCTCTAGCTTCTTCTAATTCTATCAGCTCCACGTACCTAGCCTCCATTGGTCCAAACTCAGACATTTCTAGTTGCCTCACAAGCTCCAATGTTGGTAACTCAAGTGATATAGGCAACACTACCTCTTTCCCATAGACAAGCTTGAATGGAGAGTTGCATGTGGATCTCTTAGGTGTTATTCTATCAGCCCATAAGGTTGTTTTGAGCTTTGTGTGCCAGGTCCTTTGATTCTCATCCAGAGTTCTCCTGATGATTTTTAACAAATTCTTGTTTGTAGACTCAACCTGGCCATTACCCTAAGGGTAATAATTTGATGAGGTGCTCAAATAAGTCCCATTCTTAACAGCCCATCCTATAATTTTGGAACCTATAAATGTTAATGCATTGTCTGAGATGATGGTAGCTAGTATTCCAAATCTGGTCGATATCCCTTCATAGAAATCCAGGATACTATAATCATTTGTCTCTTTGAGTGCCACTGCCTCGACCCATTTGGTAAAATAATTTGTGGTCATTAGGATCCATCTGTGACCACGGCTTGAGTTTGGATTAATGACTCCATGAAGTCCAATCCCCACTATATGAAAGGTTGGTCGAATGAAATTGGGTGCAATGGAAGTGTTGTTAGTTCTCTTTACCTTTGAAGAATGCACAACTCTTGCACCTATTGATCCATGTGAAACAATCACTAAACACTCGGGCCAATAATATCCTACTTTCATGATTTTGAGTGTTATCACTCTAGGAGAAAATGGCCTCCAGCTACTTCAACATAGAATTCTTGTAGCACTCTCTCTCCGATCTACCCTAATGCATCTCAAAGAATGCCATTGATGTCCCTCTTGAACAAGACACCATCAATATGAACATATGGAATGGCATGTAACCCGAAATGCCTTCTTTTTGCTTTATTCATCTCATGAGGGCACAGGCCGTTTTGAAGGAAATGCACCATGTCTTGGGTCCAACAAGGAGCAGTACATCATTTCTTTCTTTCTTTTCTTGATCATCTTGTAGAACAAGAACAACCTCCTTTTCACTGTGTCTATTTCATCTTGTCCACTCAAGGCTACTCGCTCACATAAGCCCCTCCCATGGACCAGCTTGGTGACTTTAATCTCAATGTCATATTCCATGACATGAGTGATCCACCCTGCACCTTTCTCATTCAGGTCCTTGCTGAGGAGGAATTCTTTGACTCCTACATGGGAGACCAATATTTGGATTTTGTTGTTTGACACTAAATGCTTAAACTTCTTCAATCCCCTGATCACCACCAAGACTTGCTTCTCAATTAAGGAATACCTCACTTCATAGTCTTCTAGACTCTGACTGAAAAAAGCAATTGGCTATTTTGAGCTTTCTTTGTTATGATGAGCCAAGATTGCAGAGATAGTGTCATTACCACCAAAGGCATACAATATGAAGTCCTTGGAAAAATCTGGATTTACAAGAGTTGGGGCCTATGATATGGCCTCTTTGATAACTTCAAAGCTTGCCTTTCCTTCATTGTCCATATGAATGCTAAGCTCTTCTTCAACATCAGTGTTATTGGCTTAACCAGAGCAACAAAGTTTGGGACAAACCTTCGAACAAAGTTGATCTTCCCCAAGAAGCTTTGAAGAGCCTTCTTGTGACTTGGCAATGGCAATGCTTTTATTGCTTCAACCCTTTCTTGGATAAATTATCAGACCCTCCTTAGACACAATGTGGCCTAAAAGCTTGCCCTCATGAGCCAAGAATATGCATTTTTGGGGTTCAAAGATACCCAAAACCTTCTGTATCTTTGAAACACTTGCCTTAGATGGAAAAGGTGGTCTATTGTGTTCTTCGAGAACACAGTGATATCATCCAGATAGATCAACACTATCTTGTTGATTAGCCCTTTGAATGCCATATCCATGGCTCTTTGGAAAGTAGCACCAACATTGGACAGTCCAAATGGCATTTTTTTGTATGCATAGGTGCCCCATTTGGTGGTGAAAGCAATTTTGAATCGATCATCTTATTTTACCATGATCTAATTATATCCTGAGTAGCCATCCAAGAGAGAAAATCTCTCTGACCTAGACACCACTTGCAAGATCTGTTCCATTGAAGGGAGTGGGTAGTGATCTTTGAGGGAGGCTCTGTTCAAATCCTTAAAGTCAACACACAACCTGATTTCTCCATTTTTCTTTCTGACTGGGACCAGATTTGCAACCCAACTTGAATGCTTGATTGGGAATATGATACTTGCCTCTATTAGTTTGTTCAACTCCTTCTTCATTAGAGGCTCAATATGTGGGTTGATTGGTCTCTGCTGCCTAATAGGCTGAGTAGCTAGGTCCAATTCAATTGTGTGTTGTGCTAGTTTTGGATTGAAACCCCTTAGGTCTTCATAACTCTAAGCAAACACATCAGGGAATTCTTGGAAAAGTTGTATGAATTCATACCTTTCCTGCTTGGTGGCCACCTTGCCAATTTGAAGTGTTTTGTCTTCTCCAACTGGGATTGACTCTAAATCCTCTCCTTTGATCTGCATGTTAGCCTTCTCCTTTCTGAACTAATCATTAGGATTGAAAATGGATTCCAGGTCACTAAGCCTTTGGGAAGCTTGTTTGTATGCAACTTGTACTATTTGATTCCCATACTATTGCTCTAGTTTGTTTTGATTATGGGTTGAGAATTCAGCTTCTTCTTGTAAAAAGTTAATGATTTGCTTTGATCATTCTCAAACACTTGCCAACATGTATTATTATCTGGCACTGTTGGCCTCACAACCACATGGATATGTGGTTGTTCTTTGTCTCTTTTGATGTTGTCCACCACATCAAATGTTGCTCCAACTGTTGCAAGTCTATCAGCAGCTTCATTCTCTTTTCTGGGTATGGACACAATGCTGAAAGCTTCAAAATCCTCTATGAGATCCCATACCCTACTCTTATAACTCTTGAGCGGATCATTTTTTACAGCATTTTTAAAGCAACCAGTTCACTATCACCAAACACTTGTAAATTTTGTATTCCTAACTTTCTTGCCCAATAGAAGACCTTGGACTAAAGCCTCATATTTAGCAGTATTATTTGAACAAGCAAACTAGAATCTAAAGGTTGCATAATATTTCATACCTCTGGGAGACACAATCATAGCTCCTCCTCCATCTCCTTGTCTACTCCTTGAGCCATCAAAGAATAATTGCCATACTTCATTTTCATCCTTGTATTCTAGCTTGATTAGGTCGGAAGAGGATGATTCTCTTCATGTAGACAGGTAGACACCCACTCGAGATTCTTCCATCTCCTTATAGGGGTCAAAATAATGTGTTTTATTGGCACATTCATCTAGAGTCAAATCGGAATACATCCCAACTTGGTATTTGCTTCATTAGTGTTTAGGAGGTCTTCTTGATCAAAGGTGAGCAATTAGCATTGATTGGGCTAGGTACATGGGATTCAATATGATAGTTAGCAATAGGTTCAAGATCTGATTGTGGCCTTTGCCCCATACCTTGTCCTAAAGAGCATATGTGACCAATCAGCAGATAGGTAGCCTTCAATTTTGGCAGTGAAGTCCCTAGATAGACACAAAGTAAAATGTGGTGGCAAATCTATGATGGACACGTTTTGCAAGATGGTTACATTGGGGCAGGCATGTAGAGTAAGACTTAGATCTTTGATGATTCCCACATTGGTCACTATTGTCCCATCTAATTGAACTACTCCTCTAGAGATAACCTCATATTGGAGACCCAACTGATCAGCTATTTGTTTGGGCATCACATAACTACTAGCCCCAGAGTCAATCATACAATTTTGCACTAATTTGTCCCCAATAATCAGTGAGACATAGAAGGGAGGGGGTCTCAGGTTTTTACCTTGTTGTTCTCCATGGTTCCTCCCAAGATGAACTGCATTGGTAAGCACTCTTTCTTGTTGGTTAGGGGTTGATTTGAACTTGACCAATCTTGCATGATGGTTTGCAATAGATCCCGCTACCCTGGAATGGCCAGTGACTCCCATAGTGAAATGTTCACACTTATCCTTTTCATCTGCTCGATAATATTGAATGTGTTTTCCTTCTTGCCCCTTCCTGCACACATTTCTTTCTTGCACATGGGTTGTTACAATCGGTACTTGATTGGGTTTGGGAGGTGGCTTGGATTGGTTCTGTATGTTTGGAGTTGCACTTGGAACACTAGGACCTTGTGGAGTGATGGAAGATTGAGGGTCACTTGAATTTAGTGGTTGGCCCTCTCCAATACTTCTCTTTTTGACCGTGTATTGGTAGCTACACTTTGAGAAGGGAACTAATTCATCCCACAGAAGTCTTCAGCCTGCCAGTTTAGCATAGTTTCATTTAGGGGTCCACCTTGTTGAGCTCCTTGTTTTTGATCTTCCTCTTGGCTAGGTTCTTATGGCACCATACTAGTTTGCACCATCAAGGCCTAATTTAGAGCACCATTAAAGCATGTCGATTGGTTATGTGGTTGTTTGCATGGAAAACACCAATCATATTCTTGTGCCATATTGTTCTATGTTGGGACCAATGCTCTTGATGTTGAAGTTGTGTTATGATCATACGGCCTGAAAGGTCTAGCAGCTTGGGGTTGTCCTTGGTTCTGGCTCTAGTTCATAGTCTAAGGTGGTGGCCTATTGTGACGATACTGGGGTCTAGCTTGATATTGAGCTTGGGGCTGGTATGGCCTGGAACTCTGAGCTTGTTTTCTTTTGATGGTCACTAGCTCATTTCCAAAGTTCTGAAGTTGCTTCATCACTACTTCCTGAAACTCTTTAGAGGTATTAAATGATGAAGTGGAAGCTTCAGCTGAGCTTTAAATCTTGGGGGTGGGTATAGGAGTTAATGTAAGCGTTTGGCTAGTATCTAAGCTTCCTAACTCAGGGTACAGAGGCATGGATGGCCTAGGAGTGATTTTTCCAGCCTGAATCAAATGCTTCTCAGCCCCTACGGAGAGGCTATAGGCTGTAGGTAATGTAGTGACCCCCATTGACTAAATCATCAGAGAAATATCATAATTTAAAGCCCTAAGAAAGTATAAGAAGGCACCTTCATTAGTGGGCTTTACTGTTGTTGAATCTTATCCCAGGTCCACTAGAATCTGAGGTTGAAGTCTGTCAGCTGCTCATTCGGGGCTCTCTTGATTGTTGTTAGTTGCTCCAACAAAGACAAGTTATCACCTTTTTCCCCAAACTGATTGTGAAGGGCCATACATAGCTGGTTCCAATTCTGGATAGAGCTTACTTCAAGACTCTCTGAACCATTGTGAAGCTTTCCCTTTGAATGAAGAGGCAAGCTTGACTGCAATGTCCATCTCATGGATCTCGTGGATTGTACAGACATTTGCAATATCTTGGACATGGTCACCAGGAGAAGTTTGATTTTCCCTAGTGAAATGTGGGATGCTCTTTAATGTTGCAATCGGAACTGGGTTTTGTGCAATCAAGGCGAGTGGACTACTATAGGTGAAGTTGACATATGGATTTGGTTATGCCATTTTGATTGGTCTGAGCACTCCTTTTGGTTGAATGAACGTGCCTTGCCAAGAGGAGGTGTTGATAAAGCTCGATGGTGGAGATGGAGACCTCGAACTCTTCTTCCTCTCCTTTCTCTACACGGGGATAGACACAAGTATTCAAATATACCTTCTTTCCTTGCTCTAGACTCGAGTTTTTCTAATGAATTTTTTAAGCTTGGGCTATTGAAACCAGTAGACTTGATACTTTTGGAGCCATCGGATGTACAATTTTAAGACTTCTTAAAATCCAGAATCACAGCAAGTGTACATCAATCCCTATTGTAATAAGATGGAGACTTCTTACTCCCACCGGGCGTGCCAAAACTGTTAGTGTGAAATCACAGCACCCCCAAATGATTTCTAAAGATCTACTTTTCTAAGGCAGAATCATCTAGTGTGATTGCATAACATGGAACTTTTCCTAAGGTGTGGGACCTTACAAATTGGAAAATATCTCCAAATTTAAAGGTTGGTTCCTTATTCCTCTGTTTAGGTGCATACATGAGGATCTGCAGAGGATATATATCTATAACTAGTCTAAAACTTTCCAAGGAGACAGGGATAAAAGAGTACAGAAGTAAGAAATAACTAGACTACCAGGTGATGCACCGAAGGAATGATGAACACTTAGTTTACCTTCGACACAAACTAATAAAATGCATACAATAAAACAAACATAGACAACCAGATCTGTAATGAGAGACTAGATAGAAGCAAAAGAAACAAGAAGGATCTAAGATTGATCACAAACATATTTTATTGCTCTATAAATTAATACAATTCATTACAGAATAGTCGAAAGGCAGAGACATATTACAGTTTTAATGGAAGGCCTGTACCCCATGAATCATTTGCTCGAAGGAGAAGGGAGCTTGCAAAACTAAGAATATCCAACTTTTACAATGAATCATGCCCCCATATTTGTAGAATCGATCAAAGAGAAGAAAGAGAGAGAAAGAATTGGGAAAACATGGATTGAAGCTCAACCACCGTTGTTAATGCCTCTCTAAAATTTTCCCCCGAATCCATTCTTTTTTGCATCAATCCTTGGTTCGGGGCCTTGAAGGAAGAGGAAACGGTGGAAATAGATTGAATTCGATCTCAAGTTGTTGAGGCCGATGATCCTGCATTGAAAGATTGAAGACGTTTCTCCATTTTCCTCCCACCTAACCTCTCAAAAATTAAAGTTTCAGACTCCCATGGCATAGATGAGGTCGAGATCTTTCCAACGATATCATATTTGCAATCTCGAGACTTGAGTCGAAAGATATGCCCCTTTGAAGTTTGAATCAATTTCGTAATGCAATTTGGGTGGGAAAACAATTTGGAAAATGGGTCCCCATTTTGGATTGGGACACATGTCAGCCAGATTGGAGCAAAAATTAGGTCCATGGGTCTCGTAATTTACTTTTGTCTCTTTTGCAAAAAAACACAAAAACTTAAAAAATCCCCGCAGCCCCGAAACTCCACATGGACACATGGATTCTTTTGATTGGCTAGGAAATGCACTTCCATTTTTACCTTTATGCCTTTTAGACCAAAGGAAAACTTTTACTTTTTTCCCCGACTCCCCGCCTTGGCTTTGATTCGGGCTCAAACGCTAACTTTTTCCTTTTAGTGGAGTCACGGGCCCTTTGCAACTTTAACTCCTTTTGGGGCAAAAGGCAAAAAGCTAACCTTTTCCCCGACACCCCACATTCCCTGGGACAGTGTCACTTTGGCGCATGCTCGGGAACTTTTTCTCCTTTTAACCCTTGAAACAACGCCCTTAGGACATTTGGCACCTCTCGTTACCTTATTCTTGCATTGACTATTCAACTCACTTTGCCCCCTTCAAGGACACGTGGAGGCATCGCGCTCGTTGAGCCTCTCTGTTTGGAACCATCTTCGGAGAAGCACCGCTAGGACACGTGGCCTCTTCCACTTTGCTTCCTCCATACTCGAAAAGGCATTTTTTTCCTTTTCTGAACCGTTTTGAGCTCGAGGACTTGAATCTTCATCATTCTTCCTTCTTCTTGCTTCGGCTCTTCGTAGCATCTTCCCTTCTTCTCTTCCCGTGGTCAAAATGGAGTTCAAACCTTCTCCCCTACTATTTTATAGTTTTGCCTCAAAAGTGTTGTGACTTGGAGAATGGATTTGGATGTAGAAACGGCCCGACAGAGTCATTTTCTTTCTGTACAGGATCCTTTGATCTTTTTGGTCTCCGCCACTTCATTGTTGAATCTTTTTGCAACCAATTTGCAAGATCTGGATGAGTTTTCTTGGGTTCCTTCCAATGGGGTCGTGATTTGATCCAATACTTAGCCTAGGGCGAAATATGGATAACAATTAGATTTAGCCACATCCTCCAAAACTAACACTAAACTTAACTTGGCCCCTAAAAATAAAACCCAACCTCCTAGACCTCATACCCCAACCTCGCCTACCACACCATTATCACCTTCGCCCCTTCTATCCATCCTAGGACCTCACCTGCGACCACAGGCAAGCCACCTCCGTCCACTGGTAAACCAAGAACGCAGCACTGCTTCCTCATCACAAACTCCTAATATGCCTAAGAACCTGACAAATTCCATCGTCATATGTAACCTTCTTACCACCCATGCCACCACTACCATCCATAACTTCCTCATTACCCATGACACTTTCTTCTCTTTCATTCACGCCTTCTACCCAACCTATACCACCCACCTCCACAACACCTCGGTTACTCTCGTGGGTAACCCATCCTCTTCCACCATCTACTTTTCCCTCTACATCTCTGTACACCCATATCATCGTCACCTAAGAAGATGCAACCTCAAACTAAAAATCTGCTACCCTCCCATAAGGTAGTTAAACCAACTAAACCTTCCATCGCCAACTCTTCTACCATGCCAATACCCAAGTAGATACAACCAAGACCGAAGACCACTCCACACACCAAACTAGTGGACCAACCCATTCCCACGCCTGTAAAGCCCCTTCCTCCACAATCAGCCACACCTTTACCCAAACCCACATTCACCTCCCATTGTGATCCACTAGCAGGGTCCTACGCCAACATCTTGACCAATCTCCTCGAAACTTCTGTCATCACATTACCACCTCTTAGACCTTACGACCCCCTCAAACCCAAACCAAAAGGGTTTGACGAAACCAAAATTTGCACCTACATCATGTGCCAGACACGATGTAGAGAACAGGGCCTTAAAACCGCCTAGTCCACTTATGTCCTCTCGAAGAAAATTTTGACGATGACAGTCTTCTTAATGAGGACCCCATTTCGCCTTCATCAATTTCCTCATATCTTCTCTTGTTACTCTTTCAACAACCAATATCTCCACCCCACATTCCTTTGATCCACCCCCGAGATTCGAGATTAACATGGTTCATATAAGAGAGTTGGCCAAACCACCACCAAAATGTCAATGCGCCCTACTCATTTCACAAGGATCGTATCCCCCACTAGGGTTCTATCCCTCATGCCACTATACCTTCCATGACACACCTTCTTCATCCACCTCTCCTCATATTAACATGATCAACATTGCCACCCATGATCAGAAAGATAAAGGAAAGGAGAAAATAACCAGCCCATCTACTACTCTTTTACCCAATATCTGACCTGCCTAAACCTTGCCTAAACTTTTCCCAATATTACACAATGCCACCTATCATCACCTTATTTTTCCTTATCTTATGGGGGACTCGACACTCCCTTTTCTTCTATTACACCTCCCTTCAAACCAAACCTTCTTCATTTACCTTACCATTACCTTTCCCAACTTTACCCAACCTTGCCCCATCTACCTTACCCAAATTTACTCACCCTTACCCAATCTAGCCCAACCTCACCTATCACCATCTCATTCTTCCTTATAACCCTGGGGGACTTGTCACTTCCCCTTATTTTATTGAAGTTTTCACCAAAACCATACCTTGTACATCCTACCTTTCCTTCTACCAAAACATTCCAGGTCGGTGACCCCGTCCTGAAGGAAAATCAACATGTAACCAAAGAGGAGAAAAGTAAGCGGGAAAGTTTGCCCCTAATTGCTCGGACCACTATATTATTACCCATGCCTATAGATCAGGTGCTTATCATTTATCTTCACTTGAAGGTAAACCCGAACCTAAGCCCCTTAACACCTTGCATCTTCAACCATTTTATTGTTGATATCAAGTCCTATATCACTTTCGTCGATTAATGGCTCGTCCCTCGAGCGCTATTCACCTTCCCTCATTACCCATTTTGAGGATCCATGACTCAATAAGAATCATGTGATTCTTGTCACCTTTCACCTTCATCTTCATATGAGTACCATGACTCTACTCATAACATGATTCTCATGGATACTTTTCATCTTCTCTAAGATGGAATCCCATGGTCGTTCATCACTCGAAACCACCTCTTCCACAGTTAATTTTTATGTGCTACGGTCTTGTCTTCTAAACAAGAACCTAATCTTCCTCTATGGTCTTGTCCATGACTTAAACATCTCAAAATAAAAAGGGATACAACTCCTTGAGTCAAACTTCCAACAAAAGATGACTCCCCCAAAAAAGGGACATCTCTTCACTCTAAATTCCACTGCTATAAATAGACTACTCCCTTGAAAGATAGCTATATACAGTCATTACAAAAAAATATAATAAATATTCAGAAGCTTCCCGCATCGATCAGCTTCACGAATACCTCAAGGAAACAATATATATTCATCCCATGTAGACTTCCCACATCGATCAGTCTACTTATAAAAAAATAAAAAATAAAAAAAGCAAAGATGAAATTTTCATCATGGACTTGCCTATTTTGATGTCGGTTTCTTATTCCGAAAGACACACTGCTTGTCATACACTAAGTTATGCTCAACCACTTATTCTCACCTCCTTGCATGTTTCACCTAATTTCCTCGTTACTCAAGGGACTTGCCGCAAAATGTGACATTTCGTGATTATGTGACTTTCTTCACCCTTAAAACGGTCCATTATGCAACGCCTTTAGGGTCTTTTGTTCATGAGCCCATCTTTGGTATAGTCGACTCATCGGGTTCTTATTAATTAAGTGGCTCTTTTACCCCCCTTACCATTCACCTTCTTCATCACCTATTGATTATCCTATAACAGGACCAGCTCATCGACACTTATATTTAAAACAACTCAATCATGCCTATGACTTGAACTCAACCCCGCCTATGACCTACATTCACCCGTGCCCAACACCTATCAACCCATTATATTGTTTCACCCTAATCTTCCCTAGCTTATGGGAGAACTACATTGGCGTGAGGTCCCTTTTTGTCGGGACTATGTAGGCAGCACTTCGATGGCATGGGGCCCCTGAAGGTTAGCTCAACCACTCTTTACCCTAACCAATTCTCCCTTTTACTTTCCTATTCACATTCTACCTTAGTTAGTTCCCATTTTATATCAATAACTGGAAATTAAACCAAACAAGCATCAATTTATACACATTTTTACCACATCATCAAATCATTCATTTATCATTTTCACATTTCCATTATAACACATATTTGGAAATTTAAACCATACCCTGCATATACATCACCATTTTGTCCCCCATGTTACCAATAACTTGGACACTCCACCTTGCCTAAATCAACCTGACTCAACCATGCCTAAACCAACCTGACTCAATCATGCCTAAACCAATCCGGCTCCATCATGCCTAAACCAATCGACTCCATCATGCCTAAACCATCCCGACTCCATCATGCCTAAACTAACTTTGACTCAATCATGCCGAAATCAACCTAACTCAACCATGCCTATAAGACCTCAACTCAATCATGCCTGATTCACCTAGTTTCCATCACGTACACAAATAATAATGGAAATTAAAACAAGTACACCATCCATGCTATAAATATCATCATCTATAAATCATAACGTCTGTGTATACATACATATGTACATAGATACAAATAAATACAAACATCTCAAATCACTCATATACACCTCACTATCTTCGGCACGCAGCGCATATGATCAAAAATACAAATCTCTCGTATACATCCTCACTATCTTCGACGCAGTCAATCTATATGTCAACAAAATCCATATAAGGCCCATCTCCAGTGACTAATCATCACCCCACCTGATATCTATGTCACATGTCTCCTCCTCATCCTCTCGCCTCAAGTGCGGCGTCAACCTAGCATCTCACCACCCACCATCGATCCCCGGTCGAATCTTTCTTTGGTACTCACTTGGCGGCCTCCGTGAACCTGGTAGCCTCGCCCGACCCCTGTCTCGGGGCTCAACGGCCCCCTGTACTCTCTACACTATGGGTACATGATCTAGTCCTCTCACTCGAGGCCTACTTAAGCTCTATACTCCCCATAAGATAGAAAATCTATCCTTGCGGCCATCAAAATATCCTGATAATACCTGACCTCACCTAAGGCATCCCTCAACCTGCCTATTGGTACTATCTGTGGTGGAGCCATCGATCTCGGCCCCGTGCTGTCTCTCTGGACCACAGTTTGCTATGTGCTTGTGCTCATCCCTAAGGGAACATGTACTTGTGCCTCTATCTAGGCTCGAAGGGCCGCGACTGTGCTCTATGCGGTGGCCAACTAGCCTGCAAACCTCCGTAATTTGCACTGTAGGGTGGCCACCGTACCCCCATCCCCATCTCCACCTCAGTATAGGTACATGGGCCCGTAGGGTGGCCACCTATACCTAAAAATAGCAACATGTGCCTCTTTCCCATACCTTTGCCCCATTTCCGACCAACACTTACCCATCCCCCGCCACTATTTGACCTAACCCACCCTTATCACAACCTACTATTGAGCCTACATTACCTATACTGTCCTTAATTGTGTTTAGGTACTTGTTATTTTACCCATCCTCGGCCCTACCCGTGCCGTGATCTTGCTACCTAGACCTGGAACATTGTTAATGACCTATCAACTCACGCGATCATTATACCTTGCGACATTGTTACCCGTGTTGTTTGACCTAATGACCTTACCTTGCTTATTGTCATGTTATTTATCCTAACCCAACCTTTGGTGTACTGAAACATACTTAAACGTTCCTGCACCTAACCCATGATGTGCTTCCACACCATATCCTATACCTTGGATACCATAATCACCTCAACCTTGTTTGGATAAACCTATCGACCTTGGGGGATGTAGAATTTACATGTTCTTCAACCTGGTACCGTGTCGCAGCTTTATATGTTTGCGTGTGTTTGACTATCGCTACCTTTGACCTCGCCCATTACCTTGATTACCCGATTTGATCTTTAACCCATTACCCCGTTGTCCACCTTCTACTTCATCACATCCACCTTTTATCAAACCACTCACCGCTTATGTATTCTACCTCATCTATTCCTAGTTTAAGGGGATCACCTTCACCCACACATGGGGCAACCACATCTTTTTTTTTTTCAGCGTCGCTTACTAATGCAAGCTACGCAAAAAAAAGGGGCAAAATGTAGACACCAAAATTGGGTCACACTCCCCTTGGTCCCTTGTCAAATAACTAGCTCAAACATACTCACCTAACCATGGCTCCTTCCACCCCACATCACTATTAATTTAATTAATTCAATTAAATTAATATATATCCTCATAATATTTATTATCTAATTATCTTAATTTCCACCTCACCTAGACACCTCATCCTAGACCTATTCTTGGCATGTTTCCATAACTAACTAAAACCTAATCCTACTTGCCTTAATGAGCTAAGATTTGGTCTAACCCTAAAAATCAATCCCTACAATCTCTCTAACCACATTCCCACCCATTAGAAGGAAGCTTCCATTCTAATATGTGACAACAAACTAACTGGGCCCAAGAAATTAGAAAGATCTACCCATTTTAGTAAACCTAGGGAATCCCGCCTTAACCGACATCGGTCACCCCTAAACTGACGTCGATCAACCAGGAACCATCATCGGTTACCATTTATTTACCCAAACAACCTTTTTTATGGGTTAGCACATTCTGAGAGCAAGAGAAAGAAATCAAAGTTGCATGTAAGCAAAATGAGCATACTTTCACGCATCCAGACATCTAGAGCCATCACCAAGATAGATTTTGGAAGCATCGCACTCACGGAATCACTCTGGGAGCCACTACTACGATATCCAACACTTTTCTTCTGATCAATAGCTACCTCCATTCAGCCATCAAAAACCGCATCACAAGAAGTTCATCTCTACCAACATTTTCTATTTCAACATAGTTATCTTTTGTCATTCTTGTCATTAGTTTATACTTTGCATGTTCATTCCTCCATTGCTTATTAGCTTGTAATTCAACCATTTCCCTTACCCACACCACCAAATCACCATTCTGACCTAATATCCATTTCTAAGCATACCTAAGATCTCCATAGACCTTCTCATCCACCCTCCTAACCTCATTTGACCTCAGATCAGCCCCTGCCATTTGATCTATTCGAGTTTCTTTTACCTCGACCATACCGACGCCGGTTATCCACAACCGTCATTGGTTCCACCTAAACCGACATTGGTCATACCTGACCGACATCGGTCTCTATGTTTTATACCTTGACCAAGAACAAACCCAACAATCATCTCACCAGTTGACCTAAACAACCCATAATCAGACCCTGACTAGTCCCAACACCCTGACAACTACCTACCTTTCTAATCTGACCATAGCCTAGCCTGTTATGTTAAGATTTGCTTATTGTACTTGAATGGGAAACCTAAATGATATCATCTACAGTAGGATTTCCTTTATTTCTAGCATTAAATTGTTTTAAACAATGGATTGACAACCATCTAGGAAATATCACACTTCTCGAGCTAGCATTCACTAGGCAATCCACTATCATATATCATTTAACTCCCCTTTTGTGGTCTTGTTGTCTATTACAGGTAGTTCCTCCTAGCCAAAAGGAAGTTCTCACATTCAACTGTGGATCGAGAAGTCAATACGCATGCAACAACCTTCAGCTAACCCATTTGACAAGTATTCCTCCTAGCCCTTACCCTTATCTGTTTTGTCATTCAAAAGGTAAAGAAAATGATGAAACAATAAGATATAGATAGGGCATGGAGACCCGCTGGGAGCTTCTCCCTCTGCAGGAGCTTTGTCCAGAGATATAGATATATGGACCCGAGCCGGACCCGGATCCGGCCATCCAACTACACTTGATCCAGAAGTAAACCATGGAAATCTATATGGTTTGGTTGATACCACCTGCGATTCATAGATCTCCGATCGGAAACCCTGGATGGGGTGGAATCCAAGAGAGTAGGGGGCTCCGAGTCCCTTCCACGCGGCCAGAGGAATAGTATTCTAGAATTCATAGTAGGCTCCGTCTCCATCTGGAATTGGATGAGGCTTGACCTATAAAGTCGAGCATCCCTCGACCTCCTCACTTCTCCTAAACTCCCCATTGGGTCAAGTTTGGTTCGATTAAGGGACCAAACAGACGAAAGTCCGTTGATTACTTACTTTATTACAACGTATCAATCGTATCAAATTCAAATTTGATCTCTTTCCATACTTCACAAGCGGCAGCTAATTCAGGACTCCATTTAGTAGCTTCGCGGATCACTTCATTACGTTCATGAGAAGCAAGTGCCATGGCCCGTTTTATCTCCTATCACAATAGCCAGTGGGAGTTACGTTTGGTCAGAGGGAAATTGAACACTTGATAGAGCGGAGAATGGAAGCCCCTATCTAGAGTTCGAGGTAGGGTGAGTACTTTTTTTCCCTTTTCTAGGATTGAAAGACACTAGGCTCCACGAGTGAATCTCAAGAAACTTTGAATCAAAGTAGCATTCGAGTTTAAAAGAAAGGGGGTGTTAGAGTTCGGAAGAGAAAGGCGGACGGGGTCGGGGTGAAGGCGCCGGGGTCCCATTCTCGCCTCCCCGGCTTCCCTGGCCCCACCCTCAACACATAGCAGCGTAGAGAGGGTCCTCCCCCGACCCCGCAACCCAATCCGAGCATTATTATCTTATTGGAGGCTAGCCCCTATCTATATATTGCGGGACGGGCCCGGAGATAGAGATCTATCTCTCTATGGCCAGGTAGATAGAGATCTATCCATCTCCGAGATCGAAATAGATAGCGAGGGGGCCCCAGATAAGATATAGAGAGAGGGGAGAGGGTAATGAATGGGTCGCGCCTATCTATATATGGCAGTCATGTCCACGAGATTTCTGTATGATCAATGCCATGGTCCGGAAAACCGGGTCGGGCCCCCACCCCATATCTAGATAGTTGGCAGTCATGCCCTATCTAACTATATGGGAGACCCGGATCTATAGGTGATCAATGCCATCCATATAGAGATAGGGGATGGTCCGAAATGAATGGGTCGGCCCTATCCCTATATAGATATGTCTATGGCAGTCATATGATATGATCTATAGAGAGGGTGATAGAAGGGGAGGGGCCATATCTTTCTATAGGCATTCCGAGATCGCCATAGTTCAGATAGGGGCCCATTCAGAATAGGAGCCAGCCCAGCCAAATATCGGTTCGGTTCGGACGGAGCCCCATATGAAGAGACATGAGTCACAGATATAGATAGAAAGGCCAGATGTGAGTCAAGCTTCTCTATCTATAGAGGGCCGTCTGAGTCTGCAGTGCCGGGGTAGCGTGTGGCTGAGTTACTCGTGGTGTTTGTGGGCTGGTGTTCCCCTCATCTATATCTTGGTGAGACCGGTGTTCGAACGGAGACTGACCCCCTCCGACTTCGTGGTTGTGCGGAGCCCCACCCCATAGTATAGTAGATTAGATTGAGCGAGTCGGGGGTCGCCATATCTATCTGATGAAGATCCATATAGCATCACGAACCAGATATATAGATATAGATATAGATATCTAGATATATCTATATATACAGGGTCCGGTTCCCATCCATTCGCCGGCGAGAAGATAGGGCCACCCCATATCTAGTTCCAAACATTTCCCGGAGCGACTTTAGATCTTAGACGAGCGCCTTTAGATCTTATCTTGGAGGCTTCAGCTTCAATCTATAGATGTGGGTGGGGCCCCCTATCTATACTCACTCTATATGGGGGAAAATCGCTCCAATACTTCTAGGTTGGAATTGAATAAATTTTGTCCTTATTGTTACAAGCACACTATTCACGGAGAAATAAAATAAAATATATCGAACTATCCTCACCCAGGGATAGAAATAAATCAATGTAAATACAACTATTTTTTTTTTTATGTAACTTTCAATATTTCGAATGTAAATTTTAGGTATAAATATTAAAAGATAAAAGGTTCATGAAACAAACTATGAATACATGAACCAACCTTGTCCCTTGTGATGGAGCTAGATGGATGCAAATGAGCTCTAGATGGATGCAACCTTAGATGATGATAGTAATGCCTAGTGCTTGATCTCATTATTATGATATCATAACTTTATATTTATATGGTTCTCTTGTTCTAATTTCGCAATTAACCTTGAAAATGCCAAACACCAAAAAGATAAGAAGCTCAAATACCTAGAAAGTGCCCAAAAAGTGGTGGGAAAGTGCAAAAGGATCGGGGTGCCCTGATCGGGACTAGGGCACTTTTTGGCACCCTACCAAGGCTAAAATGAAGGAAAGTGACAAAAATTGACTAGGCATGTATGTGGTGAGGGTCAGAATTACGACAATAAGCAAATAAAAATAACCAAAAGACATGGGTTAATTAGTACTTTCTTCACTCAAAACCATATGAATAGTAGTATGAGGCCAGGGATGAATAATACCCAAAGTGTGTGATTTAGTGTCTACACTGGATCCTTGAAGACACAAAGACTTCCTACTATCAAACTCCAAAATATGTCATACCCAACAAAATGATATACATCATGGGCTATAATGGATACATGTGTGGTAATTTGGATAAACAAGGCATGAGAGAGCCTATTCCAACCCCACACTTCAAAATAGACAAATATGACATTGACATTAGACCTTATGGGGCTCAGCCCTTAGACATTGATGCTACTTCTTTTGAGTGTGAGGATAGCTCTTCTAATTCAGATAGCGACACAGATTTTTGTCATAGCCAATATGAGGATCTTTCCTCTACAAACTTATTCCTTGATACAACTATCATTACCTTATCACATTTTGTTCCCCAAGTAAACCTTGTCCATCCCACTCTTGTTAATTGAGACCAATAACTTCACGTACTAATTGAATTCTTTGAAAACGATGAAGCAATCATTGAATTCTTGGGTATTTGTGATAACATTCCAATTGGTGATCACAAGAAAGGCTTCTCTCAACTAAGATGTGTGCATGTATTTTGGGGAGAAGGCTGAGATGTGTGGTTGGCAAAATTTTTAAAAATAACAAGGGAAAAAGCTCTTCTAAAAAGCTCGACAAAAGCGTAAGTCCAAGATGCATAATGAAAACCTCTTTGAGGCACTAGCAGATAAACAAGTAGAAAAATCAATGGACATAAAAGTGACCACACCAAGGGTGAAAATATCATCGAGATGCCCTTGGAAGAAGATCTCAATCTCCTCCCTGATCCTACGTGCATGGAGGATACATCCAAAATGCTTGTGGAGAAGACCATTGATGTTAATATAGGAACAGAGAACAACCCTAAAATGGTGAAGTTGGGAGCTTCACTCTCGGCAAAAGAAATAAGACCTTTGTCATGCTTCTACGAGAATTCATAAACATATTTGTTTGGTCTTATGTGGATATGTCGGGCCTGGATCCGTCATTGGTAGTGTATAACCTTGTTGTGCACATAGACACAAAGCCCATCAAACAAAAGCTTAAAAATATACATCCTCGTGTCGCCTCCCTAGTTAAAGAAAAACTTGAGAAATTGTTGATAGTAGGTTTTATCAGACCTATTGATTACTTAGAGTGGATCTCCAACATCGTGCCTGTGCAAAAAAATCCAATTGGTATCAAAATATGTATAGATTTTAGATATATAAATAAGGTGTGCTCAAAATATGATTTTCTTATTCCTAATATCAACATGATTGTTGATTCAATTGCAGGATACAAAATGTTATCCCTCGAGGATGGCTTTTTTAGATACAATCAGATCAAAATTGCAGAAGAATATCAACACAAGACTACCTTTACAACCCTTGGGGAGAATTTTGTTATCAAGTTATGTCCTTTGGCCTCAAAATGCCGGTGCGAACCTATCAAATGGCTATGACCATGGTCTTCCACAATATTTTGAATGATATTATGGAGGATTATGTTAATGATATTTTAGGTAAGTCCAGAACAAGAGAAGAACACCCATAAATCTTAAGGCACATCTTTTAACATCTTCAAGATTACAAGTCAGGCTAATATATGAAGAAATGTGTCTTCAATGTGTTATTAGGAAATTTGTTAGGTTTTATTGTATCAAGAAGAGGAATTGAGGTCGATCTAGCCAAAGTTACAACTATCACTTAAATGACTCCTCCCGAGAACCTCAAGCAGCCTACGTAGTTTGCAGGGAAAAATTCAAGCAATCCATTGTTTCATCTCCCAACTTGCAAATAAATGTCACCCATTTACCCATTTGCTTAAAAATATGTTGACTTTCATTGGGGTCTTGAATGTCAACAAGCCTTTGCCATACTTAATAAATATTTGGTTAATCCCCCTATCCCAATATCACCTACTCCAGTGAACCCTTGTTATTATATATCTCAACTACTCAATTTGTTATTGGTGCACTTCTAGCTCGAGTATGACCTAAACTAAAAATAAAAAGTGGTCTATTATCTTAGTCACACTTTGATCACCTATGAGCTTAATTATCCACAGATCGAGAAATCTTGTCTAGACGTTGTTTTTGCATTCTAAAAGCTTCATCATTACTTGTTAAATAACAAGACCAATCTTATATCCAAAGTTCACCCGCTTAAAGTACCTCTTGTCTAAACCAACACTTACTAGAAGGATGGATAATTGGATCATCCTATTAAGTGAGTTTGATATTGAATATGTTAATCAAAAATCAATAAAAGGACAAGTGCTTACAGATCAACTAGTTGAAGCCCTCTACCTAGAATAGAATCATCGAGTCTGGATCTGCACAGACGCTTATATGGTGTATATTGAGGAATCATCACTTGGTAAGTACATTTTGATGGATCATTCACCTTTCATGGTTTAGGATTCGGTGTTGTGCTCATCACCCCTTCAGGGGACTTCATTCCTCAAGATTTTCATCTGGGTTTTCCATGTACAAATAACATATTAGAATATGAAGCACTCATCGTTAGGATGAAACTCGCTATCATGTGGAATATTAGACAAATCAAATTCATTAGAGATTCATAGTTAATTATAAAGCAAATCAATGACTAATACAAGGTTAAGGATGAAAAGCTCATCTCATATAAGAAAATGGTGGAAAATCTCAAGGAATACTTTGTGCGTGTTACTTTTGAGAAAATCCCAAGAGCACAAAATCAGTTTGAAGATGTTATGGCTACAGTGGGATCCTTGCTTCATATTCTACCATAGAATAATGATATGTCATTCTTTGTTGAAAATTTATGAATGCCTACATATGACATGTCGGAGTTGTGTCTGGTTTGTGAAGTTGTTGGTCCTTTTCCCCTGGTATCAACACATTTTCAATTACCTCCAAGATGGTACCTTTCCCCCTAACATTTCTCATCATGATAAATGAAACCTAATCCAAAGAATATCTCATTACACCCTCCTTGGAGGCACCCTCTATCATCGTGGCTATGACAGGAACTTGTTGCATTGTCTTAATTTAGTTGAGTCATCCAAGCAATCAAAGAGGTGCATGAAGGTGTCTGCAGAGCTCATATAAGTGGAATGGTGCTAACAAAGAAGTTGTTAAGAGTAGGTTACTATTGGCCTACCATGGAATCAAACTACTGCAAGTATGTTAAGAAATGTTTATTGTGCCAAAAATATGAAAATAGCATCCATGCGCCGACACAATCCTTACTGACCCCAATCACGACACACCGTGACCATTCTCTAAGTGGGAACTAGATCTCATAGGGAAGCTTACTCCAACTTCCTTAGATGACCACACCCATATCATTACTTATGCTACGTACTTTACCAAATAGGTAGAGGTTGTTCCTCTTACATATGTTACTGGTGCCCAAATTTCCAAGTTCATCATGAATCATCTCATTTGTCATTACAACGTACCTTCCACCATTGTAGATGATAATGGTAAGTCATGTAAGAACAAACAAGTGAAAGCATTGTGCCAACACTTTCAAATACACCTAAAGTGGTCTACTCCCTATTACCCTCAAGGTAATGGACAAGCAGAGGCCTCCAATAAAACCCTTGTTCACATCATGGAGAAAATGGTAAGTAAAATTGGTCATAACTGACATATGCAAATCCATCCCGCCCTCTGGGCTTATAAGACCTCCATTCGCACCCCTACTAGTGCTACACCCTATTCCCTAGTCTTTGCACTGAGGCCATCATCCCATTGGAAATTGAGCTTCCTTCCTAAGAATATCTCTCAAATATTATTTAGACAAAGATGAAAACTACCATGTGGCTAGATTGGCAGAGCTAGAGTTGTTAGATGAAAAACACCTTCGTGCACTCAACCACTTGAAAGTGTATCAAAATCAAGTGTCTCAAGGCTACAAAAAACATATCATACCTCACCAATTTTAGGTAGGGGATATCATCCTTAAATAAAACTAGTTCAATACCACCAAAGAAAGAGAAAAGAAAGGTAAGTTCGAACCAAACTGGTTGGGACCCTATGTTGTGGTAGCAAAATATGGATCAAGAGCTTACAAACTTTCCCACCCTTATGGATATGAGCTACATGAACCTATGAATGCCATGCACCTTAAGCGGTTATACGCTTAAACATGTGGCAATATCATAATTAATAAAAAGTATAAAATTCGAGACAAAATACAAAAAGTCATCAAAAAGTAAAAATAAATCACTTTGTCCAAGTGTGAAAACCATGTAATTGTGGCACTTTGGATAGGTCCTTTGGTGAAAACTAGTTTTCGGTGCCATTAGAGGGTATGTTATTCAAAGCATTTTGCACTGGGTTACATTTTCTTTGTCCTAAGCTAGTTTTCACCTATGTCTGAGATCCTTTTGAGCCTATCCTTCATGGCCTTGATCCGATGACCCTCATCTTGTATATATGTGAAGAGTTTTCCTTTGTACATTCCCATCTAACATTGGGGGCATCTTCACATATTCAATATCATGCACATACATGTGGCATTTTCCCTTGTACATTCCCATCTAACATTGGTCATTTCGTAGAAAACTCAAAAACAGTAAAACATGGTCTTACAAAACTCCCAAAACAATGCAAAATGTCTCGAAATTGTCCCATAAAAACAAAGTAGTGTTTTTCTTACTTGTTTATTTGTTTGTTTCTTATTTTGTTTGCTTGCTTGTACATCTGTATAGTGTGTTTCTTAACATACTTATTAGATTGGTATATTCTTTCCTTGATTAGATTCATTCTTGTTTGTTTATATTCAGTGTTTTGCATGCTTGTTTATATTTGTACATAGTTGTGTTGTATTGTTGTTTCATGCATGTGTATATGTTAGTTTTGTTGAATTTTGCTTGTGCTTGTTTGTTACTTGTACATTATTTGTTATAACATCATCATCTATATCATCACAACTAACATCACATAACTCATGTATCATCAATAAATGCTAAGTTACATCATCGTGAAATAAACATCAAACATGTATCTTAAATTTTCATCCTACCATATCATCAATGAGGCAATAGGGATCACCTTCTATCCCCCACCAATATCAAAAAGTAAAACATGGACTAAGAAAAGTATCTCATCAAATACAATGTGATATCATCAAATGTTATCTCATAAATCAAAAACATGTGATACACTCATAAATCATAATAAGATCCATCATCATGTAAAAATGTCAAAATCAATTTCCATATACAATGTGTCTCAAGACATAAGCATCGGATACAAATTATGCCATCATGGGCATGGGTAAAAATGTGTCTTCATCTCAAAGCTACGCCTTCATCACAAGGCGTACATAAAAATAATACATATGTAAATACATCAAGTATAATAAGAGAGAGTCAAACATTACTCTCACTCACACTAGGATTGCTTTAGCCTAGATCCAGGTGGTGGCATCTGTTGTGTTGAACCCTGTGGCGGTGGCATCTCGCTACGTTGAAGGCCCCGATTGTGGTGACGACATCTAAACGGACATGGTAGATCTAGATGGCTTTTGTGACATGGATCTGGAGTAATCGCTTGTAATCTAACTAAAAGGTATAGCCCTCTGGCGCTCAAGTACGACACCATGATACAATGCTTTATAATATGCAGCCTCACTAGTGGCTGATGCAAAATCAAAAACTAAGTCTGGAGCCCCCACTGCTATGGTTGCATACTATAGCGCATCTCACTCTCCTGTCAACCGAGCCACATCGACTCGTAATTACATCCTCTTAGCCGCCCACTTGTACCCTCTCCCCTCGCGAGATGGTCTTGCACGATAATATCATGATCTCTCTCATATATGGCTTCGCCTCATTACCTATGTAAAGACGTACCATGATATATGTAATATTTCTCGCCTCATGGCAAAAGCCCTCTGTAGATTTATAGTGTGGCCATGGATGGCCCACATGTGTCTCGTATCTTTGGGTAACTATCTTTGTGGTGACCTAGGGGGTGATCCCCATCCTCCTACTACCTGTATATGAGGTGGTGAACCCCATCCATCTCCACCCCCGCAAAACTCGGGCTCACTTTGCTCTGGGAGGAAAGTCTCGGGACTTGTATGACCTTCTATTGCACAACTTGTTGTACCACTAGAATTTGTATTTGTGGTTGTGGTTGTGGTTGTGGTTGTAAAGGTTGTTGTGGGGGAAGACCCTGTGGTGGTACCTATATCTATGGGAGACCCTATTGTGGCACATGTATCTATGTACCTCAGAAACCCCGGCTCGCGCCCGAGGATCTACCCTATAATCCCTATGTTGTGGCAACAATCCTTGCCTCGATGACAAGCATGCCGTAAAATAATCATGTTATGTTGTGGAGCTGTTTTCATGTGTGAAAGTGTTGAAGACTATACACTAAGAGTCTTGTACACTTTTCATGTATCCTCACCGGGTTCGGGGCGGGCAGTGCCCCGAAGCGGGTCCTGGGGTCGTGCCTCAAAAATAAAATTTAGGCGTAATTTTTGGCCTCGAAAAATTACACCAAATATCGGGAAACATGCTTTTCTCATATGGCGAGTTTTTGACCCATAGGTTTATGGGACGGTTTTGCCCATGGTTTTGATACCCACGGTTTTGTAAAACTGCTTAAGCAATTGTCTATTTATATGGTCTTATGCATATGATAGATGTACAAGCAAATGTATTGCAGATGTGTTTTGAATTCGGGTGTGAATTCTGTAGAGTTTGTTGAGCATAGCTCCAAACGGATCTGGGTATTGTATTGAGAGAGTGGTGGCTTGTAATAAAATCTGAGCAAGTGATTCTTGGTGGACGTAGCCCAAATTGGGTGAACCACGTTAAATACTATCTCTTTGTGTTGTGTTATTTTATTCTGCAATTTTATTTGAGATCTGTAATAATTTATGCATATTAGTTTCTACTGTTGCGATTTTGTGAGGGATTATTCCGCATATTTTATCCCTTATTTCCTAACAATTGGTATCAGAGCCTGGTTTGGTTTGCTGAAGTGTTGAATCGCAGGGAAAGTTTTTTAGCTTGAGTGGGAGCTATGGCAGATGAAGGAAGATCTAGGGTTGATAAATTCAACGGGAAAATTTTCAGTCTTTGGAAGATGCAGATGGAAGATTACCTTTATCAGAAGGATCTTTATACTCCGTTGTCTGAGAAGGTGAACAAACCCTCGAGTATGACATATGCGGAATGGGATTTGTTGGATCGGAAGGCACTTGGAACGATCCTACTTTGAGTCTTGCATCTTCGGTAATATTTAATGTTTCAAAGGAAAAGACTACAAAAGATCTAATGGATGCATTAGGGAAATTGTATGAAAAACCATCCATCACTCTAATAAGATATTTTTAATGAAAAAATTGTTTAATATGAAGATGTCCGAGAATAGTTCATCATGAGATCATTTAAATGATTTCAATATGGTAGTGAATATGCTAGCTTCGATTCTGATAGAATTTGATGAAGAAGTTAGGGCTTTTTAATTCTGTGCTCTTTACCCGAGAGTTGGAATAACACAGTAATGGCGGTAAGTAACTCGGTTCCAAACTAACTCAAGTTGAAGTTTGAGGATGTTGTAGGGGTGATTCTAAGCGAGGAAATGCGAAGAAAAAGCTCTGGGAATCTTCTACTTCAGGGAATGCTTTGACAGTGGAAACTAGAGGGAGACAGAAGAATAGAGGAAATCATGGAAAATCAAAAGATTGGGCAAGGTCAAAATCCAAGAACAAGATTGTATCTTTGGAATTGTGGAAAGCTTTGGGCATGCAAAGAAGGACTGTTGGGAGCTTCGGGATAAGAAGAAACAACAGGAAGAAAACAAGGAGGCAAATGTGGCAACGGGTAATGTATGTCAGGATGCTTTGATTCTTTCTTTGCACAATATTACTAAATCTTGGGTTTTAGATTCAGGGGCTTCTTTCCATGCTTCTCCACATAGGCATTATTTTGTTGATTATGTTCAAGGAGATTTTGGGAATGTTTTTCTTGGTGATGATGAGCCTTGCAGCATAGTTGGAAAAGGTTCTGTTCAAGTTAAGATGCAGAATGGGAATACTTGGCTATTGAAGGATGTCAGACATGTGCCTACATTAAGATGAAATTTGATATCGGCAGGGCAGTTGGGAAGTGATGGTTGTATTGTGATATTTACAACAGACTCTTGGAAGGTTACCAAGGGTGCTCTTGTGGTGGCAAGAGGTAAGAAGGTTGGAACCTTGTATTTAACCACTGATAGTACTAATGATTGTAATCTTGTGGCTTCGATGCGAGATCTACAACATTATGGCACTATAGGCTCGGTCATATGAGCCATAAGGGCATGAACATCATAAAGAAGAATTTGCCTAGATATACATATATTCGGGTTTGGATTTACTGTGAGAACTGCATAAATGGGAAACAGAAGCGAGTAAAGTTTCTCAAGGTTGGACCTACAAAGAAAGAGAGTAAGCTAGAGCTGGTGCATTCTGATGTGTGGAGGCCAGCTCAGGTATCATCTCTTGGGGGTTCAAGTTATTATGTTACTTTTATTGATGATGCAACAAGAAAAGTTTGGGTTTATTGTATTAGAAACAAATCGATGTATTTGACACTTTTGTTAAATGGAAAGCCTTGGTAGAGAATGAAACAGGTCTTAAGCTAAAATGTCTCGGTCGATAATGGAGGGGAGTATTACAAAGAATGAATTTGATGATTACTTGTTCTAAGAATGGAATCAGTAGGAGGAAAAATATGGTTCCGGAACTCCGCAGAGAATGGGGTATCGTAAAGGATGACCGAACAATAATGGAACGTGTTAGGAGCATGAGGTTACATGCAGGACTACCTCTTTCTTTTTGGGCAGAAGCGGTGAGCACAGCTGTGTACTTGATAAACAGAGGACCCTCAAGTGCCTTGGATGGAGGCATACCTGAGGAGGCTTGGTATGGTAAGAAAGTTGATTATTCATTTCTTAGAGTCTTTGGATGTGAGGTGTTTGTTCACATAGACAAGGATGATAGGACTAAGCTAGAGGCTAAATCAGAAAAATGTACTTTCATTGGTTATGGTGGTGATGACTTTGGATATAAATGTTAGAGTATTAAGGACAAGAAAATCATTCGATCTAGGGATGTGGTCTTTAATGAGAAAGTCATGTATAAGCGGCGATTGCGGGAAAACAGGGAAGAATCCAAGAAAGAATATGCGGTAGAGGATATTTCGGATGGGAAAGTGACACATGAATCGAGTTCGGGAGAACCCTCAACAGAACCCCAAACTCCTATATTGAGGAGGTCTTCTAGGGTAAGAAGAGAACACAACGTTTTTCTCCTTCTCTTTATTATTTATTACTCACTGATAGTGGAGAACCGTAGAGCTTTGATGAAGCAATGCAGGGTAGATGCCAGAAGAAGTGGGAGCAAGCCATGATGAGGAGCATCGTGCTCTCATGGAGAACCGCATGGGATTTGGTAAAGCTACCCAAAGGAAAAAGAGCATTATATAATAAGTGGGTGTTTAGAGTCAAAGAGGAAGAATGAGGCAAGAAAAGATACAAGGCCCGGTTGGTGGTCAAGGGGTTTACACAGAAAAAGGGTATAGATTTTGATGAGATTTTTTCTCCTGTAGTAAAAATGACTTCTATCAGAATTGCTCTTGGAATAGTGGCAGCAGAAGATTTGCACTTAGAACAGTTAGATGTAAAGACTACATTTCTCCATGGCGATTTGGAGGAGGAGCTATATATGCAGCAGCCAGAAGGATATGAAGTCAAAGGTAAAGAGGAGATGGTGTGCAAAACTAAATAAGAGCTTGTATGGCTTTGAAATAAGCTCCACATCAATGCTATAATAAGTTTGATAGCTTCATGATGGAGCAAGGTTATATCGAGATGTCATTCTCGACCATTGTGTGTATAAAAGAAATTTGAGGATGGAAGTTATATTATCCCGTGTGTTTGTATGTTGATGACATGTTGGTTGCGGTAAAAACATGCAGAAATAAAATTACTCAAGAAGCAAAACTAAGTGAATCCTTTCTTTATGAAGGATTTGGGTGCGACCAAACAAATCCTTAGTATGAGTATATCTCGGGATAGGATGGAACTAGGCCACTTTATCTCGGAAGAGTACATTAAGAAGGTCTTGGAGAGGTTTAATATGCAAGATGTTAAACCGGTTGGGACTCCTTTGGCAGGCCATTTCAAGTTATCAAAGGAGCAATGTCCCAAGACATAGCAGGAGAGGAACCAAATGTCTAAGGTACCTTACTCATCAACAATTGGCAGTTTGATGTATGCTATGGTGTGCACTAGGCCTGATATTGCCCATGCAGTGGGAGCTGTGAGTAGATTTATGAGTGATCCAGGTGTTTCGCACATAAATGCTTCCGTTCCTGGAATAGAGTTGCTTCTATCCTTTCATTCCTTTGAGAAACAGATAAGGGTTAGGGCTAGGAGGAATACCTATTGAATGTTGAGAGGGTGTGCGCGTACCGTAGAGAGAGAGATCAGATCGATTGCAAAGAACTCCTTTTTGTCTGGGAAGGACTACCTGCAAGTAAGAATACAAGACCACCAGATTCTAATTAGACAATAAATGAGGGAACTGCCTTGGGCCCAGGAAGTATTAAACTTCCTTTCGAAGGTGGTCAGTTCCCCTGCTAATATGAATTAACACAAATTCTAACAAAGAAGCTATTGCCAAATTACAATTTAATTGCCTTGTTAAAACAATAGAGGAAAGGGCTAGTTTTGGTTTTGAATCACAAAGGACCGATCGCCGGTCACATCACACCGGTATTACTTAACCGATATCGGTAGGGGCAGTGGTTTAGGGGCTTTTAGTGAAGGTTGGCAATAAGGTGGCTATGGTGTTTATAAGGCTGGTAAATGATTGGGGATAGGTAATGGGGTGATGGAGAAGACTCGAGAGAGTATGGGGCATTCTTGGGGGCAATGTAGGGGCAGAGGAATGGCGGTTAGATGGAGGTGTTACCGGGTAGTAGATCTAAGAATAGACTTGTAATTACTGTGATTCAGAAATCCAAGAAATGTTATTAAAAGAATGTGTAAGACACTACTTACTAGTTCCTGATGAAGATACAGGTCCAAGGACTGTGATAACGAAGGCAGGGCTTAGGTAAGATGATCGGACAATCAAAGATGAGCTATCTTCTCTCCCAATGCTGAGATGAGTGTCACTGGGCTCTGGTTACTCAGTTGCAGTCTTGGGCTTGATGTCCTCCTCTGCAAACTCTTCTCTTTCCTTCACTTGTCTCTGCTTGGCCAAGTGAATTCCCGATCCTTCCAATCAATTCCCCGGTTCCGATCAATGAAAATCCAACCCTTTGTTTTTGGTTGGGGGAGGTCATTTACAGGGAACCGATGGCGGTTACGTGTAACCGGCGGCGGTCCGAGTAGGAGGCGATATCGAGTTCGGTCAAAAGTGGGCTATTTTTAGTAAAATGACCAACTTTCCCTCCTTTTCTCTCGAGGGATTAGTTGTGGGCTTGGTCAAGTCATTATGAGGTTGGTTTTGGGTGCGGGTGAGGAGTAATTAATCATGGGTGTGGATGTAGACCAAGTTATAGGTCTTTATTAGGTTAGTTTAGGGTTAGGACTAGGTCATGATGAGGTGGCGAAATGAGGTGGCAGGTTTGGAGATGTGGATTTATTAATTATAAGGTAATTAATAAATAATTGTGTAAGTTTTAGGTGATGAGGTTAGGTTGCGAAATGAGATGTGGGGCACGGGGGGTCGTAAGACACAAATTTGGTGTCTACACCTGTAAAGAGCATTGGCATTGCAAGAAAGTGGATCCTTCGGTATTTGAGAGGGACCATGGGGACGAGCTTTGTCTTCTGATGGATCGAGACACCACTTTACGTGGTTATGTAGATTCAAACATGGCCGGAGATGTGAGACGTAGGAGGAGCACGACAGTTATATTTACACTGTAGGTGGGACAACAAAGTGAGTTGGATTTCACAACTATGAAGGCGGTGGCTTTGTCAACCACGGAGGTTGAGTATGTTGGTGCCACAGAGGCAAGCAAAGAGATGATTTGGTTATAACAATTGCTTGAGGAGTTGGGGCATAAGCAGGAGGAATGTAAGCTGCATAGTGATAGTCGAGTATTATACACCTAGCTAAGAACTCGCTTTCCATTTGAGGACAAAGCATATACGCTTAAGGTACCATTTCATCGGATGGCTTTGGAGGAAGAGAAGTTGAAGTTGGAGAAGATTCATACCACTCGAATCATGCAAACATGATGACCAAGGTGGTCACAAGGAGGAAAAACTAAAGTTGTGTTTAGCTTTGGTTGGTCTTCACGTAAACCGGTGAAGGGTTGAGAAGCTTGCTTAGAGGAAAACTAGTCTCCAAGTGGGAGATTGTTATGTTGTGGAGCCTGTTTTCATGTGTGGAAGTGTTGAAGAATGTACACCGAGAGTAATCAGTACACTTTTCATGTATCCTTGCTGGGGTTTGGGGGTCGGGTGGGGCGCACCCTCGATAGTAGGGGTTCGAAGTGTGCCCCTTTTTTTTTTAGGCATAAATTTTTGGCCTCAAAATTACACCCAAATATCGGAAACATGCTTTTCTCATATGGGCGAGTTTTTAACCCATAGGTTTATGGGACGGGTTTTCCCATGGTTTTGATACCCACGGTTTTGTAAAACTGCTTAAGCAGTTGTCTATTTATATGGTCTTATGCATATGATAGATGTACAAGCAAATGTATTGCAGATGTGTTTTGAATTCGGGTGTGAATTCTGTAGAGTTTGTTGAGCATAGCTCCAAACGGATCTGGGTATTGTATTGAGAGAGCGGTGGCTTGTAATAAAATATGAGCAAGTGATTCTTGGTGGACATAGCCCAAATTGGGTGAACCACATTAAATACTATCTCTTTGTGTTGTGTTATTTTATTCTGCAATTTTATTTGAGATCTGTAATAATTTCTGCATATTAGTTTCTTCACATTGCGATTTTGTGAGGGATTATTCCGCATATTTTATCCCTTATTTCCTAACAAATCCATTGTGGTAACACTATAACATATCATGGTCCATAATCAGGGTAGTCTCGGGATCTACCACCTATCTCAAACCCTGTAGTAGACTTACCATTGTCTAATCTATGTCCTAATGTCAAAGGTCTCACTGGACCCTACGTCCATACCACATCTCATCCCGTGAATCCCTGACGTGGCCCAACTACCCTTATACTCTATCTACCAGGTACCACTATGTAATGTGACTTCATTGTCGATAATAAAGTGTTCAATCTTTGTTATGATGAGCTCTACAACATCCTCTCGCCACCGGTATAATCTGTAAGGACACCATGTCACCATGCGTAATCGTAATTCATCAAATGCTCGTCTATAGTATGTTATGTCTCCCATGTATGAGTGGATGTCATCACCTACTGCACTCCAACCCATAACAGATGGTTCATCCGGAGCCCTAGCTCGTAACACTTCTCGTGGGAGCCCTATCGCAATGTGGTCCCATGCCCATATTTGTAACAAAGTGGTTGGACCCAACGTTTTCAAGCCGTGTGATATGCTATCAAATGAAGGTCCCAATATAGGTGGGCTAATATAAATTGGCCCCAACAATAGACCTCTCCACTCACAAGATCATGCACTACTCCCCGTCGACCTAGTAGAAATTATGCACTAGTCTTATCATGCAAAGTAGAATGTTGCTTACAAGAGCCATCAAGTATATTCGTATCCGTGAGAGTCGACGATTATCGAAACATTTGTGACAAGTGAATCGGCATGCCTTGGCGAGGTATGTCGGGTAGGAAAAACATATCCCAAATACACTCCAAGATCTAGGCATGATTGTCATCGTATGTCACTAACCTACCTGGATGGGCACTCTAAGTATCCTCCAGACATCCTCTAGGGTAACGCACATTTCACCTGTAGGAATTTTGAATGTCGACTCTCGATGCCAACTCTCACAAGGCAAAGAAGAGGTCAGTGATCTAAAGTAATTTGTGGCATCCGGGCCACGTAAACAAGGCATGTAACATTTAGGGTGGTAGTTAGATAAATATGCTCTAATGCAAGAAAGTAACCGCGATAGGCTCGAAACCGACCGTGTCGTTTGTATGTCTCCAAGTTGTGTAATCTAGTATGTAAGATCACACAAACCACTTCACTAACATCATTTCCTCTTAAAAACATTATCTACTTTCTTCTATTCCTCTCTAAATTCTTCTATAAATCATTCTAATTTCCTCTTAAAGTTGTCTAAAACTAAACTTATGCACTAAGTACACCACGTTTGACACTAGTGCGAGCATGCGCTAAAGCCACCGGTGTTCTTACACTAGCGCTCATATTTTCACGATAACACACCCTCTCACTAACCCTAGGCCTAGTTTTATGCTAGTGCGCACCTTCACGCTAGTGCGCTGGCCCCGCACTAGCATCATCTTGCCCATTTCCCTAGCCTAAAAAAGCATTAAATACACTCAAAAATCAAATTTTGTGTTTTACATACCTGTAGGCCATCCAAGGGAAGCCTCATGTACTCTCAAACCTTATCTGCATGGTGTACTGGTTACAACTCATGTCATTTCACTCATGCAAATTAGAGCAAAATCCTCTCAAAACTCATTAAGGGCTAAGAACAATAACTCGTCGTGATGGTTTTTCGCCCTCCCCCTACTATATATAGTCGTTTTTCCCTAATTCTTCATTTTTATCGCCACAAAATAATAACTAACATGGTTCTTTTATCTTCTTCATGTTCCGTCAAAATCGCGATGATTATTTTACGAAAAATGATCATTTTTACTAACCTTTTCACCCCGCTAAGGCATATTTTTGCTTACTCGACAACCTTTTCTTCTCCTTGGGGCATATTTTTGCTTCTAGGAGATATTTGTCGGCATACGGCCACGTCATCATTCTTCTATACCATTTTCTTCTAAAAGTTTTCAAAAAATCCTAAAAATTGGTAATAATTTCAAAAAAATCCTAAACAATGGTTAAAATCCTTAAAAATGGTAACAATTTCAAAAAAATTCCTAAAAATGGTAAAATTTTCAAAAATCCTAAAAATTGGGAACAATTTCAAAAAAATCCTAAAAATTGGTAAAAATTTCAAAATCCTAAAAATTAAAAAAATCACAAAATTGGTAAACACAACATTTACCCAATTGAATTTTTTGCTAAACACAATGTCCTCAAACATCGAAAACTATCCTACAAAACATCTCTCTTTGGTTCTTGCATGTTCTTGTGCATGACTTGTGGGTCATTTTGGTCTACCTCCATTAACAAAAGTTGATTCACCTACTATGTCTATACTTCCTTGCACAAACGAGTTGCATGGTATTGTTTCATAGGGCACATCTACTTTTTCATGGGACTTCCCGTCCTCTGTTTATTCACCTTGCAATGTATTGTTGCTTGGGGTGTCATCTTTAACCCTTGTCGTATAACTCGAACAGGTGGAATATGAAGCTAGATAACAAAAACATTGGTACAATTATCTTGAATGTTGTTTGTTTGAGCGTATTTATTTGTACTTGTTTGGTTGCTTGTCTACTTGTTTACTTTCTCATAAAGCATATATATATATATATATATATATATATATAGAGAGAGAGAGAGAGAGAGAGAGAGCCGATAACATAGATCAAAAAGCAAAATCATGAATAAAGTTGTTTTTACATCAGTTGGATGAAAGCTATTTCCATTCTCTTTATCTTCATTTTCCTCCTTATCATTTTCTTCTATCACACTTTTTCTTCCAAAAACCCTGGGGCAATAGGGATTATAGTTATCTCACTCTTCCCCCTGTTTCTTCTATCGGTTTCCTTCATCTTTTTCGATCGTCAATCAACCTCTTCCATCACCCCATCAACACTCGAGGGGGCATCCTTCATTATACTAAATTTTCTTCCACTCCTTCAAATTTTTCTTGTGTGTACTTGTCTACTATCTTTGAAGTGGCGTCGCTTATGTCACCGTAAAGAGGGGCAAATGTAGACACCTAAAACTCTGCTACGCAGTTTTAATACTAAAATTGCACTAATTACCCTCTTTCCCATCATTTCCGTAATAATTAGCGCTTTTCCGCTAATTAGCTAACATTCCCCTTCTTATTCATTAATTAATGACCTTTCGTTAATTAATTAACCCTTCCCCATTTTGGATGCCAATTAATGACCTTTCGTTAATTATAATCCACTTCTAAGTGATTAATTAAATAGTGTTACTTAATTGTGCATCCTATTTTACAATAAACCCCTTTTATTGGTCAAATTCCCCTTTTACATCCCCCAAATCATGTTAATTTTCCTCCCAATTCCCTCTAAATAGCTTATGCAAGCTTATCCCTACCTATTAATCAATCACATTTGATTAATTAGACCCCCTCTCAATTTCCATCAAGTGCACACCCTTTATTAATTCTTCTAAACATGCATATCCTTTATATTTCTTCTTTGGGCTTTGTCCCACATCCACCAAATTACAAGCCTTTCCCAAACAAGCAAGCTATATAAAGAACCCTCATCCTTCCCTCTCATCTTACACCACACTTTGATTAGTGAAAACTATAGGCATTTTGATTTGAGCCATTCTCCATTGTTGGAAATAGCTTCTCCATCTCTTGCATCCATTCTCTCAAATTGAGTAGCATGGGAAGATCCAAAAATGGCCTTGTAGCCATTTCTTGGTGAGATCTCATCCTCATTCTTGAGGCAAACAACACCAATTTGATTGTTAAGTGATCTAATTAGGTTCATACTTTAAGTAGCAATCACAAAAGAGTAGGAATGGCTTAGCATTTAGTTGTTTTATCATGTTTATGCATTGAAGAAGTTATTTCCCTTAAGCTCTTATCATGATGTTCTTGTTTGATTAACTTTGCTTTGAAGCTACTAGGTGTTAGTTTCATTTCACTTAGCATAGTTAGTTTTACATGTACACACAACCAAAAAGAGGGTCAAAGACTCCCGGAGTTACGACAAAGAAAGCCAAACTAAGAATTCCTTAGAGGTGAGAGGGGAAGATCGAGGCCAACTTCAACAGCTCTTGTGTTCAACCATGTTAAAATCACCTCCTAAAATCCACTCACTTGGGGGCAAATTTGAACTCATCCAATTCCACAAAGTGACACGTTCCACAAAGGTATTTGGAGCATGGTAGACTCGAGAAGAACCAAATGATTCACTCTCCAACACATAGTGTGGCCCAAACACATCTATGTTCAGGGTCTTCACCTTTAGTAATGATTTGAGAAGAAAGAGGGGGAGAGAAGCAAAGTTGCTCCACCTCTTCCATCCTCATGAGAAGTAAAAATACGCGAGAAGTGCTTGAGAATGCAATGAAGGTTAAACAACAAAGCATAACCACTAACTTTAACCTCTTGAAAGAAGATAATCTCAAAAGAATGCTCTTGTAGCACCCTTTTGGCGTGGAATTTTCCATTCATGGAGGGTGAGCCCCCAAAAATTCCATGAAAATAGAGACAATTTCATTAGACACCCTTAGAAGGAGGTTGCTCAACCTCATCACCAACAAGCAAAGAAAAGCAATTGGAATCAAAATTAGGCAAAGAGGAGGGGGATGGAGTTCTTCTAGCTCTTTTCCTAATTGATATTTTACCCTACCATCCTTTGAGGCTTTAGACACCTTGTGAGATGTTAGGTTGTGGAGCCTGTTTTCATGTGAGAAAGTGTTGAAGACTGTACACTAAGAGTACTGTACACTTTCCACGATTGGCCTTAAAACGTGCCCGATATACCGGGAAACATGCTTTTCTCATATGGGTGGGATTTTTGACCCATAGGTTTATGGGACGGTTTTGGCCCATGGTTTTGATACCCATGGTTTTGTAAAACTACTTAAGCAGTTGTCTACTTATATGGTTTTATGCATATGGTAGGTATAATGTAACATTGCAAATGTGTTTTGAATTCGGATGTGAATTCTTAGAGAGTTTGTTGAGCATAGCTCCAAACAGATCTGGGTATTATATTGAGAGAGCGGTGGCTTGTAATAAAATTTGAGCAAGTGATTCTTGGTGGACGTAGCCCAAATTGGGTGAACCACGTTAAATATTGTCTCTTTGTGTTGTGTTATTTTATTCTGCACTTTTATTTGAGATCTGTAATATTTTCTGCATATTAGTTTCTACTATTACGATTATGTGAGGGATTATTCCGCATATTTTATCCCTTATTTCCTAACATGAGAATCGCCAACATCGGTCTTAGGCACTAAATTAGGATTTCAAGTTAATTTTTTGCCTCGTGAGGAGGATCTGGATTCTCTTGCTAACCGCCTTCCAATTGTCAGGAAAGTGGATGTCATTTACTTGAGTTTCTGGAACAAAATCAAGAGTTGAGCTATCAGAAAGAATCTGAGTGTCACCAACTTTTGGGCTATGGGTAAGAGTATTAGAACCGTGGTCCTCGGGGGTGGAGATGGTGTTTTACGCGAAATCGAGTCCAGTTCGCAACCTTCTTAACATCAAGTTCATGCAACTTCACAAAAGTAGAAGCATGCATTAGGTTTGTTTAAATACACAATAGGTCAAGCCGAGAAAATCTCGGACCAAATAATCGAATCCCGAAGTGAGGAGCGTTTGAGAGAGCTCCATTTCAATGCAAACTCTAGGATGGTTCCAAAGACACGAGAATTTATCTTTATCTCTTTTACACCAAAGGACATTTCCCAAATGACGTATAAGTTCATGTAGAAAAGGTCTAACAACCAAGTTAAGAAAATGGAATTCAACCGACATGGGGTATTATTATCGGGATGGCCTTTTAGGGTGAAATTTGAGCTTTCAACCACGGAGAAAACATACTTGACCACAAATAACCCATGTTTCATATTGCGGTCGTTGCCGGGCAAATTTAGATGAGGCAAAGAGAAAAGAGACATACCCTTTACCTAACCCCCTTATAGATTCAATTTTCCACCCTCTAGTTTCCTCCCAGACTTTCCTTATCCATTTGTAAAACTCACCCTTGGAGGAATGCCTCTAAGGAAAAAAAGAACAATTGTACGCTGGGAAATGTCTGCAGAAATTTCAGCAAACTCATCACCGATGAAATTCAAAAGCCTTATCTTATGTATGCGAGATCACATGTTGTTTGCGTGTCGAGGTGTTCATTCTTTGGAGGTGGGTCCTGTTGTGTGGTGGATTCTCGGGAGAGGGATGAACATACACATCCATATCCACACTTGAAGAGAAATATTACTGTCGTTGAAACCCTATCTCTGTCGGATTTGGTCTCCACTCACAATAGCTCATGTAAATGAACTCTTAAGAACCAAGGTTTCCTCGCAGTGGCCGCCCAAGGGCTTTTGCCTTTCTTTGGGTTTGAGCCTTTGTTGTTCGTAACCCTACGCCTAGGATGATCCGCAACCACCTCCCATGAATCCAAGCTTCAAAACCCTAGATATAAAGAGCTAGAGCAAAAATGAAGACACATAATACTCCACCTGACATGACGGATTTACGACATACTACAATAGTTTCGAGTTCTAAAAGCTTCTTTTGAAAAATACCCATGAAAAAACAATCCCATTGTAAAAATTGTATGAGAGTAATTAAATGCATAATAATCTAAAATAGAGAGAAAACTAAATCGGGGAAAGACACCAATTGTGGTGCGGGGGTCCAATAGTGGAGATAGTGTGTGAAAAGACATTGACCATTTCAAAAACTATTTAGAATGATATGTGAATTTAATACAACCTGATTGTGATTTATTATATTATTATTATTTAAACATGGAAGCATGTTATGTTGAATAAGACAGCTTTAAAATTAGTCAATATTCTATTATTCATTGATAGAACTTGAAATATACATTAATTTATATATAAGTGTACAAATATCAAGTCTATGAGGCCAACTACTCATTAAGTAGTATTTACATTTTATGTACACCATATCTATTATAGTCACTTCAACATGTCATTTCAGAAGACTTTGTATACCAAATCTCAAATATGATGTACTCTTGATTGATATAAGAGTCTTCAATCCCTAGTAACCACCTGCATAACAATAAATGAAATTATGGTCAGGCTCACCTTTCATAGTGTTTAAAAACTCAGTACTATATGAACAATAAATTGTGTAACCAGCTTAATAAAATAATAGAAATAACCAACTATAATATTATCCATTGGATTTAATCCTATAAATCTCAACCATTCAATTGAAGTATCATATTGGATCCATGTCAACTAACATCAACCAATCAAAATTTAGGATGATAGAATAAAAGTTGAATGACCAATTACAATTCCATTGGTTGTTGCAGTTTTCATCTCTCACAATTGAAGAAGTGACGAGCAGTTCAGGTAAAGAAATTTATGAAATGCAAACTATCTCAGAATTCAGGCCCTCTATTCATTTATTCAATGTTGTATATTCCAAAGAACGTATTCATATTCTAAAGATGTTGTATATTCCAACAATTATGTATTCATATTCTAAAGAAGAAATTGTATCTTCCAAAGCGGTGTTGTATAGTCCAAAAGAGTGAATTAAAATACAATATACACCACTGCTGGAATGTACAACACTGTTGGAATATGAATGATTTTGTTTCATTTTTGCAAGTGTATAGTCCAACAATGTTGTATATTGTATTTCAGAATTCATTAGTGTACAATGCTCATTGCTCAAATGGAAACGATATAAGATTTACAGTATTAAAATATAGCTTGTCTTGCATTCGATGTAAACATATATTAAAAAAATATATAGAATGAAAGTTGCCTTTCATCCACGAAATATTGTGCATGCATATCAAGGTTATTGTTAATCACTGCTTCTAAGCTAAATAGGATGCCTATGATCATATCTTTGTGAAGAAAGTACATTTTTTTGATATGTAGAATACTGGTTTACATGGTTACCCCTTGGAAATTTAATTTTCTCACCAGTAAAACAAATGCAACATTCTTTCCTCTCTTTCTGTCCCCATCATGGACTATATATATGACTATTATTGCTGCCATTTTAACCAATTATCAGCCTCAATCATCATCATAAACATTCTACTGTCAGTGACCCACTTCTGTCAGGCTTAAGAACGAGAAATATTACAAGATTTCTTGCACAATCATAAATAACTGAAGCTACCTCATTTGCATGCATTATAATTTGTACAAAGCAAGACTCTCACTTGTTAACTGGACTATCAAATCCTTGAAGTTTGTTTCTATCTAAATCATTTCTAAATATCTTCATGCTTTGATCAAAATTGATGCACCCATGTGTTTTGTCAAACAACTTTGTTTAAACTCCTATGGTTGTTGCTGCATTAACAGAAGATAGAGACCGAACACCACTTCTGGAATATACAACACTGTTGATGCATGTCAGATGACTCTTTTATTTCTTGTAGATACACTAGAGAATGAGATATCTGGAAAAAATGAACAATATAATGAATTTTGAAATTCAATATACAACACTGCTGGAATATACAACACTACTGGAATATACAACACTGTTGGAATGTACAACAATGGTGGAATAAACAACGCTGCTAGAATATGAATATAGTGAATTTTGAAATGCAATGTACAACACTGCTGGAATAAACAATGTTGTTGGAATCATTTTTACCAATTAATTGACTTGTACTTTTTATTATGACAATGAAATTTGTATGGAATATGTTGAAGAGTGAAAGTGCTTGTATAGACAATGTATATTCGACTAAATGAGCACAACAATGTTGTATATTGCATTTCAAAATTCACTATATTCATCACTTAGCATAATACATAAGCTTTCTCTTGTTTCATAATTTTTTTTTGTATTTATATAGTTTCTTTGCCAACAATCATCTTTCCTTCAACAATTAGAATTGAGTTGATAACCATGTACTTCTATTTTGTATGTCATGTTGTGAATCAGGTATTACATTTAAGTCATGAGAAGAGGTGGTGTTGCTAGAAGGTCAAGGAGGCCCAAAGTGAGAGGTGTACAATTATCACATAATGTCAGTGATGAAGAGGATAATTCTACACCAACTGGTAATGAACCAAAATGTAGAAACCCACCCATTATCTTAGTTCAAAGAACATCTACAACAAAAAAGCTCAGTGTCATCCGCGGTTGGACAAAAGAAGATATGGAAAAGGCAATAGATGATGTTGAGTTTAATGGGTTCTCGGTTAGAGCAACAATGAAAGAAGTATTCCATTCCACCCACATCATTACACTATTGGCTAAATGGTCTCACCCACACAAAGAGGAGGGGTCCTCTGGCGATTCTAGCCGAAGAAGAAGAAGAGGAAATTGTTTAATGGTACAAAGAAATGATCTAGCATGGGTCATGGCTTGAGTTAATGCAACTAAAGGCAAATGTTGCTCAGATTTGTGAAACAAGACAAAACCCCTTTAGAGATGGGTTTCCTGGTAAATCATGGTGGGTTGGATTCAAAAAACGTCATCCAGACCTTACAATCCGAACAGCCGGGACTTGATAGGGATAGAGCTTTAAACTTGCGCCCTACAATAGTAACCAAATTTTATGACAATTTGGCCAAATGCTTTATGGAACCTATGCATATGGTGCTCATAAAATATGGAATTGTGATGAGACTGGTTTGGCTGGGAGAAATTGTGGAATGCGTGTTATTGCTAAGAGGGGAAGTCGAAATGTCCCAAAGGTAATACCTAAGAGTAGGGAGTGGATCACTATATTGTGTTGTGTCAATGCAACAGGTTTGTCAATCCTAGGGTTTTATTTGTTCAAGGGAAAGAGAATGGTAAAGAATTATATTAAAAATTGTGAACCTGGAGCATGCATGGCTGCACATCCAAATGCATGGATGACAAAGGAATTGTTTTTAAATTGGCTATGTCATTTTGCACGTTCAATACTAGGAGGTGTTTCTCCAAATAATAGACACCTATTAATATTTGATGGCCACGGCAAACCATGTAGCATTACAAACTGTGGAGGAGGCCAACAAATTGGGCATTGACTTGATAACACTACCAACACATACTAGTCATAAGTTGCAACCTCTTGATGTGAGTGTGTTCAGCCCTTTCAAGACATATTTTAGAGTTGAGAGGAGCAAATGGATGGCAGAGAACAGATATGCAGATGTGAAAAGGAATGACATTGCTGAGCTTGCAAGTAGAGCCTTAAAAAGGCACTAACACCATCTAACATAATTGTAGGTTTCAAAAGAACTGGTATTTGGCCATTGAATTATGATGCTCTCGTAAATGACATGGCATGCAGCCAAGCATTTGACATGCAAGGTGAAGAAGATGTTAATGTTGTCACAAACATTTTGAGCCTATCTCAAGGAATAAATCCAGAATTAAATAATAATGAAGAGGTGGTACCTAAAACTCAATTCATGCAAAATGTTGACTCAAGAGATGATATGGAAGTAGTTACTGCAACACATGGAGTGGAGCTAAATGGCGCTCTTGAAACCCAAGTAACATTATTAACAATAATGAAGGGTCTCGTAAATTTTCTAAGTAACAATGATATGTCCTTACCAAGTCAAGTTAACCCGCCACAATGGTTAGAGGATGCCATGAAAAACATGGGTTACAAGCTACCTTCCAGCATAGAAGATCAAAGCTTGAATCTTCCTTCCTTTCCTAAAGGACTGGAACAACAAGCAATAATTCATTACTATGCAGATGTTGGAGATGAGGATGAACAAGATGGAGTCAAATTTGAAGAGGATGCTCAAGAAAATGAAATAAACTCGAAGTTAGGCAACATGAACCTCAAGTCCCTGAAGAGACTCAAATCCAAGATGGACATGGTAAGTTACTTTCTCAATTTCTGCGACTTCCAAGGGAGATCATAAACAAAAAGAGAGTCAAAGATTCAGATGGTTCTATTAGGCTGAGTAGGCATTCACATATTTTAACTGCACCTGAATACATGGAGCTATTGGTTGATGCGGAAAGAAAGAAGGAGGAACAAGCAAAACTAAAGTTAAGGAAAAAAGAACTGGCACAAGAGAAAAAGGTCTGCTAGAGTTGCACCAAAAAAAAAAAATTGCAGGAGAAGCTTGAAAGAGAAAGGGAGAAACAAGCTAAGGAGCAACAAAAAGAGATTGAGAAGGCACAAAAGCAACAAAGGAAAGAGCAAGAGAAGAGGGAGAGGGAACTTGCAAATCAATTAAGGGAATACGAAAAAAGGATGCGTATAAGTTCTTCAACGAATCATGAAAATCTAAGGATTTTTTAAGATATGTTAAATATTCTAAGTCCAGGTTATGCTCAAATTGGAACACCTCCATCACTTATGAATAACTATTGTTCAATTCCATCTTGGTATGTATCACCTCATTTACTTTGTGCACTTTCAAGCAGTCCTAATAGTTCATTTCCAATGCCACCATGGATGCAAGCTTCAACAGGGCAACCAGATCCTTTATCACCAAGTGGGGGCAAATCCCTTATCAACTGGACAACCAAATCCTTTTTCAGCAGGGGGACCAAATCCTTTATCAATTGGGCAACCAAATGCTCTGTCTAAAGGGTTCTAAATCCCTTTTCAATGGGCAATTGAACTCTGTATTGACAGGAAAAGAAAATCCAACAACAATATTGAAAGAGGGCAATGTTACTTATACTACCTAAGATATTGAGCATGTGCTCATAATCAACATTTATCACCCCATATGATGATAGTAGTAATTTTGTTGGATATACCATTTTGCTAGATGTATTCGTTGGAGTCTTCCTATGTAGATTTTAAAGTTATGTTTGCAATATAAATTTTGCGTATGTAATCAAAATACTTTCCATCTTTTTATGTATGCAATTAAACTTATGGTAATATAACAACATGATGATGCTCTACGATTTACAACCTTGCTTTCTGTTTTCCAAAGTATTTTAAGCATTGCAAGTTCCTGGCCTCAGTGTTGCAACTAACACTTGATCCATTAATCAAACAAAAATTACTACAAGAGAGACAAAACATATCTGATCGTATAGATTTAATAAGGGTCTTAATCAATCTCTTCCAAAAAAGCAATACTTGGTAGATAAACAATCCTCTTGTGGAAATAAAAAAGCTTTTATGATACTTATGGAAGATGAAGAACAATAATTTTATAGAAAAAATTAAAGAACGACTCTAGGGGTTAAAGGGCTTCAATATTCCAATTGTAAGACATCAGTTTGGAGCAACTTGAGTATGTAAATAAGCATAACATAACATTTTGCAAGAAAGGTTAATGGCTTGGCAAGTTTATTGCACTACACCGTGGAAGTACTTTGTTTGCAAATATTTCTGCTTGTATGAAGAAGTGGAAAAACCCTCTTCCCCACTCCTATTTTCCATTTGACAATATTTTGCACCCTAACAATGAAGATTTGAATGAGAGTTTTGTTCTACCAAACATATTATCTCTCCAAAAATATCGAATGGACTAATAAACGTGTGTCCAATTGACGAAGGCATTTTAGGGTCTAAGGCAACAATCATCCTCCAATGGCTAACAACACAACATTGGGGATATAGAGAGAATGCATCCCATAACAACTAGAGCAGTTTTTGCTAGACAAAGGGATTGCAGAGTTAGTTTTGCTTGGGAGGCAAAAATGCTTATTGTAAACATCCACCTCCTAGTTGCCCATTTCAACCAATTTTCATCCTTAACGTCATTACCATGCCATAGTCATGCATAGGAAAGTGCGCTTTGAAACATGCATAGAATTAGAGGTTCGCCCTAATATTACTGCACGCTATGCAACAAATTTAATATCCTTTGATGATCTTCAAATAACGTTATTTCATAGTTTCCACTTTTCAATGCTTTCTCAAGTCCTGAGCTTCATAAGGAATTCGGGCGTATGACAACCATGGACTTTAATTAATATCTGAAACTGTTCAGATAAAATTTCAAAATTACATAAATAGATGATTGAGAATGTAGAATTGCAATCTGCATAGAAATAAGTATACATAATTATTGACACCTAATTCTCAACAGACCATATTCAGAAAACCCCACAAACATTATTGGTGGTGATTTCCTTATAGTTTCAACTTTGCTATTATTTTACTGTCGCGATTTTCCTTATTATTTTACTTTGCTATAGTTTGAACTGTGCCAAATGGCGATTTTACATGGTTCCTGATAATAGTGCAACATTCACATAATAGAGAATGAAATAGTTTGTATCGCATCGATGTAAAACATGGAAAAGGAACAAATAAAAAAATTAGCAGAGGAAAACATTGGTAAACAACAAATTTCCCATAATAGTGCAATGTTTAAAAACACTGAAGGAAGGATCATAGACTATGTGAGAAGCTTCTCACCTTCTTTCTGTCTCCTTTGAGAAGAAATAGTGCAGGTCGGTGAAAACCAGAACCACCACCGATTATTTTTGCGATAACAAATGGTCCCTGGAGTTTTGGTGTTAAAACCATTCCGTATCAGCCATTAATGTCCTGCATTTCAATCTGTGGAGAATCGTTGTACAAGATTTGGCGGTGGCGTATTCCATCAACTGAGGTAGTCGTTTCAACGTTTAATGGAGACACATTTAGTGACTGTTGTTTCATTGTTTAATGGAGAGGCATTTAATGTACACCAGGTGGCGTTGGAAATGGACTGCACTTGGTCCCAGCTTAAAACTCCTCTAAATTTGACACCCCGCTGAAAACAGATTGCACACGTGACGCTCACGTGGGAAGTCAAGAAAAAGTGGAAGAGAATTCTGGTGGTGTTTTTATTGGTGCACGTGGCAGTGACGTGGCCCAGTGACTATGCAAAGATACCCCGCACCACAATAATACAGCCGACCTAAGAAAGTCAGGTACTTACCTTAGCGTCTACGCAAAGCTAATAACCTACAGCTAATTACAGCCCTCGATTCGTTTCCACCGCCTCACTTTGATCGTCGATTCTTTCAAAAATATCCATGCCCATCTATAAATATGCAATTCCTCATTTGCTGTTTAAGATGAAGCGGATGTGTTCTGGTTTGTAGCGCAGTGGCCCAATGGTTTGATTTGCTGAACGTATTACGATAATTCGGAATTAATGGAGGGCACATTCCTGAGCATGCCATGATAATTCGGGATTAATTCAACGGGTACCACTCGGATATTCAGAAGTCATAACGGGTAAAATGGTCTCGTGGATTTTTATGATTTGTTGAACAGAAACAGATTTTATCTGTACTGATATTGATTTAAGTAACTAAATCTAGTTGCATAGTAATTTGATCGAAATTAAAGAGAATCATACCAGTAAAAGGTTTGCCTTTGGTTAAGATATATACTGAAACGTCTTACCCTAAACAAACCCTACACACTCTTTTCCATGTCATCGGGCAGAAGAATGAAATTTATTGTTATATAACTTACGAAGAGCCAGTTGTCTCCTCTCACAGCTCAAGATTAGGTCACTTGTTTACGGCTTCATTATGTAATATCTTTTGAGAAAGATTAATTCCGATTTAATAACAGGAAATATTTATTTGTTTAAGACGGTGGAAGGGTTTTATGGTTTTGAACAGCTTCAATACGATGATCGACGGCACTCCAGATTGAAGCACGGTCTTGGTTTAAATCCATCGGTTCCGGGTATTGGTTTTACGAGAATTTGTGAATTATTGCGGAAGCCCTAAATTTTTGTTAGGCCGTGTGAATGACTATTTGTTCGGTTGTTTGTTCTCCCAGTTAATGGTTTTGATTGCACATGGCACTTTATAATGAAAGTTATAAAGCGAGTCTGGATCAACACTGTTATTTTGCACAGCTTATAGCTAGGGTTTAAGTTGTAACCCTTTTTTTTTTCTATGACAGGATTTTTCTTTTTCACCACTGTGACTCTCCCAATTTGTGGGGAAGTAAAGTGACTTGTGTAAAGCGTCGATATCTTGAGAACCAATTTCGAAAAAAATTAGTTACTGTATGCATTGGGGCTTTTATTTAGGCTGGTGGTGATTATTATGTGGCATTTTCAGAGGTGGTAGCCTGGAGCGCGTAAAATTAATGACCCTAGAATTAACAAAGATGGTATGATAGGATCGATATACAGGCTTTGTTGATTGTATGGCGGAGTTTTGTTTTGGGCTGATTCGATTGTTTTTATGAATTGGAAAACGAGGCGTGTAAGCTTTTCAAACAATAGGAACGGTGGTCTGAAGTTTATCACAATGAACAACTTGCAGAATCGAAGCTCACACGCAAGGGATAGTACTCCTTACGGGGGCTTAAAACAAAGCACTGTAGTTTCGGAGTAAGATGTCAGGTTCTCACTTTCTTTAATCCGAAATTTGTGTGATGATCTAAAACAAAGCTTAGATTTAAAATTGGGTAGCTTTTTATGTAGTTAATGCAAAGCACTGTAGTTTTTGATTGTTGTAGGCAGAATGCAGTTTTTGATTGTTGTAGGCTTGTAAATTCTTTTTTATGGGTATTATGTGGGCAGCAAATGCAGATTGTGTGGTGGATTCACTCTCTGTACTTGGTAGGTGTTAATAGTTTTTATAAATCATACATAGACCCCTGTGAAAATCCCACTGATTTGTCTTGTAATGCTCACCGATAACTAAAAATATGAAATAAGAGAGCGGTAAAGTAAATGAAATATAGCCCAGGTAGATAGATTAGCTTCTTCTCAAAGCTAATAATCTACAGCAAATCACAGCCCTTGATTCGCTTCCACCGCCTCATTTTGATCGTCGATTCTTTCTAAGGTATTCATGACCACCTATAAACACCTAATTTCTCATTTCCTGATTGAATTGTAGCTGTCGATTGTCGTGGTGTGAAGTGCAGTGGCTCAGCGGAGGAGCAACTCCCGAGGGTATTTTAGTTGGTTGAGCTATCTATGATTAGTCGGGATTCATTTAATAGATGCCGGCCGGATATGCAGAAGTCATTTAACGGGTAAAATGGTCTTGTGGCTTTAATGTTTTGTTGAACATACAACATTTAGCATTACTGATATTGATATCTAAAACGAACCCTGCAAAGTCTTGAGCTAAACATTCCTTAGTTTCCCTTTATCCACCATAATGGTTTTTATAATAGTTTTTTTTTTTTTTTTTTTTGATGGGAATGGCTTTAACTAAAGCAAGAGCTGCTCCCCTTCTCCAAATTGTTGGGCAAAAGATTACAACATACAGCCGCTAACCCTTGAGCAAATAAACGTTAATGTTTGATAACTTAGAAGAGCCAGTTGTCTCGTCTTCCGGATGTCATCTCGCTCGTCAATTGTTTACGACTTAATTATGCAATATCTTTTAAGAAAGAGGAACTCCTATTAAATAATATTAAATATTTATTTGTTTAATGGCGTACTAACGGTTTAATAGTTTCGAAGAGCTTGAACATTATGATTGACGGTACTGCAGATTGAAGCCTCTCTACTCGCCCCGACCATAGACTCTATAGAGAGGGGCGGAGACAACAACTCGGTTTTGGTTAAAATCCATTGTTCCCGGGTATTGGTATTATGATTAGTTGAGAATTATTGGGGAAGCCATAAATTTTTGTTTTGAGTGAAAGATTTGTTGTTTGGCTGTATAGTTTGATTCAGCTAAATGGTTTTGATTGTACATGGCACTTTTCCTATGACAATTATAAGTGGAGACTGCACTAACACAATATTTTTCGGCAGCTTGAGGGTTTAAGTTGTAACCCATATTTTTATGTATGGTAGGTCACTGCGTGGAACTGTGAGTTTGTGGGTAAGTAGTAGTGTTGTGTAAAGCTTTGATGTTTTCAGAAAGAATTTTGAATGTTTTTATTTGGTGTATGCGTTGGGGTTTTACCTGGGCAGATTCTGATTATGTAGGCATTTTGGAGGTGGGAGACTGGAGTCTGGATCGAGTGAAATTTATGGCTGTGGAATCAATAAAGATGTATAATAGGGATCTATGCTTTGTTAATTACATGTTAGATATTTGTTTTGGGCTGATTGGATTGTTTTTATGAATTGAAAAATGAGGTGTGTAAGCTGTTCAAACAACAGAAATGGTGGCCTGAAGTTCCATCATAATGGAAAACTTGCATTCTGCAAGTTCACATGTAAGGTAGAGTGTTCCTTACGAGTAGGCTTGTAAAATTATGTTTTTTTGTATGGGTCAGATCAGATTCAATTGGTATTATGTGGGCAGCAAATGGTTCTGCCAAGTCGGCTAATGGGGACAGTTGATTACGTGGTAATGTTTGGTAATGCGTTGCTGTGCGATTGTTTGAATGATGCATACACAGAGAGCAGGAAAATGAATGATATATATCAAGTTTTATAAATAAGGTAGTAGACTCTTGCATAAACCTGTTCTGTTCTTATAGATTTGATATTTTTATAAGCAGCTTGGAAGATCCCTTTGTTTGGCTATACAATCTCTTGACATGATATTTTAATTGAAATGGCTGGCTGCCATGGACAAGCCCTCCTTACAGGCCACATTAGGACTACGGTCTGTTGCAGAGTAAAAAGCAAAATTTGATTATGAAGGCATTTACAAACCTGGGAAGCCTTAACAGTGGAAATCAAAGCATTCAAACGGTAGCATCATCTAGGTTTTGTCAATCAATTGTAACACATTTGATGTCATCAAATTTTAATTTTTAAATCATATTTTGGTGGCAGGAATGATCTGTTGGCCTAATGGTATAACCCTTGTTTTTGATCAATTTGTTAGTTTTGTAGAGTTGGAGAGCCTTGTATCACAAGGGTTCAATTAATTTATGGATGAGGCACTGGGCGTATGCAGGAAGCTATTCTTTACTGCCTGTTGATTGTTTAAATTTACATTGCATTTGAATAAATGATAGCGAGGAACAAAAATCTGGGTCAGAAAGAGGTTTTTTTGAATTTCAGGGTAAGAGAACATCCAATGGATTGTGTTGCACAATGGACATGGATTTGTATTCGGAGCCAGATAAAAGAAAGCACTGTCCAAGTTAGGGAGTAGGATGTCAATTTCTCACTTTAATCTGATTACAGTTCTGATTAATTTATGTAGTGTGTGGTGATTCGTCTCTTATTTAGTTAAGAACATTGAATTTTTTCTGCAGACTGAGTTGGTAAACCACAAAAGGGAGTCGGATGGACTTGAATTTGGGATGTAGGTGCATGTGTGACTTTAACATTTCAGTCTCATGAATTTGTGGAAATTTATCAGCCAATTGCAAATACGAGTTTATAAAATGATTTTATATCATTATATTTGTTTTTAGGTCTCTTTAAAACTAGTGTGCTCGAGTTAAACTTGTATGTGATGCCAGGGTGTGACACTGAAGTAACAACGTGGATTAAATGGTATGATGTCTTCCCTAATGCGTGTAGTAATTTATACAAATAGATTGTTTGAGGAAAAATGTTTGTATGCGATGCCAGGGTATGATACTTAAGTAACAACATGGATTGAATGGTACGATGTCTTCCCTAGTACGTGTAGTTAGTAATTTATACAAATGGATTGTTCGAGGGAAAATGAGTTTATTTGATTGATAATTGTTGTTGCTCTATTGGGAAATTGAAGTATCTGATTTGTCTAGCTACAGTTTTCACAGGTCAGGTTTCTCCTTATGAAGTGGAAATGTTAGTGTGGTATTGCACTTTTTTGACCGGCGTAGCTGTAGGTAAACAATTCAAAGCCAGTTGCACTTACGATTGTTGTAGGCTTGTAAATATTACTTTTTTTAATGTAGGCTCAAATTCAGATTCAATGGTTTTGTGAAACTGATTGTCAGCTAATAGGGAAGGTTGAGGTAATGTTTTATACTGTGGTCATTGTGCGTTTGTGTGGTGGATGCTCCCAACCTCCTTGGTAGGTGTTAAGAATGAAATATGTAGAACAGGAAAATAATTGAAATATATCCCTTGCAAGTGAGGGTTTTTAGTTTTGAAGTTGCGGTTTTGTAAATTTGGAATATCCCTCTGTTAGTAGAAAACAACTATTCGTATTTTGTTAGTGGAAATGATTGGTTGGTCTGATGCTGTAACTTTGTGTTCTCTCAATTTGAGAGTTTTGTAGAGTTAAAGAGCTTTATATCACTAGGGTGCAATCAATTTATGGATAAAGGCACTTGGTTTATACAAACTGTCAGTAGTGTCTTTTTTTGATATTTCAGGGAAGGGAACAAGCAATGGGAAGTGTGTTGTGTAGTGGACATGGATTTGGATTCGGAACCAACTTCCAACTAATAAAACTTGGCACTGTCCAAGTCTGGGAGTAGGATGTCAATTTCTCATTTTGATCTGATCTAGGTTTTTGATTAATTTATGTTTTTCTTTGGTGTTTTTGTCACTAATGTAGTTAAAAACAATGAATTTTCTCCACAGACCGAGTTGATAGTCACACAAAGGAGCTGGATGGACTTGAATTTGGGATTTGGGTGGTTGTGTGGGACTTGGCAACATTTCAATCCTATGAATTTTGGAATTAATTTGCCAATAGCAAATAAGAGTGATCAAAGTATTTGATTTGTCTACCTACAATTTTTGCAGGTCTGAGGTTTACCCTTGCGAACTGGCAAAGGTAAAGTGGCATTACATTTTCTTTTGACCAGCGTAGCTGTAGTTAAATAGCTCAAAGCCAAGTGCACTTCTGATTGTTGTAGGCTTGTTAAATAATGCTTTATTCCATGCAATTTGGCTCAAATCAGATTCAAATGGTATTTATGTGGGGGAGCAAATGGTTTTGCAAAACTGATAGTCAGCTATGGCAGAAGGTTGAGCTAACATCGATTGTGGTGTTGTGCGTTTGTGTGGTGGATGTTCTGTAAGATTGATCTATCTACTTGGTAAGCATTAATATTTTTTGAATGACTCGAAATGGGAAAATAATATAGATATATCTCTTACAAGGGAGGGTGAGGGTTTAGTCTTTTGAGTTGTGGTTTTGTAAAGAGGTAGTTGTGGAAATTAGAGGACGAGGAATCAACAAGATGCGCAAGCGGTAGGCATCATCTAGGCTTTGCTAATTAAATGAAACCCATCAGGTGTCATCAAATATTAAAAATGTACCATTAACCATATATTGTGGTTGCAGAAATTTTCTATTGGTTTATAATGCTATCTTAAGCTTTTTTGGGTCAATTTGTCAGTTTTGTAGAGCTGGATGGCATTGCATGAGGACGAGGAATCAACAAGATGCTCAAACGGTAGGCATCATCTAGGCATTGCTAATTAAATGCAACCCATCAGGTGTCATCAAATATTAAAAATGTACCATTAACCATATATTTTGGTTGCAGAAATTTTCTATTGGTCCAAGACTCTAATGCTATAAGCTTTTTTGGGGTCAATTTGTCAGTTTTGTAGAGCTGGATGGCGTTGCATCATTCTGGTGTGAAATGTATTTGGTTGACAATTGTTGTTGCTCTACTGGGTGATTTGTCAGTTTTGGGTCAATTTGTCAGTTTTGTAGAGCCGGATGGCATTGCATCACTCTGGCTGACAATTGTTGTTGCGAAGTATTTGATTTATCTAGCTACAAGTTTCAGGTCTGAGTTTTACCCTTCACGAACTAGGAAGGGTATTTGTGGCATTTACATTTTTATTTTGACCGATGTAGCCATGGTTCAACAATTCAAAGCCAGTTGCACTTCTGATTGTTGTAGGCTAGTAAAATTATGCTTTATTTCGTGCAGTTTTGGCTCAGATCAGATTCAAATGGAATTATGTGCGGATTGTCAGCTATGAGGGAAGTTGAGGTAATGTTTATATTGTGGCGGCGACCTGTGTGCGGGATGCTCTGTAAGATTGACCTACCTTTGTGGTAAGCATTAATGATTGTCTTGAATGAAAGAATGGAAAACAAGTGATGTTGCAAGTGGTGGTTTTCTAAATAGGGAGCCCTTTCACTGAAAATTAGAGGCCAAAGAATCTACAAGATGTTCAAACGGTAGCATCATCTAGTTTTTTTAGTTAAATGTAAGTTATCAGGCGTCCCCAAATATTAAAAATGTACTTGGCTGCAGAAATGATTTGTCCTTTTTTTGGGGTCAATTTGTCAGTTTTGTAGAGCTGGAGAGCTTTGTATCACTTGGGTGCGAATAGTTTATGGAGGAAGGTGCTGGGTTTATGCAGGAAGCTATTCTTTACTTCTAATCGATTACTTAATTAAATGAGTTTATATTCACGTTGTGATTGAACAAACAATAGTCAAAAGTGTATTGTTCTCCTATTTCAGAGGAATCAACAAGATGGTCGAAGGGTAGCATCATCCAGGCAAAAGTGTATTGTTCTCCTGTTTCAGAGGGAATCAACAAGATGGTCGAAAGGTAGCATCATCCAGGCTTTGTTAATTTAATGTAATTTATCTGTTTAACCAAATACCATTTTACCATATTTTGGTTGCAGAAATGATTTCTTGGCCTAATGCTACTAGTGTTTTTGGGTCAATTTGTCAGTTTTGTAGAGGTGGAGAGCTTTGTATCACTAGGGTGCAGTCAGTATATGGAGGAAGGCGCTTGGTTTATACAGGAAGCTATTCTTTACTGCATATCAATCAATTAATTAAATGGAATTTCTATTTACACTGTTATTGAACAAATGATAGGAAGGCATGGAAAAAACTGCGGGAAGTGTCTTTTTCTCATATTTCAGGTGAAGGGAACAGCCAATGGAGTGTTGTGTATCACTAGGGTGCAGTCAGTATATGAAGGCTCTTGGTTTATGCAGGGAGCTATTCTTTAATGCATATCGATTAATTAATTAAATGGAATTTCTATTTACATTGTTATTGAACAAATGATAGGGAGGTATGGAAAAAACTGTGGGAAGTGTCTTTTTTTCATATTTCAGGTGAAGGGAACAGCCAATGGAGTGTGTTGTGTATAGGAGACATTGATTTGGATTCAGAATCAGTTTCCAGCTAATAAAACAAAGGACTGCCAAGTTTGGGAGTATGATTGTCAATTTCTCATTTTGTTTAATTTATTTTTTTTTGGCGATGTCATCTCTAATATATTTTAAAACACTGAATTTTCTCCACATACTCGAGTTGGTAACCATAATAAGGGACTTGGTGACATTTCAGTTTGATTTCTCCAAATTGCAAATGCGGGTTTATAAATTGATTTTAAATTTGTTTTTGGGTGTCTCTAAAAGTATATGGTTTAGCATTCGAATTGTATGTGATGCCAGGGCATGATACTGAAGGAATTGCGTGGATTGAATGGTACAATTTGTCTTCTTGTAGTAATCTATACAAATAGTCTAATAGATTGATAGAGGAAAAAGTGGCATTGATTTGGTTGATAATTGTTGTTACACTATTGAGTGATACAAGTATTTTGATTTGTATAGCTACACTTTTCATAGATCTGAGGTTTTTTTACGAACTGGGAGGAAGGGTAAAGTGGCATTACTGTTTAATCATGTTTGGCGTAACTGTAATTTTTATTCTGTGCAATTATGTTTGCTCAGATCAGATTCAAAAGGTATTATCTGGGCAGCAGATGTTTTTGCAAAACTGATCGTCAGCTATGTATGGGGAAGGTTGAGGTAATGCTCAAATTGTGCCATCAACGTTTGTGTGCTGAATCCTCTTTAAGATTGATCTACCTTCCTGGTAGACGTTAATTTTTTTAAATGACAGAGAATTGGATTATAATTGAAATAGATTCCATCCCAAGTGAGGGGCTTTGTAAACAGGGAGCCTATGCAATGGAAATTAGAGGCAGAGGAATCAATGTGATGTTCATCAGGTAGCATCATCTAAGCTTTGTTAATTAAATGTAATCCATCAGGTGTCACCAAATATTGAAAAACTTACCATTTACCATATTTTGGTTGCAGAAATGATGTTTTGGGCTGATGCTTATGAGCTTTTTGGGGTCAATTTGTCAGTTTATTATAGAGTTGGAGAGCTTTGTATCACTAGAGTGCAATCAGTTTATGGAGGAAGTTGTCCAATTATTCTTTACAGTTCAATTGAAAGGAGTTTGTGCTTATATTGCTTATAAGCTTTTTGGCGTCAATTTGTCAGTTTATTATAGAGTTGGAGAGCGTTGTATCACTCAAAGTGCATTCTGTTCATGGAGGAAGGTGTCCAACTATCCTTTACAGCTTAATTGAAAGGAGTTCGTATTTATATTGTGATTGAGCAAATGATAGCGAGGAACAAAAAACTGTGTCAAAAGTGTATTTTTGTTTGTATTCCAGAGGAATCAACAAGATATTCAAAGGGTATGGTCATCTAGGCATTGTTAGTTAAATGTAACCCTTCAGGTGTCACTAAATATTATTTATTGTATTTTGATTGCAGAAATGATTTGTTTGCCTAATGCCATATAAGCTTTTTGGGTAAATTTTTCAGTTTTGTAGAGTTGGAGAGCTTGAGAGCTTTATATCACCAGGGTGTGATCAGTTTATGGAGGAAGGGTTTATGTTGAAGTTATTCTTTACTCTATATCAATTAATTAATTAAATAAGAGTTTATATTCACATCGCGATTGGACAGAAAAAATTGTGGGAAGAAACATAGTGAGGTGCAACAAACTGTTGGAAGAGTCTATTTTTGGTGTTTCAGGGAAAGGAACAGCCAATGGAGTGTGTTGCATAGTGGACATCGATTTGGAGCCAGCTTCTTGCTAATAAAACAAAGCACTGTGCAAGGTTGGGAACAGGATGTAAATTTTTTATTTTGATCTGATTTCAGTTTTGATTAATTTATGTTTCTGTGGTTATGTTTTGATTTAAACAACAAATTTGTCACAAATTGAGTTGGAAACCACAAAAGGGAATGGACTTGAATTTGGGATTATGGTGGAGGTGTTTGACTCGAAGACATTTCAGTCTATATGAATTTGTGGAAATTAATTTGCCAATTGCAAATATGAGTTTATAAATTGATTTTAAATTTGTTTTGAAGGGTTTTTAAAACTAGTGTGCTTGTGAGCATTCAACTTGTATGTGAGGACAGGGTATGATACTGAAGCAACATCATGGATTAAATGGTACAATTTGTTTTCCCTCTAATGCTTAGTAATCTATACAAATAGATTGTTAGAAGAAAAATGAGTTTATTCGGTTGATAACTATTGTTGGTCTATTGATGTCTAGGTGCAGTTTTCTTAGGTCGGAGATGCCTCATGTACCGCTAGGAAAAAGTGGCATTGCAATTTTATATTGATCGGCGTAGTCATAGGTAAACAAATGAAAGCCAGTTGCACTTTTGATTGTTGTGGGCATGTAAGATCATGCTTTATTCCATGCAACTTTATTTGGCTCAGATCAGATTCAAATGGTGTTATGTGGGCAGCAGATGGTTTTGCAAAACTGACTGTCAGCTATAAGGAAAGGTTGAGGTAATGTTTGTACTGTGGAGGCGTTCATGTGTGTGGTGGAAGCCCTCTGTAAGATAGATACCTACTTGGTAGGCATTAATATTATTTTTGAATGAAACACAAACAGAAAAGTAATTGAAATACATGTGAGCGATGATAATCTTTGTTATGGTTTATGTAAACAATTGCAGGGAGTGGGAATGTTTGAAAAGAATGGTTTTGACTTATGGTTTTGTAAATAAGCTAGTAGATTCCGTTCAGAGATTGGGGAAGTAGTGAAGCTGTTTTTATAGCTCCTATCCTTTCATTAGTGATTTTGGAAGATCCCTATGTTTGACTTCTCAATCTCTTAACAGATGATATTTTAATTGAAATGGCTGGCTGCCAAGAAAAAGATCATCTCACAGGCCACCGTAAGACTTAAATTTTTCGGTGAATATGGTTATGAATGCATATACAGACTTGGGGAGAATTTACCGTGGAACTTAGAGGCTGAGGAATCAACAACATTCAAATGGTAGCAACATCTACGCTTTATTAATTAAATGTAATCTGGTATTATCATATTTAATAAGTTGTACCATATTTTGGTTGCCGAAATGATATGTTGGCCTAATGATGTAAGTTTGTTTCTGGTCAATTTGTGAGTTTACAAGAGTTCGAAAGCTTTGTATCACGAGGGTGCAATCAGCTTATGGAGGAGACACTTGCTCCATACAGGAAGCTATTCTTTACTGCCCTTCTATTATATTAATTGAAGGGAGTTTATATTTACATTGGGATTGAACAAATGATAGTCGTGAAAAGGAAAAATTGGGTCAAAAGTGTGTTTTTTTTTGTGTTTCAGGGAAAGGGAACATGCTTGTATGGAGGAGATGGATTTGTATACAAGAGTTTGAGAGCTTTGTATCACGAGGGTGTAATCCGCGTATGGAGGAGACACTTTCTCCATACAGGAAGCCATTCTTTACTGCTTGTCTATTATATTAATTGAAGGGAGTTAATATTTTTATTGGGATTGAACAAATGCTAGTAGGGGACAGGAAAAACTGCATCAAAAGTGTGGTTTTTGTGTTTCAGGAAAGGAACAATAATGGAATACACTTGTATGGAGGACATGTGTTTGGCTTCAGAGCGAGCTTCCAACTAACACATCAATTTTTCTTGGCAGACTCTGAGTTGTGATAGCTACAAAAGGGATTTGGATGGAATGGAATTGTGAATTTGGGTGGACTGGGTGGAACAAATATGAGCTTATAAGTTGTTTTATAATTTGTTTTTTGGTGTCTTTAATACTAGTTTGCTTGTGAGTGTTCATCTTGTATGTGATGCTAGGATATGAAGTAGCGTTGTGGATACGTTTTGTCTTTCCTAATGCTTGTAGTAATTTATACGAATAGATTGTTCGAGGAAAAGTGAGTTTATTTGGTTGATAATTTTTGCTGCTCTACTAGGTATTTGAAGCAGTTGGCGAGTTGCAGTTTTCATGGGTCCTGAAGTTCCTCCTTATGAATTGGGAAAAGGGTCAAGTGGTGATTCAATTTTATCTTGACCCAAATAACTGTAGCTAATACAAATTTAAAGCCAGATGCGCTTTTGATTCTTTTGTAGGCTCATAAAGTTGATTATTTCAGATCAGATCCAAATGATACTTTTTTGGCAGCAGATGGTTTTGCAAAACTGATCGACAGCTACATGGGAAAGTTGAGGTAAACATTATATTGTGTTGTGCGTTTGTGTGGGGGTGTACGATTGATCTACCCACTTGGTAAGGTATTAATGGTTTTTTCAACGATACAGAGAATGGGAAAATAATTGAAATATATCCCCCTTCTGAGTGAGCTTTTAATATTAATTTTTTTAAAAATATGCCAGTAAATTCTTGCAGAGAATTCATTTTTGTATGTGATTCTAGGGTAGTATGAAACTGAAGTAGCAGTGTAGATATGCATCGTCTTTTCCTAATGCTTGTAGCAATTTATACAAATTATTGGAGGAAAGTAGGGTATGAAACCGTGGTAGCCGTGTGGATATGATTCGTCTTTCCTAATACTTGTAGTAATTTATATAAATAGATTGTTCGAGGAAAAGTGAGTTAATTTGATTAGTTTTACCGCTCTATTGGGTAATTGAAGCAGTTGGCAAGTTGCAGTTTTCATGGATCATGAAGTTGTTCCTCATGAATTGGGAAAAGGGTAAAGCGGCATTTCATTTTATCACTGTAGTCATTACAATTTAAAGCCAGTTGCGCTTTTGATTGTTGCAGGCTTATAAAATTATGATTTATTGGCAGATCAGATTCAAATGATACTTTGTTAGCAGCAGATGGTTTTGCAAAACTGATCGGCAGCTACAGGGGAAAGTTGAGGTAAACATTATATTGTGGTGGTGAAGATTGATTACCTCCTTGTCAGGCATTGATGATTTTGTGAACTATACAAAGTATGGGAAAATAATTGAAATATATTCTGAGTGAGGTTTTTATTTTAATTTTTTTATTTGTCTTTTTTTGTAAAAAGACATTAAATTCTTGGAGCTTGAAAGATCTTTTTGCAGCTTGAAAGATCTTTTTGTTTGGCCTCACAATCTCTTGCCAAATGTTTTTTGAATTGAAGTGTCTCCTATTGTGGAGAAGCCTACCTTACGGGGGATCTTATAACTTCCATCTGTTGCAGAATAAAATAGCAGAATATGATTATGAAGGCATTTACAGAGCAAGAGAGCCTTTATAGCGTAAATTAGGGGTCGAGGAATCAACAAGATGTTCAAACGGTAGCCATCTTCCCTTAGTTAATTATATGTAACCCATCAGATGTCACCAAATGTCAAAAATTTAAACAATATTTTGGTTGCAGAAATGATCTGTTGGCCTAATGCTATATGTGTGTGGTCATTTTGATAGTTATGTACAGTTGGAGAAATTCATCTCACTAGCTGCGATTGGTTTATGGAGGAAGATTCGGTTTGTGCTGGAAGCTATTCTTTTCCGCTTATTGATTAATTAATTAAATGATAGTCGGGAACAGAAAAACTGTGCATCTCAAGTGTATATTCATATATTCTGCCTTTATCAGGGTAACAGTCAATTGAGCGTGGCTCATAGTGGACATGGATTTTGATTTTGAGCCAGCTTCCAGCTAAAATCTAAGCACTGTTAGGAGTAGGATGACAATTCCCGCTTTGATTTGATTTGATTTTTTAAAATGTTTATTTTTATATATAGTATTCTGATTTTCTATTAATTTTTTTCTATACTATTTTGGTAAAACAGTATCAACATCTAGGATTTGTTAATTACATGTTTACTTTAGAAACTTCTGTTATAATTGCAGTGGTTATATTCTCGTTTGGACTCATTTGAGACATGTCCATTGTAGGACATTCGAGACATGTCATTGTAGAACTCACTAGCTGTTTTACATATGCCGCCTCTTTCAATAATGTTTTGGAGGTGGGGGGGTCTGCAGTGGATGAAAGTGTAGGCTGTGGAATCATCAAAATGGTAAAACCATGTCAACATCCAGGGTAATTACATGTTACCTTGGTAACTTATAATGCAGAATGATTTATTGGGTTTCTGCTAGAGCTTTTTCCAGAGACGATTCTTCTGTTTTTGTGGAGTTAAAAGGATTTTGTATTGAGCCTGTGCTAGAGCTTTTTTCTGGGATGATTCTTCTATTTTTGCGTAGTGAAGAACTTTGTCTAGGGCCTGTGCTGGAGTTTTCTTCGCCACAAGTCTTTTATTTTTGTGAAGAGAAGAATATTTGGGTCTGAGCTAGAGCTTTTCTCTGGGGCAATTCTTCTACTTTTGCCGAGTGAAGAACTTTGTGCCAGGAAAGATGAATTGAGTTTATGCACAAACTTGGGAACTTTGTTTATGTTAAACTTTGTGCTCAAAACTCTCCTAAAAGTATATGATCTCTCCTAATATTGTTAGTTTTATCGATCTTCTATGTGTAGAGCAGTATTATATATCTTCATGAAATTAATGTTTTTGTGGTGCAAAGACTGTAAATTTTTCTTTTGGAAAGTTTCATTCAAATGTAGATGGGCTGTATTTAAAAACATAATATTAAATCTTTATATATGTAGTGTTGTGTTATTATCATTGATTGCATGCAAGTCGGTTTGTAAGTTTTAGCAATGCATCAACCCCAAGATCTATATATAGGGCTGTAATGCACGTGGAATCAACAATGGAATGGGATGGACATAAATGATCTGTAACAACTTGGCTGCAATGCTCAGACAGGGCCCAACTATTCCTATCACATCAATGGTGGTATGGGATGAACATGAATGTGTTGAAACCATATCATTATGGATTGCCAAAAATAATATGAAATATTTATATGTTTCATATAATTTATGAGGATGAAGATTTTGATTCTTGAACACAGTTTTTGATGGATTTATGGAGTGCTAGTGGGTTTCATTCATTATGGTTGCCAAAAATACAATGAAATATATATTTGTTTAATATAATTTATGAGGATGAAGATCTTGAACACGGTTTTTGATGGAGTAATGGAGTGCCCGAGCTTTTCATTGAGGTCCATATGGTGGGATGGGATGATCATGAATGAATGATCTGCAACAACTCATGAATGTGTTGAAACCATATCATTACGGTCTGCCAAAAATAATTTGAAATATTTATTTGTTTAAATATAATATACGAGGATAAAGATCTTGAACATGGTTTTGATGGAGCAATGAAGTGCCCGTACTTTTCGAGGGATATGGTTTATATGATCACTTGAAAAGTAATCGGAAATGTAAACATTTTTAGGTTGCTGAACTGCTATTTAAGCCCCATTATTTGGGGTGTATGCATCAAAGGCGAGTATCACAATGATGACATTTGCAAGATGGGGGAAAAATATTTGATTGCAATAACCTTGTGTGAGTGAATCCAACGTGTATCCATCCATTTTTACATATCGGGACATCATGTATAGAGATTATGCAACGTGCATCCATCCAACTATTATGGATGGGACATTATGCATCCATCCAAAGTGCATTCATCCATGTTTACATATCGGGACATTATTGAACAAATGATAGGAAGGCATGAAAAAAACCGTGGGAAGTGTCTTTTTTTCATATTTCAGGTGAAGGGAACAGCCAATGGAGTGTGTTGTGTAACACTAGGGTGCAGTCAGTATATAGAGAAAGGCGGTTCGTTTATGCAGGAAGTTATTCCTTACTCCATATCAATTAATTAATTAAATGGAATTTCTATTTACATTGTCATTGCACAAATGATAGGGAGGTGTGGAAAAAACTGTGGAAAGTGTTTTTATGTTTTTTCATATTTCAGGGAAGGGAACATCCAATGGAGTGTGTGTATAGGAGACATTGATTTGGATTCAGAATCAGTTTCCAGCTAATAAAACAAATGACTGCCAAGTTTGAGAGCATGATTGTTAGTTTTACATGAAAAGATAAGGGGAGATGGTTTACATAATTAATGAGGAAGTTAAGCACTTAGACATGGATCATTCACATGGAACACGTGAAGTGTTATCCAGTGTAGATGTAGATGTAGATGTAGATGTAGATGTGCGCGCATATCACGAACCTATGAAGACAATAAAGGTCAATATAGGCATAGACGCCGAACCTAAGGAGGTGATAATTGGGGATTACTAGTCGAATCGGAGGTAGCAAAGATCATAGAGTTACTTCGAGACTATGAGGACTTATTCCCAAGAGGATACCATGAACTTAAATGTGTGCATATATGTTATCCCGTTTTGAGTTCACGACAAAAACGATCGGATAACCCCTACGAAATTTTGAGTTGATTTTGCATTATGGCCTCTTTTTAAGAAAATCGGGTTTTCGGGTTTTACCAACAGCTCGACACGAGTTTTAACATGCTTTATGTCGACTGTCTTCCGAAACCCGAAACCCGCCATGTATTGAGAAAATCGGGTTTTCGGACCCCCGGCGCATCGGAACATCCATAATCAAAACATGTTTTATGCCCCATGTTTCCGATTCCCGAAGTCCGCTTAATCCTTTGATCGGGTTTTCGAGGCTATGTAGCATCTAAGCACCTCATGCTTTATGCATCATGTTTTCCGAAACACCCGAAACCCGATGCGCACTAAGTCCCCTCGTGTCGGGTTTTCGGACCTCCCAAACACGCCGACATGGCATTCATGCCGAGTGGTCGGTGAGTTGCACGTCTCTGAAATGAAGTGTATTAATTACAATTTTCTTATAAATACGCGGATTTCCACGTCATTCTTACCATTCGTATTTTTAATTCGTGGAATTTTTGTGCGTGCTCTTCCGTTTTCAAAACCCGAAAACTCACCTTGCTCGATTGGATCGTCTGTTTTCGATCTTACATTTCTCGAATTGAAGGTATTTTTCTTTCCCTTCTTTATTCTTGGTTTTTATGGATCGATTGAGCATATTTTATTCCCAATTTCTTAGCCGGGTGTTGAAGGTTTTTTTCCTTCTTCTTTCTGTGTTGCTTTGGAAAGGGTTTTAGGTTTTAGGGTTTATCTCTTCTGAACTATCACTTGGTTCTATTCTCTTGAAGTTTTCAATTATATGCATGATGCATGAATAACAAAAGGAGATTGTATATTTGGAATTCAAAGAAAAACCCTGTTTTTGCTTCTCGGGTTTTGAAGATTGTTTTGCAGAGTCAAAGGCCCGAAGTATATTGGAAGTTTGAAGTGTCGGGGTTTCTCAAAGTTCCGACATCAAAAGCAAGTGCCGGGTATCTCAGAGTTCCCGTCATCAACGCAAGTGTCGGGCTTTGCCAAAGTTCCGACATATCAAACTTGTCGGGTTCTCAGGGTTTTCCGACATCCTCCTCAGCGTGTCGGACTCTTCTATTCTTCCGGCATATTCAGTCGATCGGGATTTTCAGTGTGGATAACATCTCCTGAGTTTCAAGCCTTTCTCCCTCCAACATTCTTCATGTCGGACCTGGCCCATCTCGGAGAAGGTCGAAATATAACAGCGAAAGATAAATTGAGTTAGCGAGAATCTCCATCATATATTGATTGCAATTATGATATCAGGGACACTGAACTTGGCAATATAGATATGGATGACTTCTGGAATAGGGTGAAGAGTTCCTCTCAAACCCATGGTATACTTTAGTTAACAAGTGCTTGCCCTTCGCGCTTTTAAAATTAATGACCGCCAGAATTTGTTTGGCTTGTGCATCTAGTTATGACAAAACTTACCGTTCCGTGAAGAGAGTTTGGTGTGAGGTAGTGATCGGCTTAGATGGAGCATATTTTGATGATCTTCTAAAACTACTTAATTTCGAAGAGTATGGGGCCTCGAACATCAAGTCGCTCGAAGGCTCAGGATAGTAATCGGAAGATTGCATTAAGGATGTCAACAAGAAGTTCGGTCAAATTAAACCAACGATTCTAGATTTCTAAGACTATCTCGGAGATGTGATTTCACACGAAATCAATGATATTATCACCTCTTGAGCCGGGTTTTGGCCTTTTGAATCAAATGTATTTCATGGATGGATGTATCGATGTTTATGTCACCATCGCCAAGAATTAAGAATTAGCGGATTGGTGGGGACCCTTATCAATGCCAATGAAATTGATTCTCGGAGATCGACGATCTTATCGTTGGAAAGTTTTATATGTTTTCATATGTGGCTTCTACGCGGCAAGGGATGAGAATTATCTCGGAGTGAATCTTAAGGAAGCGAGCACAAACTCAGCTTTATAAATATTTCCCTCAAATAACAAAGAAGGGGTCCAAAGAACATTTTAGAAGGGTAAATGATGCCTTCTTCTACGAGAATATCTGCCGAATTTGAACCCGGGGTTAAGAAAGAGTGAGTCTCGAGGCGAGGCTTGGGTGAAGATATCCAATGGGGGTGTATCTTGCACCAATTGAAGTTTACATATCTTCGAAGCAGTGATGTACTTCTTAGGGAGAGCCTTTCATCGCCGCCTCATTATCTGGGGATAGATTGATATTGATAGAGTTGGTCAGACAGCTGTTGGATTTTCACAAATTCCAACATATGAGGTTCAACCACGCATACGTGGATTAAATCCTCCTCAAAGATGTACTTGTGGTTGAACCTCATATGTTGGAATTTGTGAAAATCCAACAGCTGTCTGACCAATTCTATCAATATCAATCTATCCCCTGGATAGCGAGGCAGACGGAAAGGCTCTCCCGAGTACATGACTGTTCGAAGATATGTAAACTTCTTGAATTGCAAGAAGATACACCCCCATTTGGATACTTCAGTCCAAGCCTCGTCTGAGACTCTTGTCTTTCTTAGCCCTGGGTTCAGCCGGCAGATATTCTCGTAGAAGAAGGCATCATTTACCCTTCTAAAATGTTCTTTGGACCCCTTCTTTGTTATTTGAGGGAAATATTTATAAACTGGGTTTGTCGTTCTGCTTCCCTTAGTATCCAGCCCGGGATAGTTCCTCATCCCGGCTGCTGCGTAAGCCACATATGAAAACATATAAAACTTTCCAGTCGATAAGACCGTCGTCATCTGAGAATCAATTTCATTGCTGATAAGGGTCCCCCAGACAATCCCTTGTTGGCTGATTCTTCTTGATGGTGACCATAAACTGATACATCCATCCATGAAATACATTTGATTCAGGCAAGCCAAAAACCCGGCTCAGCAGGGTGATAATATCATTGATTTCTTGTATGAAATCACATCTGGGGATAGTCCTTGGAAATCTAGATACTGCTGGTTTAGCCTTGACCAGGAACTTCTTGTTGACATCCTTAATGCAGTCTTCCTGATTACTATCCCAGGCCTTCTGAGCCGACTTGATGTTCAGGTCCCCATACTCTTCGAAATTAGGTAGTTTTAGAAGATCATCAAAATATGCTCCATCTAGCCTGATCACTACCTCACCAGCCTGGCTCTTCACGGAACGAGAAGCCGAGTCATAACTAGATGCACAAGCCAAAACAAATTCTGACATTGGGCGGACACGGGAAAGCCTGCTGCAAGGGGCAAGCCACTGTTAGCTAAAGCTGTCATCCATGGGGTTTGAGAGGAACTCTTCACCCTATTCCAGAAGTCATCCATATCTATATTGCCAAGTTCAGTGTCCCTGATATCATAATTGCAATCAATATATGATGGAGATTCTGGCTTCTTGAATTTGTACTTCATCCTGCTAGATTTCTCGGCCTTCTCCTGAGATGGACCAGGGTCCGACATGAAGAATGTTGGAGGGAGAAAGGCTTGAAACTCAGGAGATGTTATCCACACTGAAAATCCCGATCGACTGAATATGCCGGAAGAATAGAAGAGTCCGACACGCCGAGGAGGATGTAGAAAACCCTGAGAACCCGACAAGTTTGATATGTCGGAACTTTGGCAAAGCCCGACACTTGCGTTGATGACGGGAACTCGGAGATACCCGGCACTTACTTTACTGATGTCGAACTTTGAAAACTCCGACACTTAAAACTTCCATATACTTCGGGCCTTTGACTCGCAAAACAATCTTCAAAACCCGAGAAGCAAAAACAGTTTTTTCTTTGAATTCCAAATATACAATCTCCTTTTGTTATTCATGCATCATGCATATAATTGAAAACTTCAAGAGAATAGAACCAAGTGATAGTTCAGAAGAGATAAACCCTAAAAACCTAAAAGCCTTTCCAAAGCAACATACGAAAAGAAGGAAAGAAACCTTCAACACCCGCAAAAATTGGGAATAAAATACGTTCAATCAATCCATAAAACCAAGAATAAAGAAGGGAAAGAAAAATACCTTCAATCGAGAAATGTAAGATCGAAAAACAGCGATTTGATCTAATCGAGCAGTGAGTTTCCTGTTTTGAAAACGGAAGAGCACGCACAAAAATTCCACGAATTAAAAATACGAATGGTAAGAATGACGTGGAAATCGCGTATTTATAAGAAAATTGGTAATTAATACACTTCGGCTTTCGACGCGCCAACTCACTCGACCACTCGGCATGAATGCCATGTCGGCGTGTTTGGGAGGTCCGAAAACCCGACACGAGGGGACTTAGTGCACTCGGGTTCGAAAAACATGATGCATAAAGCATGAGGTGCTTAGATGCTACATAGCCTCGAAAACCCGATACAAAGGATTGCGACTTGGGAATCGGAAAACATGGGGCATAAAACATGTTTTGATTATGGATGTTCTGATGCGCCGGGTCCGAAAACCCGATTTTCTCAATATGAAGCGGGTTTCGGTTTCGGAAGACAGTCGACATAAAGCATGTTAAAACTCATGTCGAGCTGTTGGTAAAACCCGAAAACCCGATTTTCTTAAAAAGAGGCCATAATGCAAAATCAACTTCAAAATTTCGTAGGGGTTATCCGATCGTTTTGTCGTGAACTCAAAACGGGGATAACAGCTGGCTCCAGTTGGGGACTTTCTTTGTAATACCAAAGGAAGAGAACTCAGAATCTCTGGTCTTATTCATTGGGCTACGGAGAAAAGAAGAAAACCAAAACAAAACAAAACGAAGAAAGAAAGAAAGAAAACCAAAAGCAAACACACAACAAAAAGCAAAATATGTACAATGCAAGAGAGCATCTTGCATTAATGGTGGAACAGCTTTAGATGTTGTCCACTGAAAGGCAAAGGGAGTAACCCTCCATCCAGATATGATAGAAGGAAACTATTTTCACCATTCAACTCGTGGATCTTGAAAGGTCCTTTCCATAAAGAATCAAACTTTCCATGCATTCCTTTCTGTTCTCTCCTTTTATCCCAAAGCAACACCAGGTCTCCAATCTGGAAGTTGCGCTGCTTTGATTTTTTATCGAAAATCTTCTTCACCCTGCTCTGATGATCTGATATACGATCAACCACCTTGATTCGCTCTTCTTCTAGCCTGGTTAGGTACATAACCCTCTTCTCGATAGAATTCTGAAAAGCTACATCTTCAACCGCTTTTGCCAACTGCAAGGCCGACAATTCTACTGAGATAGGAATTTCAGCATCAATCCCGTATAGCAATTGGAAAGGAGACATCCCTATGGCTCGCTTTGGAGTGATCCGATCAGCCCACAACGCATCATACAATGCTTTGTGCCATGTCCTTTGATTTTCATCCACTAGTTTCCTGATTATGGTAACCAGGTTCTTGTTGCTGGATTCAGCTTGCCCATTACCCTGGGGATAATAATCAGATGAGTGAGCCAGAGTGATGCCAAATCCATAGCAAAACTCAGTTAACTCATGTGATGAGAAATTAGAAGCATTATCAGCTACAATCTTATGAGGCACACCGAATCTGACGATTATATTTTCTTTCAGGAACTTGCAAACAGCTTCAGAAGTTGCTTGCTTGATTGGTACAGCTTCTACCCACTTGGTAAAATAATCTGTAGCGGTCAGCACATAGTTGTGTCCGGCACTGGAAGCAGGATTCAATGTTCCGATAAAATCAATCCCCCATTGGCGAAAAGGTTCTTCAATCACTACAGGTTTCAGAGGAAGAGCTGCTAGCTTGGGACGACCAACGAAATGTTGACAAGCTTCACATTTAGACACCCATTCTGCTGAATCCCGGAAAAGAGTAGGCCAATAATACCTAGCCCGTAGGATCTTATACTGCTGTTACAGAGGACGAAAAATGTCCTCCGCATGCTAGGCTATGAAAGGATTCTAATAACTTTTCCTGTTGTGATTTATCAACACAACGCAGGAAAACACCATCTATACCTCTCTTGTATATTGCATTATTCCACAAAAGGTATTTTGCAGATCTCAGCTTGACGGTCCTCTTCTCCTTTTGATTTAAATGCGAAGGGCATTCACCATAAGTTAGGAAGAAAGCAATGTCCGTGTACCATTCATCGGTCGTACTCACGAATAGCACCATAGGCAGCTCTGAAGAGGTATCTTGAGTCTCTTCATACTCTGCTTCGGCATGATTTTCTGCAATTAATTGGCACAGGCCCCTTCCTCGTACCAACTTGGTAGGCCTGATGTCTAAATCGTACTCCTGAACTTTAGCTATCCAGGTACCTCGTTGACTTCCCATTTGAGGTATCTTGTTGAGTCAGAATGGATTTAACAGCAGTATCAGGAACGAGAACGCGAGTATGGGAATTCAGCACATAGTACCTGAAATGCTTCACCGCTCGCACCACCGCATAAGCATGTTTTTCAATCTGCGACATCTTCAATTCATGCTCCTTCAACGGACAGCTCATGAATGCGATGGGAGCTTCAATGCCTTCCCCATTTTCCTGCATCAGGATGGCTGACACTGTGTGAGCAGAAGCATAGCTATACATGATGAAATCTTTCTTGAAGTCTGGACATACTAAGATAGGAGCGGAAGCAACTGCCCTTTTGATTTCTTCAAATGAAAGCTTCCCTTCTGCACTCCATCTGAATGGGACTTTGCCTTTCATCATTCCAAGGATATCCTTGGTTTTGTCAACGAAATCAGGTACAAATCTTCTCAAAAATTGACCTTTCCAAAGAAAGAATGAACACTGTTGACACTTGTGTGAGCAGAGGCATAGCTATACATGATGAAATCTTTCTTGAAGTCTGGACATACTAAGATAGGAGCGGAAGCAACTGCCCTTTTGATTTCTTCAAATGAAAGCTTCCCTTCTGCACTCCATCTGAATGGGACTTTGCCTTTCATCATTCCAAGGATATCCTTGGTTTTGTCAGCGAAATCAGGTACAAATCTTCTCAAAAAATTAACCTTTCCAAAGAAAGAATGAACTCCTGTTTTACTTGTGGGCAAGGTAAGGCTCTGAATAGCCTTTACCCTTTCCGGGTCAATTTTAGTTCCTTCCTTAGTCACAATATGACCCAGCAATTTTCCTTCGGTTACCCCGAACATGGACTTCTTAGGATTCAATGAAATCCCGTGACGTCTGCATCTCAAAAGTACTTGTTCTAAATGACCATAATGATCACTCCGTTTTTTAGAGAAAACGGTCAAGTCATCTAAATACACAACTATGACCTTGCCCATCAGATCTCTGAATGCCAAGTCCATAGCTCTCTGAAAAGTGGCTCCGGCGTTGATCAAGCCGAAAGGCATCCTTCTATAAGCAAAGGTACCCCATGGGGTCGTGAAGGCCGTCTTGTGTTGATCCTCTGTGGTTACCTCGACTTGATTATACCCTGAGAATCCGTCGAGCATGGATAACATTTCTGACCCAGTAACAGTTTGTAATACCTGGTCCATGATAGGCAAGGGATAGTTATCCTTCAGCGAGGACTGATTCAAGTTTCGGAAGTCAACACAGATCCGAATCTCGCCATTCTTCTTCCTGACAGGAACAATGTTAGCAATCCAAGTGGAGTGATGGATTGGGAAAATAATTCTAGCATCTAACATCTTCTGAATTTCTGCCAGGATAGTTCCTGAGATCTTGGGATTGTAATGTCTTTGCTTTTGTCTATACGGCTTCACATCGGGCTTCAGAGGAATACTGTGCTGAACATCTTTGGGCTTGAAGGATTTCAAATCTGCATAAGACCAGGCCATCACATCAATGTATTTCTTCAAAAGCAAAGTGAATCTCGCCTTCTCTTCAGGAGAACAACATTTCCCAATATTCACCATCCGAGGTTGGTCAGACGAACCTAGATTGATTTGATCTACTTCAGAGGAAGAAGCTCCTTCAACTTGCCTTTTGTTTTGGATAAAGCGATCATGCTTGTCGAACAGACCCTCCAGGGAAACCAGACCTTTTGGTATCTTGTTGCCTTTCAGCTGGATAAATTCACCATCAACCTCTTGATATGGATCCGAAATAGTTTCACGAAAGGCTGATTCCGAACCTTCAAAATATAGCTCACTGAAATTGTCAGCCTTTTCTAGGAAAGCCAACACCTGTTGATCATCGTTAAACACTTGCCAGTGAGTTGCATTATCTGGGACACTGGGACGGTACACAATCTCGATAGAGTATGTGTCTTGCTTGAACTGAGGATGAGGAAGAAGAAGAGATGCAGACACGGCCAAAGAATCAGCCTTGTCATTATAATCTCTTAAAACTGCCTTAATAGAAAATGCATCAAAGCATTCTATACTATCCCAAACTTTGTTCCTGTAATGCCTCAACCGATCGTTTTTTACCTGATATATACCCCTGACCTGATTAACAATCAGCTCCGCATCCCCCTGAACCTTGAGATTCCTGATTCCCTTCTGTCTGGCCAATTCTAATCCTAATAACAGGGCTTCATATTCGGCCGTGTTGTTAGTATTATCAAATTGCAACTTATAAGCTGATGGGAAAATCTCGGAGCTAGGAGATATGAGAACAACACCAGCCCCTGACCCAGAGGCTGAGCAGCTACCATCAAATTCGAGCGTCCAAATAGCATTGGGATCTTCTTCTTCAACATCCACAATTGGTATCTCTGAAGTCATGAAATAATTCCCGAAGCTAGCATCTTCGAAAAGAATCTGAGCCTTAGGATCATCTGATTTGGTCACCAAATACTTTGCCTGCGGTTCAGGATGAAGAACCTGTTGAACCCCTTTGACTGGGATCTTGGCTTTGGTCCAATCCATACTAATCTCTCCTCCGACATCTTTACAGAATCCTCTACCCAAGAGGATACCGTAAGCTGCAGGAATATCGGCAACCAGAATAGTCATTTTCACTCTCTTCTCAGGAAAGGCAACAAATGCAAACTGTGCATCTTTGATTTGACCTATCAAAGGGACTTGTTTAGTTTCCATAGAATAGCACCGTCCATATGACTTAGTCAAAGTAAGTCCAAGGGCATGGGCCACTTTTGCGGGCATAACATTATCAGAGGCCCCTGAGTCGATGATGCAATTGCTGAGTTTAAACCCATTTATAAGTAGAGACAAATAAAATGGTTCAATCTTTCCTGAGGAAGAAGCAGAGGTCAGATTGTTCTGTGGTGGAAGTTGAACAGGATTTGGAAGGAGACCTTTTGAAGGTGATGGAACGGCCGCTTTACTCCTGATGAACTTGGCCAGCTTTTCAAACTGTTCAGGATTCGACTGAAGGTATTCTGCCTCTGACATTTGAATTTTGGTTCTCTTTGCATGATCAATAATGTCAAAAGCAGTATAAGAAGGAATGATGGTAGGCTCAGATCTAATTACATGAGCTTGTGCCGAGGCACTGATCTTAGGAGAAGGAGAATAAGGAGCAGCTGCCTTTTTGGTAACCTCTCTTTCAGTTTGCGCCGAAATAGGGGTACCCCTCTTAACTATAGATATGGGAGGATCCTTATTCTTCTCCTTAGTGTTTTCAAGAGGTTTTCTGGGATTCTGAGATTGGGACCGAGTGAAGACAGCAAATGATTGACCATCTGGCGCACATTCATCTTCATCGTATTCCAAATACCCAATGCTGGAGTCGCCAGCTGACTCATCATAAGACTCATCAGCATATCCTGAAGCTTCGAAAGCCTCGTGGGATTCTTGTTCTTCTGGTTCATCTTCTTCATCAAGTATTTCCACTGCTGCATTGACGGGAGGAGCTTCAATTGCTAGTCTCGGTTGAGCAGGAGTTAACCGTGGCCTATCTCTGACAGGTGCACCATTGTTATTATTGAAATTCCGCCTAGGTATATCCCGATATGGAACATTGTTCACCTGCTGGGACATTTGCTTCTTTAAAGCAATCAAATCATTAGCCATTTTTTGAAACATAGGATCTGTGTTACCTTGAGAAGAACCTTGATTTTTGAGTTTGGGTATGTCTTTCTTGATCCTTCCTACAAGATGAGATCATCCTCTATTTCAAGAACCCGTTGACGAGCAGCAAGAGCGGTAGCAAATGGGATAACCGACCTTCGTAATAAAAAAAGCTTATATCGGGAGGTTGGGCATTGATGAAGAAGCATTTTTGGTTTTCCAGTAGTAAGTCAAATGACTATTTCTCGAATCTTCCTGGATCAGCTTGTTGAACTTTGCCACGAATTCCCGCATAGGTTCATGCGATTCCTTCTTCATATGAGTGAGCTGAGCTAACAAAGCATGAGAATCTTCGGCTGGTTTGAAACGTGCTTCGAACTTAGTCCGCATGGTAGCCCAGTTTGGGATGCATGCATTCGGGAGGTGATAAAACCATTCAGCTGCTACACCCTGCAACGTTTCAACGAAGAGTCGGACGGAGACATCTTCGTGGGCTACTCCGAGAACACCGCATGCAACAAAGAAAGATGCTATGTGCTCGTCAGGATGCTGCTTCCCATCTCCATTGAACTTGGGAATATTTTTACGAGATCCACGTGGTAACTCATTCAATGGAGGAGTCAAGGAAAGAGGACCAATAACTGCACCCCAAGGCACAGGTTGAACCGCCATCCTTCTGAAAAGAGTGCGTACAGGGATCCGAGTATCAGATAAGAGTAGTGCACGACAAGTTGCAGATGCTTCCCCTTCCACAGGGATCCGGTTTCTCCGAACAGGTGAAGAACTTCTAGTTCGATTAGAGACAATCTGTTGGGAGAAAAGTGAAATTGTCTTTGTTCTGTAACTCGAAGAGTGGATCAATTTCACCTTGAGCTCGGCGAGATCGAGTGAAGATCTTCCCCCGTCCCGGCTTGAACCGAAAGGAGATCTTGTTGAAAAATAAGGCAAATACGGAGTCGCCAAACATCGAGAGGATAAGCTTTATACTATTGATCCGTATTCCCAGTAGTCGCCAAAATCACATTGGTTGGATATTTTGTCAAACCAAAATATGAGGTTCAACCACGATACATGGGATTAAATCCCTCCTCAAAGACAGTGAGTCTGCTGCTTTATTGCTAATCTAAAACACGGTAAACAATATATACAGTATTCACACTAATCTAACCATTGGGGGTTGGAATGAAATCCCGATCGATTGAATATGCCAGAAGAATAGAAGAGTCCGACACGCCGAGGAGGATGTCGGAAAACCCTGAGAACCCGACAAGTTTGATATGTCGGAACTTTGGCAAAGCCCGACACTTGCGTTGATGACGGGAACTCGGAGATACCCGGCACTTGCTTTTGATGTCGGAACTTTGAGAAACCCCGACACTTCAAACTTCCAATATACTTCGGGCCTTTGACTCTGCAAAACAATCTTCAAAACCCGAGAAGCAAAAACAGGGTTTTTCTTTGAATTCCAAATATACAATCTCCTTTTGTTATTCATGCATCATGCATATAATTGAAAACTTCAAGAGAATAGAACCAAGTGATAGTTCAGAAGAGATAAACCCTAAAAACCTAAAACCCTTTCCAAAGCAACACAGAAAGAAGAAGGAAAGAAAACCTTCAACACCCGGCAAGAAATTGGGAATAAAATACGCTCAATCGATCCATAAAAACCAAGAATAAAGAAGGGAAAGAAAAATACCTTCAATTCGAGAAATGTAAGATCGAAAACAGACGATCCAATCGAGCAAGGTGAGTTTTCGGGTTTTGAAAACGGAAGAGCACGCACAAAAATTCCACGAATTAAAAATACGAATGGTAAGAATGACGTGGAAATCCGCGTATTTATAAGAAAATTGGTAATTAATACACTTCACTCGCACGCACGTGCCAACTCACCGACCACTCGGCATGAATGCCATGTCAGCATGTTTGGGAGGTCCGAAAACCCGACACGAGGGGACTTAGTGCAATTCGGGTTTCGGGTTTCGGAAAACATGATGCATAAAGCATGAGGTGCTTAGATGCTACATAGCCCCGAAAACCCGATACAAAGGATTAAGCGGACTTCGGGAATCGGAAAACATGGGGCATAAAACATGTTTTGGATTATGGATGTTCCGATGCGCCGGGGGTCCGAAAACCCGATTTTCTCAATACAAGGCGGGTTTCGGGTTTCGGAAGACAGTCGACATAAAGCATGTTAAAACTCATGTCGAGCTGTTGGTAAAACCCGAAAACCCGATTTTCTTAAAAAGAGGCCATAATGCAAAATCAACTTCGAAAATTTCGTAGGGGTTATCCGATCGTTTTGTCGTGAACTCAAAACGGGGATAACAATATATCACTCAGAGAAATGAAGATTAAGCTCAAGGAAGGTGCACGCACTGTTAGAAAGTGACCATATCGGATGAATCCCAATTTGTGTGAGACAGTAAAGGAGGAGATTGACAAGATGTTGAAATCGGGATCATTCGACCATTGGATGAATCGAGAATGGGTCGATCCTATGGTGATAAATATCAAAAAGGATGGTAGGATTCAAATTTGTGTTGATTATAGGGAGTTGAATGCGGCATGTGTTACGGATCCCTTTCCTACGCCATTCACGGAGGAAATATTAGGAGGAGTGGTCAGGCGTAAAATATATTCATTTGACGATGGGTTTTCGAGGGTATCATCGGGGTAGGATTGCTCCTAAAGATTAAGAGAAAACCACTTTCACTCTTGAATGGGGAAGCTTTGCTTATACTATGATACCCTTTGGATTGAAGAATGCACCTGCTATATCTTCAAGGATAGTGGTACAAGCCTTCAAGGATTTTATTCATAACTTCTTACAGGTCTATCTTGATTATTGGACCATTTATGGGCTGATTAAGGATCATTGTGACAAGCCGCGCTTAATGTTTGAAAGATGTCAACAGTTGAGTATCTCATTGAACATCAAGAAGTGCATTTTTGCTACTCCCTTTGGCACACTTTTAGGACATATTATTTGTAAGGAAGGGTTATTGGTTGATCCAACTAAAGTTGCAGTCATCATTGGTTTGAAAGCACCGGCCAACGGTCGAGGTGCGTGGATTTTTGGGTCATACAGGGTATTACGAAAGTTTATAAAAGGGTATGCAAAATTTGCCATGCCCTTGGAAGAATTTCTCAAGGGAAAAGGTACATTCTATTGGGGGAGTCACAGTAGCGCGCATTTGAGATATTGAAGGAGAAACTTACTACCGTGCCTATCTTACATTTTCCTTCATGGGATAAACCTTTTCATGTTCATGTGGATGCCTCTGCACAACCATTGGTGTTGTCTTAGCTCAACCAGGCGAAGGTATCGTTGATCATCCCATTTGCTTTGCTAGTAGGAAGTTGACCCCTGTAGAACAGAATTATACCACTATAGAGCATGAGGCCTTGTCCATGATCTATGCCTTGCACAAATTTCATCAGTATTTGTTGGCTACACCCTTTGGATTCAGAATCAGTTTCCAGCTAATAAAACAAATGACTGCCAAGTTTGAGAGCATGATTGTCAATTTCTTATTTTGTTTAATTCGTTTCTTCTTTGACCGTGTCATCTCTAATATATTTTAAAACATGAATTTTCTCCACAGACTCGAGTTAGTAACCATAAAAAGGGACTTGGTGACATTTCAGTTTAATGAATTTGTGGAAATGAATTCTCCAATTGCAAATACGAGTTTATAAATTTGTTTTTGGGTGTCTTTAAAAGTAGTATGGTTGTGAGCATTCGAATTGTATGTGATGCCAGGGTATGATACTGAAGCAACTGCGTGGATTAAATGGTACAATGTCTTCTTGTAAAAATCTATACAAAATCAAATAGATTGATAGAGGAAAAATGAGTTGATTTGGTTGATAATTGTTGTTGCTCTATTGAGTGATTGAAGTATTTTGATTTGTATAGCTACTCTTTTTGTAGGTCTGAGGTTTTTTTACGTGCATTACTGTTTAATCATGTTTGGCATAACTGTAGTTTTTATTCTGTGCAATTATGTTGGCTCAGATCAGATTCAAAAGGTATTATGTGGGCAGCAGATGGTTTTGCAAAACTGATTGTCAGCTATAGGGGAAGGTTGAGGTAATGCTTAAATTGTGCCATCAACGTTTGTGTGCTGAATGCTCTGTAAGATTGATCTACCTACCTGGTAGGCATTAATTTTTTTGAATGACAGAGAATTGGATGATAATTGAAATAGATTCCATCCCAAGTGAGGGGCTTTGTAAACAGGGAGCCTTTACAATGGAAATTAGAGGCAGAGGAATCAAAGAGATGTTCATCAGGTAGCATCATCTGTAAGCTTTGTTAATTAAATATAACTCATCAGGTGTCACCAAATATTGAAAAACTTACCATTTACCATATTTTGGCTGCAGAAATGATGTTTTGGGCTGATGCGTATGTGAGCTTTTTTTGGGGTCAATTTGAAAGTTTATTATAGAGTTGGAGAGCTTTGTATCTAAGGTGTACAACTATTCTTTGCAGCTTAATCAAATGGAGTTTGTATTTATATTGTGATTGAGCAAATGATGGTGAGGAACAAAAAACAGTGTCAAAAGTGTATTTTTTTGCTGTATTTCAGAGGAATCAACAAGTTGTTCAAAGGGTAGGGTCATCTAGGCATTGTTAGTTAAATGAAATCCTTCAGGTGTCACCAAATATTATTTACTGTATTTTGATTGCAGAAATGATCTGTTGGCCTAATGCTATATAAGCTTTTTGGGTCAATTTTTCAGTTTTGTAGAGTTTGAGAGCTTTATATCACCAGGGTGTGATCAGTTTATGGAGGAAGGGTTTATGTTGAAGTTATTCTTTACTCGATGTCAATTAAATAATTAAATAAGAGTTTATATTCACATTGCGATTGAACAGAAAGAATTGTGGGAAGAAACATAGTGAGGTGCAAAACAACTGTTGGAAGAGTCTATTTTTGGTGTTTCAGGGGAAAGGAACAGCCAATTGAGTGTGTTGCGTAGTGGACATGGATTTGGAGCCAGCTTCTAGCTAATAAAACAAAGCACCGTGCAAGGTTGGGAGCAGGATGTAAAGTTTTATTTTGATCTGATATCAGTTCTGATTGATTTATGTTTATGTGGTTATGTCTGTAATTTAGAAATAAACAACAAATTTGCCACAAATTGAGTTGGAAACCACAAAAGGGATTTGGATGGACTTGAATTTGGGATTTTGGTGGAGGTGTTCGACTCGAAGATGTTTCAGTTTATATGAATTTGTGGAAATTAATTTGCCAATGGCAAATATGAGTTTTTAAATTGATTTTAAATTTGATTTTTGGTTTCTTTAAAACTAGTGAATGATACTGAAGCAACATTATGGATTAAATGGTACAATTTGTCTTCCCTCCAATGCTTAGTAATCTATACAAATAGATTGTTAGAAGAAAAATGAGTTTTTTTGGTTGATAATTACTGTTGGTCTATTGATGCCTCCTTATGTACAGTGAGGGTAAAGTGGCATTGCAATTTTATTTTGATCATCGTAGTCATAGTTAAACAATTGAAAGCCAGTTGCACTTTTGATTGTTGTGGGCTTGTAACATCATGCTTTATTCCGTGCAGTTATATTTGACCCAGATCAATTTCAAATGGTGTTATTTGGGCAACAGATGGTTTTGCAAACTGACTGTCAGCAAAACTGACTGTCAGCTATAAGGAAAGGTTCCTCTCTAAGGTAGATACCTACTTGGTAGGCATGAATATTTTTTTTTGAATGAAACACAAACAGAAAAGTAATTGAAATACATGTGAGCGATGATAATCTTTCAAGTTGTGGTTTTTGTAAATAATTGCAGGGAGTGGGGATGTTTGAAAATAATGGTGTAGACTTGTGGTTTTGTAAATAAGCTAGTAGATTCTTTCAGAGATTGGGGAAGTAGTGAAGCTGTTCTTATAGCTCCGATCCTTTCATTAGTGATTTGGAAGATCTCTATGTTTGACTTCTCTATTTCTTACCAGATGATATTTTAATTGAAATGGCTGGCTGCCAAGGAAAAGATCACCTCACGGGCCACCTTAAGACCTCAATTTTTTGTGGATTATGATTATGAATGCATATACAGACTTGGGGAGAATTTATTGTGGAAATTAAAGCCTAAAGGCCGAGGAATCAACAACATTCAAACGGTAGCAACATCTATGCTTTATTAATTAAATGAAACCCATCTGGTATTAACATATTTAATAAGTTGTACCATATTTTGGTTGTCGAAATCATATATTGGCCTAATGATGTAGTTCGTTTCTGGTCAATTTGCGAGTTTACAAGAGTTCGAGAGCTTTGTATCATGGGGGTGCAATTAGCTTATGGAGGAGACGCTTGCTCCATACAGGAAGCTATTCTTTACTGCCCGTCTATTATATTAATTGAAGGGAGTTTATATTTACATTGGGATTGAACAAATGATAGTCGGGAACAGGAAAAACTGGGTCAAAAGTGTGATTTTGTTGTGTTTCAGGGAAAGGGAACAACAATGGAACATGCTTGTATGGTGGACATGGATTTGGATACAAGAGTTTGAGGGCTTTGTATCATGAGGGTGCAATCTGCGTATGGAGGAGACACTTGCTCCATACAGGAAGCCATTCTTTACTGCTTGTCTATTATATTAATTTAAGGAGTTCATATTTATATGGGGATTGAACAAATGCTAGTAGGGGACAGGAAAACATGCGTCAAAAGTGTGTTTTTTTGTGTTTCAGGGAAAGGGAACAATAATAGAATATGCTTGTATGGAGGACATGGATTTGGTGTCAGAGTGAGCTTCTAACTAACACAACAATTTTTCTTGGCAGACTCCGAGTTGTGATAGCTACAAAAGGGAGTTGGATGGACTTGAATTTGGAATTTGGGTCGACTGGGTGGGACAAATATGAGTTTATAATTTGTTTTATAGTTTGTTTTTAGGTGTCTTTAATATTAGTTTGCTTGCCAGTGTTCTTGTATGTGATGCTAGGATATGTTTACTGAAGTAGAGGTGTGGATATGTTTCGTCTTTCCTAATGGTTGTAGTAATTTATACGAATAGATTGTTCGAGGAAAAGTGAGTTTATTTGGTTGATAATTTTTGCTGCTCTATTGGGTATTTGAAGCAGTTGGCGAGTTACAGTTTTCATGGGTCGTGAAGTTGTTCCTCATGAATTGGGAAAAGGGTAAAGTTTCATTTTATCACTGTATTTATTACAATTTAAAGCCAGTTGCGCTTTTGATTGTTGCAGGCTTATAAAATTATGATTTATTGGCAGATAAGATATTTTGATGGCAGCAGATAAGATATTTTGCAAAACTGATCGGCAGCTACAGGGGAGAGTCGAGGTAAACATTATATTGTGGTGGTGTAAGATTGATTACCTCTTTGGCAGGCATTGATGATTTTATGAACTGTACAGAGTACGGGGAAATAATTGAAATATATCCCTTCCGAGTGAGGTCGCAGAATAAAATAGCAGAATATGATTATGAAGGCATTTACAGAGCAAGAGAGCCTTTATTGTGGAAATTAGGGGTCGAGGAATCAACAAGATGTTCAAACGGTAGCCATCTTAGGCTTAGTTAATTATATGTAACCCATCAGATGTCACCAAATGTAAAAAATTTAAACAATATCTGGTTGCAGAAATGATCTGTTTACCTAATGCTATATGTTTGTGGTCATTTTGTCAGTTATGTACAGCTGGAGAAATTTGTCTCACTAGCTGCGATCGGTTTATGGAGGAAGACTCGGTTTGTGTTGGAAGCTATGCTTTTCCGCTTATTTGATTAATTAATTAAATGGAATCCATATTTACATTGTTATTTGAACAAATGATAGTTGGGAACAGAAAAACTGTGCATCACTAGTGTGTATTCATATTTTTTACCTTTTTCAGGTTAACAGTCAATTGAGTGTGGCTCATAGTGGACATGGATTTTAATTTGGAGCCAGCTTCCAGCTAAAAACTAAGCGCTGTTAGGAGTAGGATGACTATTCCTCGCCTTTGATTTGATTTCTTTTTTATAAATGTTTATTTTTATCGAGTATTTTTCTATACTATTTTGGTAAAACAGTATCAACATCTAGGATTTGTTAATTACATGTTACTTTAGAAACTTGTGTTATAATTGCAGTGTTTATATTCTCGTTTGGACTCATTTGAGACATGTCCATCGTAGGACATTCGAGACATGTCATTGTAGAACTCTAGTAATGATGGTGGGGGTGTGCGTGCAGTGGATGAAAGTGTAGGCCGTGGAATCATCAAAATGGTAAATCATGTCAGCATTTAGGGTAAATTACATGTGACCTTGGGTACTTATGATGCAGAATGATTTATTGGGTTTGTGCTAGAGCTTTTTTCTGGGACGATTCTTTTATTTTTGTGAAGTGAAGAACTTTGTATTGAGCACATGTGCTAGAGCTTTTTCTCGGATGATTCTTCTATTTTAGCGAAGTGTTGATCTTTGTCTAGGGCTGTGTTGAGTTTTCTTCGCCACAAGTCTTTTATTTTTGTGAAGCGAATAACATTGTTTTGGGTCTATGCTAGAGTTTTTGTCTGGGGCAATTCTTCTATTTTTTTGCCGAGTGGAGAACTTTGTGATAGTAAGGTGCATTGCGTTAACGAAAAAGTGTTACGATATTTTCTTTAAATAAACATGGTTTCGGCTTTTTTTGCTTTGGGTTTAATTCTCAATTATTTGTAGTTTAGTTTTGATGTCTTCCCACCAAATAATAATTTCGTTAATAAACTGGCTTTGTCATCATTCAATGGTTAGTAGATCTTGCTAGGATCTAAGAACTCTAAGTTGTCATCTGTGAAAAGTGAGTTCATACAGCATATTGCAGGCAAAGAGGCGAGGTCTCGCAAGTAAGTCGCCGTGTGTGCGCATTTAGGTAGACCCGATACCGTAAGCCACATGTTCGCAAAGTTGCTCACCAAGATGCTTGATCAAAATGGCCGCTGAAGCTCGCCCTAGCTTATCTTCTTTGAATATTGAAGATGAAGATTTGGTAAGCCTTTCTGATGTTTGGCCCGTAAATTCTGACATATCTGTTCTTGAAGAACTGAACCTAACTTCCCAAGATTTCTTATGACCAGGTGTATTCTAAAATCAATAAGTTTCATTTGCTCACTTGATATAGTATTTAAAACTAGAGAGTCTCGTGATTCAAGTACCTCATACTTCCTCTTGTGAATATACTATCCCTCTCATAGATAGCGGCTGATATAAAAAGTTTGAAAAAACAAAGTGTCTACATCGGTTTGCCCATATAGGATGTGTACGAGATAGGTATAATTCCTCTATTCCGGCGTGGTCTTAATGCGTCTATATTGTGTTGTCTTCGATCTCCAATTCGATAACTTCAAAGATTCATTGCTTGCAGCAATACAAAGCTAGGTTTGCATTTTGGACCAATTTCATTTGAAGTCTATCCAAATTATCCTGTCTCTTTAACTAAAGATGATTTGTTACAGGTTGTGTTAAAACTTCATTTGGCTACTACATGATTGAATATGCGTCCTGGATCTTGTCCACTCGCCATTCATTATAAAGTCATATATCGCCTTGTCAACACCATGTATCCTGCAGTCAAGCACGGTGTTACCAGGCGGCGAGCGTGGTGAGTCATGTGAATATAGAGAGTCAAAAAATAGAACCAAAGCTTATTTCTTTGGTCTTAGATACGTGTTCCAAAAGAATGGACACTTTGTCCCAAAAAGTTTATCTAGCAAAACTAGCCAAAGCTCCAAAATGCTATAGCAGTTGATGAGTCTAAAAATGATGTAAAGTTAACTTTTAGGTCTAACTCTAGATTAGCCTTACCCGGGGCTAATTACAGAAATCCGACAGTTTTATTTTTCGATCGGTGAGTCATGTAATAATCAGAGTCGGTGAGACCCTACTCGAAGTCAAAAGAGAAAATATTCCTATGCGATCACAATTCCTTGGTGCATGATCCAAATCTTGATTTCTTATGGTGTAATGAGTAGTGAGAAGTTAGTACAAGCAAAATATGTTCCAGAAAATGGCCCGACCATAAATATGGCATCATCCAAATTATAACTCATTTCCTCCAACGAGAGTTATGAGTTAATTTCTCAGAATGAGAAGCGAAAGCAGTACATTGGTACGAGAGGACGGTAGATCGTCAGATCGAGCCATCTGAAAGTTCAAAGATCTTTGAACCTGACCAATAAAGCAGTAAAGTCTACATATGATAAAGTTTCTTCATATCATGATAGACTTGCAGAGATGGAGAAGAATCTAAAGGCCTTGGAACTCAGAAGAAAAGGTGATATTGCTTTGGAGCCTTAAAGCTTTTGAATACAAGAGTAGAAGACTTGGAGAAGTCTGTTAAAAGGTAGAAACTTTAGTGCGGCATAATCATAAGGTAGTTATTGAAGAATTGCTCAAAGTTATTTCTCGAGATATTCTTTGACATTATCATGACCTTTAGTGATAATTACATTAGCATAAAGTCTAATGTTGCTAACCAATTGACACATACACATGAGCTAGCTGAAAGTAGTTTAGCACATGCTCATGATTCTTTAGAAAAGATGGATCATAAGATTGACCAGATTTGGATTACATTGAAGATCTTCCTGCAGTGGTATCAAATATACAGCAGATCAAAGACAATGTGGTGTAGAAAGAAGGAGACTGGAGTAATATTGTCTCCATGAAGCAAGTTGAAGATGCTGGAAATCCATCAAAGCGGCATAAAGAGTTGATAACCCAGAGCGTAAGCCACTATTTTTGAAAAGAAGAATATTGGAATGGTCAAAGTTGAGAAACACCAGCAGTGCGAGAAGCCATGATCGTTGGAGAAACGTCAAATCCAAGCCCGAACCATTACAGGTATGGCTAGAGTCCAAACCCTACAACCAAATTGGTATAAATTAGAATGCAGATCTATTGAAGAAATAAAAGAAATGGTACATGGTATGATAGGATGGGGAAATTCTCAAGCTGAGATATATAGAAAAGATCCTCATGCCATAGCATCTGCAATAGCTAATGGATTTGTAGGAATAGTAAAGGAATGGTGGGATACACTTCCAAATCAAAATGAAATAAAACAGAGTGGATATATGGGTTTAACAGCTGCCATTATAAAAGAATTCATTGGTAATATAGAAGATGATAAAGAAAAGAATACAACTTTATTTTTGAGAGCCAGATTATGTGACATGACTAGAGTAAAAGAATATCGGTGTTACATGCAAAATCGTATTATAATTACGACAATATAAATGATGAGACCATGAGGTTAAGATACATAGTCTTTCCTCCATATTTTGCTACTGAGAATACAAGAAAACCATGCATGGAATGAAAACTGAAGATTTAAGTTTTGGGATGATCAATCAAATAATTGATCAGACTAATATCAAGCTCTGTAGAGATAAATGGGAGAGAAAACAAGCTTTGAAGAATGAAAAATTTCTAGGGAAAAAATTAAATGCTATGTATTCCATAGAACCTTTTGGTTGTGATCCTTGTACCTCAACAACCAAGTCATCCTGCCATGGTTGTTCTCAAAAAAGGGGGAAGGGAAGGTATAAGCCTCATAAGCATAAAAGAACCTTGTATAAAAGAAAGTATTATTCGATTCATTTACTAACGAAAGACCTTTCGGGAAAAAGTTTGTTTTCGGGAAAAATAAATATGTGGGAGGTAAAAGGATGCCTACATGTTTTATTTGTAAAGGTCCGCACTATGCGAGATAAATGTCCTCGAGAAAGCGGTGATAAAGGAAAGTAAAGGTCAATGCCCTTGCATCAAAAGGAATAATAGAAGAAGACTATATGCTTGTAAGTGATTCAGAGAGCCTTTCTTCTGATATATCATATTACTCCGAGGATGAAGTTTTGTGTAATATAGTTAATGCTCCTAACAATGACGATTCGAGATAGTTACGATAGTTACGACGGTAGTGGTGGTTATGATAGTTTACCATCATTTGTAAATATGGTTAGAGTTAATATGTTTGCTAGTTTCAAGCATCCGCTTGCTCCTCCAAATTTGAAGTCCTCAAGCGGCGATTGGAATTATACCAAAGTGAGTTGAATTCATGTCCCCCATGGGATACTACCAGAAGAGCAAGATCTTTGTTGAAAAGAGTGCAAGAATTTCAGCGAAGTATTCCCAACAGATCCAAACCGAGCAAGCCCAACTCAGAAAGTCCAAGAAGAAGTAGCGAGAGCAAGAAGTTGATCTCTCTGCAGAGAGAACTATTCTCTCCTCCAGTCAAAGAAATATAAGGTTAAGACAAACTCCTATCGAGAGGAAGAGGAAGCCTATGGAGAGGAAGAGGAGATAGAGGAAGAGGATTTCGTAATCCTCCAGAAGTTATCCATTTATCTTCCCGAAGAGAATATTGCGAAACAGATGGATCGAGACATCCCGATCCTAATATTTACTGAAAATGGAGAAGGAGCCGTATAGAGTTCCTTGACAAAGTTATAAAGAAAGATACAGAGGAGTTTTCCAGGACTCTTAATGAAGAGCAAAGTGAAGAAAAGAAAGATGACATTGAAGAAGCATGTCAAGAGATCTTGGCCCAAGATGCTCAAGAAGAATGTTCGAGGCCTGATTCGAACCGGCGAGATGTATGTCTTTATTCTAGTACTCGAAATCCTTTCATGCATGATCACTATTTGCATCTCAAATATAAAACCATATTGTTTAGATCTTATGATTGATCTTGGTGCTTATATCGGTATGTTAAGAAGCCAAGCTATTCCTTCGATTATTGGGAACAAACCAACATAAGGATTAGATTTGATAAGAAAGAAGTCATCTCTAGATATGTAATGAGATAAATATCATCATATGTGGCATATCAAAGACTATAAGATTTTATCAGGCATGACATGGAGGCATATGATTGTCTTCAGGAGTGAATTTCCTACATGCTTGTGGCGCTTTTAGCATAGATAAAGATTTTATTACATTGTTTAAAGCCCACATAAGATCCTGAGAAGGTACACATATCGAGGCAGTAGTGCCTTTATCCAACCCCCACATCGAAAGAGGTTAAACAAGAATGGATTCATAAGTCTATAGCCACATGTAAAAGTAATATTGATGATATTGTTGAAAAAATCCGTAAGGATTTGTGTTCTGACAATCCACATGCTTTTGTGGAAAGGAAAAAACATGTTTGTTCACCTGGATTTGAAAATTGAGAAAGATAAAGAAGGAAAAGAGCTCATTCCCAAATTCGAGAGCTCATCACGGAGGAATGATTCCTTCTGAAAGGAAGGAATGCCATGAAGAGATACATAAATTGCTAAAAGGTGGATTTATACAAGAAATCTAAATCTCCATGGTCTTTATGCAACCTTCTATGTGAATAAAAAGAGTGAACAATCTGCGACAGAAGAAGAGGCTTGTCGTAGATTACAAGCCATTGAACAAATATATATCTCTTGCATTCGAACATCCAATTCCCTTTCGTGATGATTTGCTTGCGAATAAAAGGTTCTAAAGTCTATTCCAAGTTTGATTTAAAATCTGGTTTTGGCAAATATTCATGTAGCCTCAAGATTACTTCTCTGAAGACAACTTTTGTAGTACGCGGAGGCCAATACAAATGGAAGGTATTATTACCCTTTGGCCTTAAAAATGCACTCCATCTATATTTCAGAAAAAGATGGACGATATCTTCAAAGATTTAGGCTGATTTCTGATTGTACATATATTGATGATATTCTCATATTCAGCAAATCTCCTAGAGAACATTTAGAGCATTTGCGAGAAATTCTATGATACTCTTGTTTATACTGAATGGTTTATGTCTATCTCTTACAAAAATGGAAGTGTTCAAAGATGAGATAGATTTTCTTGGTATCAAGATTAAAGATGGAAGCATAGAAATGCAAAGGCATGTTGTATCAAAGATACAAGAGTTCTCGAGATGAACTCAAAGAAAGGAACAACTCAAAGGTTCCTTGGGTGTGTGAACTATGTAGCGAGGCCTGACAGAACATTGTAGCGAGATAGAATCCTCCCGAGTAAGAGGTTGAAGAAAAATGCTCTCGCATGGAGTCCTGAAATGACTTGAAAGAAAAGCGCATCAAGCAGCAGGTATTGAATCTTCCTCCAATGTCCCTTCCTGGCTGGTATGAAGATTATTGAATGTGATGCATCCGAAAATTATGGGGAGCTATATTAAAAGAGAAAATAGAGAATGGTAAGGAAAAGATTTGTAGATATGCATCTGGATCTTTTGAGGTTGAATTAAAATACCATTCTTCTCACAAAGAAATCCTGGCAGCGTGAAAAAAATGCCATTAAGGCATTTTTGTTCTTTATCCAAAATGATCATTTCATTCTCAGAAGTGATTTAAAAGATTTTAAAGCCAAGTGAACAATGGAGACCCTGCACATAAGACTGCTTTTAATCGTCTGCAAAGATGGGGTCTATGGTTTGATAATTTTGACTTTGAGGTTGAGCACATTGAAGGGAAAAAGAATTCTCTTGCTGACTTTGCAAGCAGAGAATTGAATCTGGTAAAGTTTGTAAATGTGACTTAGATAATTCATGAGCCTGTTGGTGGAATATGGGATATAAATAATTGCCAAAGACATATAGAATCCATCAAGAAAATGATGCAAGAATGTCTAGAGAAGCTGAAGGTCATTTGATCTATAGAGGTTATATTTCAACTTCTCATTATAATATGACAAAGGTTCTTTGTAAGGTTTGTTGATCCGAAATGCCTTACACTTGAATTCCATACTTTACTGAAGACACCCTGTGTCTTGTGTACATTACATTGGCCTTGGCGACATTCAAGATATGTAGAGCAGCCTGATCCTTTGCCTATTCAAGAACATCGCGACACGAGCTTATTCTCGGGCTAATACATTATGGAAGTTCGACTTTGCTAAACTATGGACGAGGAACACCCTCTGCTGCATTTGATCTCTCTAAGCAGACCAAGCACGCAAGGAGATAGGAAGTACATTCTCAGCCATTTCAAGTACTTCTTAGCTAAGTATCTTCCTACAAAAATCTCTAATTCTCCTTTGCTTGATGTTTCTCCTGACTTGGCTAGAAATATTTTGATTCAATGTAAAATTCCTTGGTATGTGAAAATTCAATATTATGCCAAGCCTAATATTTTCAGGGGACATCATAATAATCCTAATGGTCAGCTTTGGAGAAAAATATATCTGCATCATACAATGGCAATACATCCTCCTGCTCCTGGATACGCTCTTTGTATTCCAGACCATTATCTGTATCCTACCAGGCCACATCTCAGACCAGACAATGATGGAACTGCATCAACTTCAAGGCCCTACATGGAAAGACTCACGAGAAATCTGGAGCCAGCTCCTTTAAGGACTGATGAGACTTCTTCCTCATCAGATGATGATACTCTCTGGACCCTCAGTGCTTTATGACAACACTTGATTGCTAAGATAGTGGGCATGTTACTATCATTTGTGCTTTCGGCTATGTCGGCGAAGGTATTGCCGATCACGTCAATAAAGTTGGAGATAAGATTCTCTTAAAATCTTATCTGGAAGCATGGTGGACCGCTCCACGATAAAAAAGTGTTATCATGGGTGGCATGTACCCATTGTGTCCGTCGGTATCATTCTCACTTTATTGTTAGTGGGAATCTTTTGTGTCACCGGGGTTACTAGGTTGTGTGTTACCCGGTCATTCAGTGTTCAGTGAAAAGCTATCCAAAGTTCCTATATGTAGGAGTGTTTGGTTTCATTCACTACACGGAAGATTGGAGATTGATCGGAGAGTCTCAAGAAGCAAGAGTTTGAAGTCTAGTGTCGTAAGTGTGATGTTCAATACGATCATGTCTTTCTTCTTGTAAATGATGGTCAAAAGGTCAATCTCTTTAGCAAAATATCACTTAACCCCCGTTCTTGAGGGCTGAGCACAATAACATCATACAAAACTAGTTAAAAGGAAAACACTTTGCACCGGGGATCTCATGTATTTTTGCGTCACAGATAATAAATTCTACTGGGAACGCCGATTAGAGGAGTGCAAAGTTCGCCATCTCTAGGTGTGCTCAAAGCTGCTTTTAAAAATATATCATCTCTTCCAAAGTTTAAGGGAGGATTTAGCTTTTGTCCAATGGAGGTCCTACTTTTAATTATTTTCCTCTTGACACACCTACGAGTTAAAAGTGGATTTCTTTGAGCAAAATATCAGTCTAGACGAGTTTAACCCCGAGTTCTTAGGGCCGAGGAAAATAACATCATAGAAAAGTTGTTAAAAGGAAAGACACTTGGCGGTCTTGGATTTTAAAGTTCAATGTTACATGTCACATAAAATTATTTGACAACCTAGAAAATTATGTGGATATCATTTGATGTTTAAAATTTAATATGTATGTTAAATTTGTGGTTATAATAACTATTACAATATACATAAATTGAGTTAAATTTTATATGGATGTTTTTGTTCTTTGTAATATTCTCTCATAGTTTTGTGACTTTTATTTAATACTATTTAATTACGCATTGTATATTGGATTAATTAATTTCATAGTTCTTCATAAATTCATTTTCCCCCTAAATGTTGCGATCCAATTAATTTGAATATCCATAAAACATTAGGAGAATATTAAAACATAATTTCAAGTTACAATTTAATAAAAGTTATTGAAGGAACTGATAGAAATGAATAACATGTGCAAACTTCCAATTCTCTTTCAAGCTATCAACTTCCGACTTGTACACTTGCAAGTTTAATTTTCAATTTTCATCTTTCTTGCAAAATCTCAAATCTAATTCATCAAGTCTACTATCTAATCTTTATTTATAAGAAATCAAACAAATTAAAAAAACCAATTACAAATTCAAATCAATAAAAATAAAAAGAAACAAAAAATCATATAAAATTGAAAAAGGAATTAAATAAAATTAATTAAAAATCAAAATTAATAAATGTTTCATATCAATTCGCTATGAATATGTTTATATTTCATTAATAAGATATTAAAATAATTCTATTTTTAAAATTTTATGTACATTTCAAAGTTTCTATTTTCATATTTATTATATATGTCATGAATTTCACAAATTTATTATGTTGAAGGCGTACTCCAAGTTAGAATAAAAGGGTTGAGATGAGCCTTGATCGACACGGCGAAAATCTAAGGACTTTTGCTCGACATTGATGTACGGAATGTCTTAGTGCCGCCCATTTGGAGGTTTTGATCATCAACGCAGGTCGAATGGTTCAAGAATTTTGAAAAATAGATCCCACAGTTTAGGCGGATGTCAAGACTAATGGTATTACTACTAGCATTGTTCAACGGGAGAATGGTGGAGCAACCACCTTGTCGATGTCATTAGAATACATGAGAATGGTTGAGCAGGAGAAACTTAAAACGTCAGGTATAAAATTAATTACGTTGGAAGGCTTTTGCTTTATGAGAAAGAGCTCCCATTAATGACAACATCAACTATATAAATTCTCCCAATCAACGACCATCTGAATGGTTGTCATTAATAATTACATTTTTCTAAATTTAAAACTTGAGTTCTAAATTTCCATCCAAATCTGAGCACCCCTGTATTTGCAATTGGAGCCAGTTGAAGTCCTATCCACTTCTTCACATACGAAGGACCATGTGTTTCCGGGTTTGCAAGCCTTGGAGCAGCGTGATCTTTGTCTAGCACCGTTCTACATAGAAAGTTAAAACACGTTTGTAAATTCTCGGCATCAAATTTTACCTTACCCTGTCTCGAAAATTGTTTGTCTAGCTAGGCCCATAGCTCTCTAGTAGCCCGCTCAAATCCAAGAAAGCGATTGGTTGCATTTGTTTTTGAGGACATGGAAGTAGAAGGTCTTGAGCTTCGTTTGATTTTCTTCGGAAGGGTCCAGATAGAAGAGCTAATGAGACCAAAAGTCTCATTATATTACTAAATAACACTCTTATTCTCTCTTAAAATCAAGCTTTCAAGTGAATTTAGATGTAGTTTTAATAACGGATAACATATTTAAGATAGAATATAAGATTTATTTTATCATCTATTTAAAAATTTATTTGCAATCTAATTGTTGTTATTTCTTGTAAAGTTGGAATACAATAGTGTGTAGAAAACAAGTCATAAATAACTCTACTCCAAATTCATAATCGAAAGTCTTCATGCAACTACTCTTGAAATGCCCAACTATCGAAAGTCTTGAATGCCCAACTATCGAAAGTCTTCACGTAGTTATTGAAACATACTACTATCGAAAGTCTTTACGCAACTCTTGAAACACCCAACTACGAAAGTCTCCACACGATTCTTGAAAGACCCAACTAGTAGAAGTTTGTTGGTTTGTTCCAAAGTGATGTTAAGGAGCAACTGAACTCTTGAAACACCCAACTACCGAAAGTCTCCACACAATTCTTGAAAGACCCAACTAGTGGAAGTTTGTTGGTTTGTTCCAAAGTGATGTTAAGGAGCACCGAACTATTTAGTGCACTCTTTGTTTCCATGTCATGAACCAAGAATACAAATCTAAACATGTGGCAATCCAAAGTTGTGCATGCATGCATGTGGTATTCCAAGAAGAATTCAAAGTCATGGACTTAACACATCTATTTTTTTCTCCATGATTTAAGGATGAGCAAATAATGGAATTGTATTAGGAATGTTGAATAATTACTCTTTCACTTTGTGTTTCTAGATTAAAGTGATGAGTTGTAGAAATATTCTTTACAATAAGTGGACTATTGTAGTCAAGTTTGTTTAAGATTTATTGTTTTGAATTAATCGCCCAAGAATAGGTAGTTCTTGGTGTGTGGACTAAGGAGTTGGTTGGATGTATGAACTATAAATGTAATCTTCTACACTCTTGTATGAAATATTTTATCAAACAATGAAAAATTTGTTCTTCTCTCCAATATTAAAGTTTTGAATTAAGATTTTGAAAGCATGATTTAAATTCTCTTCGAGGAATGAGTTGGCCACTTATTCCAAGGAAGATAGATCATGTATTTGTGTGTGTCTTGTAATAATTTATGTTTATGTTTATTCATTTTTTTGTGATTATCATTTTGTTGTATTGTTTTTTCTTTGTATTGTAATATTCATTTTCATTCAGTTTGTTGTGAACTTGCAGGTGTTTTATTTGATTATCTTTATTTCCAATTCAACAATTTCCTTTACGTAAGCGTGATTTCATTTCTACAAGTGTGATTTATTTTATGTAAGTGTGATTTTGATTTCTGCAAGTGTGTTTTTCCATTTCCACAAGTGTGATTTTCAATTTATGCAAGTTTGGATTGTGTTTGAAGGAGTTTTTTTTTCCAAAGATCTTTCTCCTATAGTATACCACCATCGGACAACGACCTTGGATTGACATTATTAATGAAGAGGATTGACGACACTTATCAAGAGCACCTTGTCTCCTCTCGTGAACTTTGTGCTGGGCATGTAGACGCCAGTGAACACATTCTTCTTTTCTACCTTGCTCAGATCGAAGAGTATGGGAAAGCTCTTGGCATCCAACAGAATTATGATGCGAGGATCTGAAAAAAATGGAGGTCTAGGCGGTATATTCACTCTAAAAATGGTGCTTTTATATTTTTGAATGCACTTGTTGAAGAAAGCCATGGTACCTTCCACCACAAAGTAGTCAAATCAATCCGGAATGGCTCCGATGATGGGAAGGCCATAGCTTCCAGGGACCTCCTTCACTTCCTTATCACTCGATGAAGCCATGCTCCTCTTCATTCCCCTTAACAATAAATTCAACGCTATATCAATTAAAATCTTACAAGAATACCAAACTGCGATCCGTGAATTGGATCGTCCGCGCTCGCCATCTTATAATCAAATTTTGAGCGAATAGTAAACACAATTTTCACACAAAGAAGATGGGAGTTTTTTTCACTATAAAATATGGCGACCATTATTGAAACTCACAAAAACGGGAGTTTTTTTTTTTAAAATTAAGACCATGGTAGAGACGGACTTGACGATCCCACTATGTATAAACAAAGTTTTAAAGCTTCATGTCATATAAAATTATCAACGTTTTGTTAAATTTTTGACGTTTTATTGTCCAAACAAAAAATTGGTCACGTAGTCCTCTATCATAAAAGGGATCTGAATTTAAATTTAGTTTAAAATTTCCTTTTTTAATGTGATAAATGTGTAACAAAGTTGGTAATATTATTAATTTTGATGTTATAATGGAGACAATTGAATATAATTGATGCGGGGTAAGTGCAGTGACAAGTTGGTGGACATAAAAACACGAAATATAGGTACCGCGATCGCGGTTCTAAACCGCGCTTGGGCGATTATTTTTTTATAGGTTTGGTGATTTTGAACCTAAAAGCTATGAGCACGGTCCCTTGAGACAAAAAATAGATCCGCGACTCCTCATTTTCTCCCATTTTTATTTTCTAACCATGATTTCTCCTAGACCTTTGCACTCGCGCTTTGAATACCCCCTAAAAATTGCTCTTTAGACTTACGGATCGCGATAGTTTCAACCATGCCGCCAAAACAAAGAGGTAAGCCCTTAATTTTGATCATTTTTTTGCATTTTAGGTTATTTTTGTGATTTTCAATTTTTTTGTTTATGTATACAATTTTTTTGTTTTGTCAGTTGCTCGACAAGCTCGTAATCTTGCAAACTGTCGAAATATTCCTCAAAACCTTCTAAACATTCCTCAAAACCCTTCTCCAAACATAGATCCGCCTTTTGTGGCTCCTGTCCCCACAAAACCAGCGGGAACACAATCGATATCGTTGGAAGAATATGACAAAATAAAATTGTCATTGAGAACCTTATTCAGACTATAAGACAAAATCATGCCACAAATTCGTCCCACATGACTTTAGCCAACACATTGCAAACATTGATTGGCGAAGTCGACTCCACAACCAACCAAATAGACAGATGAAATACGTTTAGAGGTGATTGTAGGCGGTGGTATGCGAGATAAATTATCCCATGCGGTTATAAAAAATTAAAAAATTAGAAAAGACCACATTTGTGCATTATTTTGACCCTAAGAACCAATGCCCCGCATTGCCTACTTACTTAAATGGTTCCCAATCCATTGGTGCCACGATGATCGAATCAAGAACAATTTTGGGACCGTGGTGGATGGTTTTGATTATTCCCCATGCAACAACAATGAGGCTCCTCTCTATTTTTTGAAGAAATTATATTGTGAGTTCGTGCTTAATGAGGTCCCAAATTATTTTGACTTTTCTGAGTTTTATGGGCGAGGAGGTGGCTCTGCACAAAGTAGACCTGGTGCACGCATAGGTCAACCAAGGATCCCCCATGCCCCAAAACCCTCACTGCCTTCAATTATCCCTCCTACAGTGAAGGAGGTTGTGGAGATTGACACACTATATGCATTGAGGGAGCTCACTGACACTCTGACCCAGCATAGTGACCAGATTGCATCTTGTGATGTTGGTGGAGGCTAGTTCTAGCGCACCACACCACTATGGATCATGTGGTGGTGTATGCACTTTGCGGCGAGACATCATTTGCTTTGAATCACATGATTTCTTTTCTATAGATGAGATGATAACGTATGTTTTTGAAAATGGTGCAAAGGATCTTGGTCTTTCATAGGTAAATGTCAAATAAATATTATATATATATACATAGTTTAATTCATGTTTGAGATTTTAATATATATGTATTTGATTGTACGTCATGTACATACATGTAAAAACTAATTTTTATTTTATTTTAAATAGCAAGAGCTAGTGAAGGAAACATCCGGCGTCGACATGCTAAATTTCTTTGCAGTGGACGTGTTACAAACGTAAGTTTCAAGTTGTACTTAAATTTCAAATTTCATTTGATTGTGCATTTTATTATTATAATGTTTCACTGTACATTTTTATTATTATAATGTTTCACATGTACATGTACATATTAATATATGTTTGTCTTTTATACGTAGGAGCTTGGCGGGTCATCATCTGCTCTGGGAACTAAGGCTACTAGCACGTCTCACGTGACTTTTACGCAGGTTAGTTTCTCTTTACATTTTGTTTCTAATTATGGAAGTTTATGTGGATTATGCCTTGGAGTCATTATGTGGCAGTCATATAGATTAATATTGATTTGTACATGTTTTTTGTATAGCTTCGATTGTCGAGAGACTCCTCCATATATACGAGACTATGGAGGGCTGCTTGTAGATCTTTGCCATAGTATATGTAGATCCACTAACTGAAGTACAATTTTTCAAATTTGTTAAATTTTGGAGGAATTATTTCTTATTACTTAAATCTACAATATCAAATTTTGTACATGAAATATTTAATTTGAAATTTAATTATTTGTATGTAGCTTACCCCTCGTGAGTCTATTGTTGTCCCTGCGACACGTCAACGACAAATTGATAGGGATCATGACATTGCGGTAAGATTTCACATGCATTTTAATTAAATTCTAAGTTTCTAAATTTTGAATGTATTTTAAAAATATGAGTGTTAAAAACTTGTTTATGAATGTGCATGTTAGGTTGCAGGCCTGCTTAGAGACACCTAGGACCACACAGATGAAATCCGTAGTGGCATCTCCCTCCACTACATCCCCAGGTCGTGGACATGCTACTTCTAGCAGGGTGAAGAGAGGGAAGATGTTTCATGATTAGATTCATAGGACCTGGATGTACATAGATATATATATGGGCCATCTGGTCCTAGTTCATGATTCTTCATATAGTCCATTGTATATATAGCCTTATGCGACCGCATGTGGTCCTATATGTATGACACACTTAGTTCGAGATGTACACATGTTATGAACTTATATTTTCAGAGACGTGCGTCCAACACACTTAGTTTGATACATTATATATCCATGTGTTGGTTTTCATAACGATATTACTTCTATGTTTGATTCAATTTCATTGCACATGATATCCTTCTATGTATGTATGTTCTATGTATATTAGTTCTATATGTATGTTTGATTTAAAATTAAAAATCACGTCCCGGAGCACTACATTGTACAATTGTCAAGCAAATCTATTCCATTAAGTAAAACCTATGATAACCATGCTAGGTGAACTATAAAAGGGCAATACGTAATTACTTTTTTCACAGTAATTACGTAGGGTGTGTGTGTAACTCTAATTATTTTCCCACCTCCTAACAATGTGTACATCTTTAAAAGAATGGTCGTGAGGGAATTTCTATAACTTTTAAAGCTAACACTCATCTGTTGCATATCAACTAATGCGAACATTGTTAGAAATAAGTGAGGTAGAGTTCATCTTGAACTATATGAATATAACGTTACTATGGTGCAACATTGCATGGTACAATTGTTAAGAAATTAAGGGAAGCATTTATGTATTGTTTTAGAGATTATCCCATTAATAGGGCTTATCCCATTGATCAATAGATACACCTTAATATCTCTTTATAATTTGGTGCTATGCCAATCAACTAAGAAGTTACACATGATTTGATTATCGTAAGTAGATTCACTTCCCTATTAAGTCCTATATGTTTTTGTATTTAAGCACACACTTTAAAAACCCCATTTTTTGTATACCCTACAATCCTTCTAGTCCAAAATACACATTTTTGTGAGGGGGTTTGTCAAATAATTCACATCCTTACCATTCCAAGGTATTTGAAAAAATTTCAAGGTTCTTCAATGAATTTTAAAACGATATATCAAGGAATTTGTGAACATTCTTTACATATTTATTTAGGATGTTTGTACATATGTTACGACATATCAATCTAGATAAGAACACATAAATATGTATGTAATGTATATTGTCAAATAATTCACATCCTTACATTTTAAAGATGATACACTGACAATTTTTTAGGCATTTCAAATGCTAGCATGTATCCTTGTCATATTTATTTGAAACCCTAACATCTAATAAAAATCTATTTGTTTAACATTTAATTTTGAAACTAAGATATAACAATCGACACATATCATATATGATGTTATATGTTATATAATGGTAAATTGAAGGTTCTTAACTTAGTTGGCAAAATATATGCAAACAATATTCTTAACAAGTTCTATTATGTATTAACATGCTTAAAAAGAGATCATTTAACAATCATTAGAGTATTTACATGGTAATGTGTTAACCTTGTTGCAATCTCATTGATGCTAGCCAAGTAGCACGAGAAGTCATGCCCGAGACGTCATGGTCCAACAAACTGTCACCACCAATGCGTTTGATTGAGGTGGGGTATATGCCTTCAGTCTTTATGGTGGGATTTAGGAGGCCTTGGATTGGTGGCAAACCACCCGATCCAGAGCCTTCCTGGAATTCCTTGAGCTTTCGTGGCATAAATGTTTACAAACTACCTTTTCTAGGCGGTCTAGGAAATGAATGGAGGCGAGTAGTGAGAAGTCATGCTTTGAAATGTCGTGACACCAAACCGATTGTCTTGACACATCCAGTGGCTAAGTGAACACTAGAGAGGTGTCATTTCGAGTGCACGCGACAACGTCATTGCTTCGGGCTACTTCGTTCGGGCGTAGTCCCTTAAGAGCCCTAAGACCAAAAAATTGTTCAACTTCGACGGGTGACTATGTGGACTCCGTGGCACCTAAGGACGTCTCGTCCGATCCTACACCTCAGTGTAGGGACCCTCTACAATAGTATGTCTCAGTTTTTTCCTTCTCCAATCGGTGCTCTTGCTGCCCTATTGTTTGCAAACGCGTGAAATAATGCAGTTTGAGACAGTGTAAGGTTGTCAAACGCTATATTTTGCAAACGGTGGATCATGGCACCAAATTGACTACGCTAAAACATCCAGGTGGCCAAGTGAACACTAGAGGAGACGTCGTTTCGGTGCGCGACAACATCGTTGCTTCCGGGTTACTTTGTTCAGGCATAGTCCCTTAAGAGCCATGAGACCAAAAAATCGTTCAACTTCGACGGGTGACTATGCACACTTCGTGGCATCTAGAGACATCTCATCCAATCCTTCACCTTGGCGTAGGGACGCTCTACAATATCCTGTCTTGGTTTTTTCCTTCTCCAATCGGTGCTCTCCTGCCATATTGTTTGCAAATGCGGGAAATAGTGCAGTTTGAGCCAGTGTAAGGTTGTCAAATGCTATATTTTGCGAACTATGGATCGTGGCACCAAAACGAATACACGGACACGTTCGGGTGGCCAAGTGAATGCTAGAGGAGGCATCGTTTTGATGCGTGACAACATCGTTGCTTCCGGGCTACTTCGTTTGGGCGTAGTCCCTTAAGAGCCCTGAGACCAAAAAATCATTCAACTTCGACGGGTGACTACGCGCACTCCATGGCACCTAGAGATGTCTCGTCTAATCCTACACCTCGGTGTAGGGACCCTCTACAATAGCCTGTCTCAATTTTTTCCTTCTCCAATCGGTGTTATTATTCTTACCCTATTGTTTGCAAACGCACGAAATAGTGCGGTTTGTGCCAGGCAAAAGAAGCGTCATACGATATATCTTGCAAATGGTGGGTCGTGGCACCGAACCGATTGCGCCCACATGTCCAGTGGCCAGGTGAACGTTAGAGGAGGTGTCGTTTGAGTGCGACAACGTTGTTGCTTAGGGCTATTTCATTCGGGCGTAGTCCCTTAAGAGCCCTGAGACCAAAGAATCGTTCAACTTCGATGGGTGACTACGCAGACTCCGTGGCACCTAGATATGTCTCGTCTGATTCTACACCTCGGTGTAGGGACCCTCTATAATAACCTGTCTCGATTTTTTCCTTCTTCAACTGGTGCTCTCGCTGCCTATTGTTTTGCAAACAAGCGAAATAGTGCGCTTTGAGCCGGTGTAAAAGGTCACAAACACTATATTTTGCAAACGGTGGGTCGTGACACCGAACCGACTGTGCACACGCATAGGGATGGTCTTGTAAATACTTGGGGAGGTTTCGTTTCAGTTCTCTAAGATCCAAGTGCTTCAGGCTACCTTCTTTGGAGCCAAGAACCCCCTCCACATGTACATAAATCGTTGTTAATTACTTCTCTTTTCTTGTAAAACAATGAAAGCTTCTCTTAGCTTCGAGAATTTACAATTCTCTACTAACAATGCCAACCACGTGAAGATGGAAGCTTTTTTGGAACCACTAACCTGCACATAAAAGTGTTATTAAAAGAAATTTAAGTTTCCAATCAAAACCATACTTGGATATATACAAAACACACAAATTTAATAAAATATATGAACTTAAATTTATCTAACTAACAAATTTATATATACCAAATAAATTATATCAAAGAAATTATATATACCAGACATGAGCATTGTAAATTCATTCCAATGAACCATCAGGATCAGATCTACTTTGAATAGTAGAGATGATTGATTCATGATTTGACTCTTGAACCTTCCAAAGAATCTTGTTATTAGGCCTTCCTTGATATCTATACAGCTAAATATTTGTCACTAGAACTAGATGCAAATATAAGAGTATTTTCATGTGTGTCTCAAAGTCTTCAAACACCCCAAAAGAGGAGTTTTTTAATGGATATCGTCGAAGCCAAGTTCTAGTAACTACCACTAACCCTGTAGGGTACTCAATATCTTCACCATCTATAACAGGAGAAGTCAACTTCTTTCTTTCCTCGATGTAACGAAATAAGAAATAGTCCTGTTCCTTCTTCATTATCTTCTACGCAATAACTGAAAACACATGTCCTACAAAAAAATAAAGGTTTCAACTCAAATTTAAATTGTACATATTAAAATTTCAATGGACATAACTCAATACAAAAATTGTAAATAACCATAAATACCTTGTCGCACCAAAATTGAAATTTTGTCAAAGTCCTTGGATGTTGCAACTTCATCTGCAGAAACAAGTCGTAATGCTTGTGGAGGTTGATAACTAGGAAACGGATTTAGAGGCCTACAAATCCATCCATCCACCCATTATTGTGAATCACACTCAACAAGTGATAAATTCGATACAAGATGCACAAAAACATGTCAACTTTCTTGTCCATGTGGTCCACGAAGTACCGTCTGAGCTACAAAATGAGTGCATATCACTCTACCTAGTGAGTGTCTTACAATTCTCGTAGTTAGCAATTTGTTGTTCCTCTATCAACTAAAAATATCTGCGAACTATGGAATTTTCTTGAAAACCTCGGGCCATGTTGTCAATACATCATTCCACTTTACTTTTGCATCTTTCAATTTAGCACCATTGTAACATCCCAAAATTTCTTGTAAGTTAAATTAACTACGGTTAAGTCTAAACAGATTAGACAAGATCATCATTGGGTGTAAAATTCATTTGGTTTGTCGTATCATGACCCACATATTCTGCTGCGGGGCATGACATCTGCGGAACGAATAACTTCGCACCCACCTTGATGATCCTTCCTAAAACATGATTAGACCTTACTCATAGGTAAAACAGATTCATAAATGATAGTGAATCTTTTGGTTATTTATATTCCGGTTACTTTATTTTAATCGGTTTGGTCATCTTTTGTTTTGTTCAACTTTTGCATGACCACGATGATAATTGTCTCTGTTTTATTTGACAATGCTATATCAAGCCAACTTTATGAGAATATTCAAATTATTATTTACGGACTTGGTGATTTTCGTATTGGAATGTTTTATATAAACCTAGAAATTCAACTAATTTTTATGGTAATATATTGTTGGAAATATGTGGACTTGTATTATGAAGGTTAATTTTAACTTAACCATTAAGTTGGGTAACAACTAAAGTAAAAAAATGTATGAAATATATATATATATTAGAGGGATTTGACATGTAAGCCAAAAGTTTTATTTAGTTATTGAAATTTATGGGTTTCATAAAGTGAAACACCTTCACATGGCACAAGTGTGTGGCATGCACTAAAATACGTACCAGTATAGGGAAGCCAGAAAAATTTTCAATATGCCACCCAACTATAGTTCTTTCATTATATTTTTCTGTTATTTTTCCTTCGTCTATTTTCATTCTCCCTTTTGGAATACCTGCGTGAGTTTTGGAGGAAAGAAGGATTCAACTTGTTGGAGTGGGAAGAGTAGAAGGTTGCCGATTCTGGGTTTACTTCAGGCATGAATATCTTCTCCTTTCTCTACTGCATTATTTGTAAAAAAAAATAGGAAATACACATTCTGTTTTTAATGGCAATCAAGGAAATTGTGGACAACTTTTGATTTAATTGTTTGGAGATGAAGTATGAAAAGGAAATTGATGGATTTTGTATTCTTTTTAGTTTTCTTTGTGTGGTTTTAACCTAACCTAGAAAAATACGTAGATGGGGTTTTGGGTTTTGATCAACAAAAATAAAGTAAAAGAAAGGTTAAAAATTCCTTCTCTGCATTATAATAAATTATACCCAAAAGGAAAAGAGTTGGGTTTTTCCTATACAGAAGAAGGAAAACGTTTTGTGAATTTGTGTGTTTAAAATCGATTTGTGCTTGTGGGTTTTCATTTTGTTAAACTGAAATTTGGTTGTGTGTTTTTGTAAACAAATCGATTTGGGTATACAAATCGATTTGCATAAAGGAATCGATTTGGGTAACCCAATCAATATGGGTATGCAACCGGTTGGGGTTTTGTATTTTTCTTCTTGGTTGTTATATGTAGGTCTGATTTTTAATTTATTGAGATCTTTTGAATGATAATTTGTGGGTGTCAAAGCTCTTGCATGGGGCTGCATTTTCTAGAAATTTTATTATTATGGACCACTAAATCGGTTCATGTATAAATGAGGGTGTCTTGTTATGTGTGAATAATTACAAAAAAATGGCATTTAGCCTATAACTTCCAGCCTAACAATATGACTTGGATTCTTGTAAGATTGTGAAAAAATTACACTTTTTGGTAAGGGCATGAAAGCCACGATAGCTTGACCGAGATGCACCAAGGAGTAATTGGTGGCATGATTGGGTTTAATATAATGATATTTTATGAAAGAAATTATTAGCTGTTCTTTTACTAGAAAGAGTATGTTTAAATGATGTAATCATGGTGTTTTTATATTGTTTTGTTGGGTTGTTTATTTACCAGATAGAACATGTTTTTTTGGAATATATAGGGTAAAAAGAGGGTTTTAGAAGGTCCCACAACCTTATACAAAAATCCCTTCAGGCCAGATTTAGCAATTTAGAACATAGCAAAAAAGTACCCATGGAGATTCCAAAAAAAGGGAAACGAAAAAGACAGCAGAAGAAAAGAGGATAACATCAGAAGAGCTTTTTCAGCTCAGAGACAATAGTTCTAGCTCTGGGAGATCCCGAATCCTCCGCAAGTTGTTCCGCAGGGTGATGAGCTCCGAGCAATCTTTGGCAATGGTGCTCCTGGTAGAATCAGTGAAGGCCTCCCAGGCCTTCAAGGCATTGAAGGCTCGGCTGGAGCTTGTTTAAAATAGATGACACCAAATCGACTTTGCGTTCATCCCTCTGTGAGTCAGCAATCACAGGCTCAGCGGGAGTTGAGTTCAAATTCGGAGAAGATTTCATAGTGTCAGCAGGAGGTTCACTGTCGTCGAAGAGCGGATTGTCTCCAACAGTCTGAGAAGTGGGGTCGTCCATAGGCTGGTTCGTCTCCATCTGCTCCGAGGCCGGGAGTCAGGATAGAGCTTGGCGAGGCCCAAAATGTCATCGGCAAGAGAAGTATCGGGGCTTGAGACTGGGGAGACAACTTTAAAATCTGGTGTCAGTGCCTTCCAAACAGGCATGAAAGGTGCGGGGGAAAACAGGGGGAGCAGAAGGCTCGGAAACAAGTGAGGGGAGGGCTAAGAATGGCGACATCTCGAGTCGGAGTCAGAGGAAAGGTGCAAATGATGGTGGCGCCGAGAAGAGCGGAGGGAGGTGGAGGAGGGGCGGGGGGAAGGTGAGGGAGAACGGCGACGAAACCAGTTTTGGGGGAAGTGAATTAAGTCGGCATGCGAAGCAACATCAGAAAAAAGCAAGTACAGTAAGCCCTGGTGGAGTATAGCCCCTTCCCCGTCACGAGCCAGCTGAACAGAGTGCTCTAAAGATTGATAGAGGAAAGCCGCCAGATTAATATTTTTTCCCCAATGCAGATGAGAAAGGATGAAGAAGTGAGGGCCATAGACCAGATGATAACGACCGTCAATGGTGAAATAATGCATTACAACTTCAGCGACTTTGTTCCATGGAGGAGGCAGGGAATCGCGAGTGTAGCCAGAGAGATATTTGACCAGCTTGTCCCCTGGAGTGATAAAATCCTGCATTTCAGCATGCAACAAGCGCTTGAAATAGATGTCGCTGGCGGTAGGAAGACCCGTGGCATCAACGATAGCATTGGTGGAGATAGTAAAACACGTGTTACCAATCTGTACACGCCCCTTCGACCAGGAAGCCATAATGACATACGAGACCAGGGCCGAGTAGCCCGTCATTCTCTCCAGGAAAGTCGTGATGCCATTTTCCAGTAAAATGTTCCATACCTCCACATCTTCTTTAACCGAGTCACAGGCAGCAGCTCAATCCGCTTCAGTTGGCCACCCATTGTTGAGAAATTTGGAAAAGTGCAGAAGAGAGAGCGTTGGAGGTCCTTTAAAATCCCGCCCAGGGCGTGGGAGCCATCGGCTTCGCCATCATTGTCCTCCCGCCAGATCATCATATGATTAAGGGGAGGAATTACCCCATGCGTGTGGAAATCCTCCACATCATAACACATCTCCCTCATCAAATGGTTCAGCGCCAAAGGTATTTTCATAATAAATCAAACATAATTGCCGCCGCCTTTTGAGGAGGCCATAAAGGCGTTGCTGAAACCCATATCAGCTCCCCCTTCCACCAGTCAGCATTGGGATAGATCATTCTGAGTAATTTGGAAGAGATCAACGAGAAGTTGTCCGTCCAACTTTGTTGACTCTCAAGGAGAACTCCAATGTTAGCTAGGTGGTCTGCCGCTTTATTCCCCTCCCGGAGGACGTGCTGGAACTGAATTTGCTAGAAATTTCTTTGTAGAATTCTGATATCAGCTATGATATTTTGGATTGACCATTGACCAGAATCAGCAGACTGCAGGAGATTGATGATGTTGAGGGAGTCACTTTCAACTTGGAGAGGATCATCGCCAAATTTGATAGCCGATCAAGGCCTTTGAGGATGGCCATGGCTTCCGCACGATGGTTGGTGCCATAGTTAAGATTATGAGTAGAGGCAACAACGATGGAACCCGAGGAGCAACGAAGAATGGCTCCTCCACCTGATTTACCAGGATTGCCTTTCGAGGCCCCATCCGTATTAAGTTTTCTCTAGCCCGGAGGGGGAGGAAGCCATCGAACTAATCCTGAGTAGAGGAAGTGCCTTTACTTACAGGAAGAATAGCCAACAGCCACTGCCACTCCCGAGAGTTACAGATTTGGATTTTTTGCTGATATTTGGACCAGAGGTGAGAGTTGAGATTATCCTGGAAAGTTAGAGCAATCTGGGTAGCCACCCGATCAGGTTCAAGACTCTGGTCTTTGAATATTCTTTTGTTCCTTTCTTTCTAGATGCCCCATATGCCATGCGGGAGGAGAAGTTTCTAGGCTAGAACCAGAGCCGGGTGAGTGAAGGGGGAACTCCATTGAGAGAGGGTGTCCTGAATGGACTCAGGGAAGGTCCAGAACACACCCATCCTCGATAAGAACCAATGCCAGATAACTTGCAAAAAGGGACAGTGGATCAAAAGATGGGAAGAGGATTCCACCTCCTTAGTACAAAGCACACATCTAGTGGGAAGAGAGAAACCCCTCCTTTTCAGATTTTCTCCAGAGAGGAAAGCATTCTTAGAAGAGAGCTAGAAAAAAACCAATTTTGGGGATGATCTCCTTCGGCCAAAATTTGGTGAGGGGGGACCAGAGTCAGTACAATGCATTGAGAGATAAGCAACCTTAACCGAGAAAGAGCCAGACAGGAGAGGGGCCAAATTAGCTCATCTTCATGTTGGGAGAAGGGGATATAGATGGATGAGAGCACAGTTCTAAGCGAAGTCAGGAGCATGCTCTGCTGTTCACTTATATCATCCCAAACCTGAATATTCCAGGAGGGAATGGAATTCACCACCTTCCAATAGCCAGAAACTAACCTTCCCTGCTTATTAATGAGGCTTCTTTTCATAGGATCCCATGAGGGATTGCGATCAAGGGCTCGACCCCAATCCAATGATCCCGCCAGAAGTCAATAAGTCTACCATTTCCAAATCTCCATTTAGTGCCAGCCCGGATAATGGGGAGGGAGCTAATAACAGAATTCCAAATGGCCGAACCTCGAATTGGATTTGAAGTGAGGAAATCTTCATTATTAGCAAGGTACTTAGCTCTGAGAAGCTGAGCCCAATGAGAGTTACCTTTAGCAACATCCCAGCCAAGTTTGGCCAGGAGGGCCACATTCGTGTCAGCCATCCTTCTTAATCCGAGCCCACCCTGAGAAGTCGGCTTACACACTTCCTTCCATGAGACAAGATGGATCCTCTTCCTTTCTTCCGTCCCAGACCACAGGAAGTGCTTTTGGATTTTTTCCACCACCTCCTTCACCGAGTTGGGAACTTTGAGAAGGGACATGAAGTAAGTAGGAAGACTTTGGAGGGTGGCTTTAACCAGTTGGAGTTTGCCAGCCTGACTGAGTAAAGCCCCTTTCCAGCAACGAGATTTTTTTGATATCTTTCAATGACTGGATTCTAGAGATTTTTAGATTGCTTACCATGGAAGAGGGGGATGCCAAGATAAGAGGCGGGGAGGTCCACAATATTGCACCCAAAAATATCAGCAATCTTTCTCTGAGTCCTAGGAGCAGTGTTGATGAAGGAGATGCTTTGCTCTTGTTGAAGTTGATTATTTGTTGAGAAGTTGCTTGGTAAAGAGATAGGATATCCATGATAGCCCAGGATTCAATCACAGAGGCAACACTTAACAGCAAAGTGTCATCAACAAACTGCTCTGAGTGGCGGGGAAGGAAGGCGGAGGTGATTTTCGACCCGAAATGACAGACTGACTTTTAGCTGCCTCCAGAGCTCTACTGAGGGAGTCCGCCATAAGAACAAAGAGGAAGGGTGACAAGGGGTCACCTTGCCTGATACCTCTACTGCTTTTGAAGAATCCTACCGAATGCCATTGATAAGAATAGAGAAGCAAGGAGTCGCAATACAAGAGAAGACCCAACTACACCATCTTTTATCGAAACCATATTTTTCCAGGACCCTAATTAAAAAGGCCAGCTGACTCTGTCAAACGCTTTTTGCATATCAAGCTTTAGGATCATTCCAGGGGATTTCGAGTGATAGGCCGAGTGGATAGCTTCATGAACCATAATGATACCGCCTTGGATGAGCCGCCCCTTAATAAAACCATTCTGGTTTTGCGAGATGAGAGCATTCATTAGGGGTTTAAGCCTGGAGGCCAGCATCTTAGTGATAATCTTGTAAGCGGTGTTGCATAAACTGATTGGCCTAAAGTTGGAGACATCTTTTGAACTATGCACTTTTGGGGCAAGGGAAACGAAGGTGGTATTCCATTCTTTTAGAAGGTTGTTACTGATCTGGAACTCATTAACCACTTTGAAGAGATCCTGCTTGATGGTCTCCCAGAACACTTGGAAGAAAGCAGCAGGAAAACCATCCGGGCCCGGAGCTTTGTCCCTTTTCATGGCGAAGACTGCTTTGTGAATTTCCTCCATAGCAAAAGGTTTGATCAGATTATTGTTCATCTCAGAAGACACAAGTTGTGGGATATGTTGGAGCATGGAGGCCATTGATTGCTCCGAAGGAGGATGATCGACCTGGAGGAGGTTAGAATAGAAGGAGACGAGCTCATTGGAGATATCAGCCTCAGATGTTAACAGGGTACCCGAGGACGACACCAACTCTCTGATCTTGTCTCTGCTCTTATGCTTAGAGGTAGTGATGTGGAAGAATTTGGTGTTACGATCCCCCTGCTCGAGCCAAAGGGCTCAAGAGTGTTGCCTCCAATAGGTCTCCTCTTCTTGAAGCGTGTTGTGGTAATCACTGAGGAGGGAGGTTTCTTTTTGGTGAAGGTGATCCAATCTCCCCTCAATCTCCATTTGAGCAGAGACTTTAGCCAAATCCTGAGATAGCTTCTGTTTGTGGAGCTTGATGTTGCCGAAGACCGTAGACTTCCAAATTTTGAGCTGTTTTTTAATTTCTTTGAGCTTGCTGGAAAATCTAAACATGTCAGTGCCCTCAATATTGATATTCCACCATTTGGCAACAAGAGGGTTCAGGTGATTATTCTCAAGCCAGGCAAGCTCGAACCTGAAGGGAGGATTCTTGGTATTCAGATTGTGATTTACACTCGGCAGAGAGGGTCATGATCGGGCGGCTGAGGAGGGATTTGAGGTAGAAGTCAGGAAATAGAGAGATCCAGTCCAGAGAGCCCAGAGATCTATCCAATCTGCTTTGAATATGGTTCCTACCCAATCTGCGGTTTGACCACGTAAAGGAGGAACCATGAAGTTCCATGTCAAGTAGTGAATTCTCCTGATGAAGTCAACCGTGAGCTTCCATGCTTTGGTGTCATGGTAGGAAATTCTCCTGTTTTTCCGAAGGAAAAAGGGGACAATTAAAATCCCCCATTATTAATATGGGGATTTTACCACAAGTGTTGATGAAGTTTGTGATATCTTTCCATAATTTCCCACGTTGAGTCTCTAAGTTGTGATATCTTAATCATATTGTTTTTACGAAGTTATGTAGAAATTTTAAATGTCAAATGCTTATTGATTGAAGTTGGAATACGGATGTATTGACCTTTGTGATTAGAGGGAAACATGATCACTGAAATAGAAATTGGTTGTTCTATTTGTGTGCATCCATAGCTTTATCTTTATAGAAACCAGTAGTAATACATTTTCAGTTGTATTACCATGTGCTTGTTGATAAAACAACATGTATATCCTTTCATATTTTATTAATTAATTACATCAGAAAATGGAGTTAATATTCATGCCAGTTCATTTTGAACTGACATCATACCACTACTCCAGTCTTGCAGGACCATTATCATTACATTCGGATGTGCGGAAACTCATGTCTTGTGAAGTTTTATCGTAGCATGGATCTAAATGAGATACTTGGATTTCAATTGGTGAAAGGATGATATCCTTGAATTTTTGGCTGAATTATTGGGATCTTGGACCCATTGTAAATATTCAAACCTCACTATGTGAGAATTATTATACCGGTTATATATTTTGCCTTAACGGCATATGTAATATATGATTTTAATAAAGAGATGATTACTTTGTGTGTAATAATATCTCAATATGAATAAATGATGAATACTTGAGTTGTGAAATCTTACTTTTCACAAATTGTTGAATACATTTATTTGATAGTTATCAATGTATGAAGCCGATAATTGGGCAATTATTGTCAGAATAATCAATTGTCTGTAATTTGTAAATTAAATAAGCTATTTAGTGGCGTAGCTAATTGAAGGAATAATTAAATATACATATTTTAATATATATTTAATTCGCGTTTCTCGTAAACTTGGTATTAATATGATAAGATTGTAAATCTCGTTGTATAGAGAATGGAAGAGTATCGTTGTAAAAGGTAATTTAAGGTTAAAGAATCAAACATCAAGAAAAAGAGACTAAATGGGATGGTAAATAGATGAAAAGATCTATTAGGCATATTAAGGGATAAGTACATGTGGAATGCTGATATAGTTACATTTTAGCATAACGAATGTACTTATCTCATAAAGATCTTAGTTGGCCTTTGACATCTATCTCAATATAAACTCTTACAAGACAGGTTTAATTGGAAATAAAATAAAAACAAACTATAAAGATCTAGATAATTGTGAAAGGGATAGTTGTGAGGTGGCATAAGACTTAAAACTCATAAGACTAGTGTGCTATCTTGAGTTTAGCCATAACCTGCACGGTAGATAAAATTGGCCAAAGTAATGCATTGATGGTTGTGCATTGTCTGATCACCTAGTCCTCCAATTAAATAAAAAAATTGTTTGTAACCTGATCATGGGAAGTTGAAATACTGAACATGAGGTAGAAAATGGTCGGATACTGGAATACGAAGTCGGGAAACTAGCTTTGTGGTAGACCCAAGGACTTTCACATAGTTCCCATGACCTTTAAAAGGTTGATCCGAAATGCTAGTAAGCATTGTCACTCGAAGTAGTGACGAAGGGAGATCGTGGAGATCTGGATACACCCTTCTCAGCCGCACATGGCTTACATGGATGTTATCGATAGATCAAAAGAGCAAAATTGATTAATGAATTTGATTAAATAAATCTATACGATTACAGCTGTGTAATTTGTTATTATGTTTATGTGTTAAAAAAATCCTCATTTTTCAGCTCTTGTAATTTTGAGCGTTACATTTTGCTATCAGAGCCAAAGGCTCAGACACTTGGACATTAATGGGACACACATTCTAATAAAAGTATCCTCATTTATAAAATAAGAAACTATGGCTAGGCCGACAACAAGAGCTAGTATGGCAAGTGACAGTGGGGTAAATATTGATGACGTGCGGATAATACGGCTGCTAAGTTAGAATAAATCCTCAACCTTTTGAATGACACCAAACCGAGTTGTTGCCTTAGAACAACAAGGTTAGGGTGGTGAAGAGAATGAGGATCGTAGGGATGAGAATCAGGGTGATGAGCAATATGATGATCAACCTGAGCACCTGAATGAAAGGGAAAATAAGAAAGCAAGGCTAATTCTTTGAGTTAGCAAGGGACATTAAAAGAATACCCCCACCTAAATTTGATGGTACAATTCTTGGGGATGGTGCTGAAAATTGGATCTCTGAAATGGAAAAGTATTTTGAGATTAGGGACTTTTCAGAGGAGATAAAAGTAGTATGGGGAGCCTACCAATTGTCCCGTGAAGCATCTTCCTGGTGGGATAACCGTAAAAATGGAACTAGGAATTGATTCTGGTATGATCACGTGGGAGCAGTTCAAGGCCTACTTCCGTCAAAGATGGCTACCTTAGCTATACTTTGACCAAAAGATGGCAGAATTCTAAAATCTGACTCAAGGAAAGTACTTAGTTACAAAATATTGGGAACGTTTCACTTGATTGCTGAAATATGTTCCTTTGTATCAAAAGGATGAGAAGTTTAGAGTGAGAAAATTTATAATGGGATTGAATCCTAGTATTGGTGGTGAGGTAGATGTTCATGGACCTACCTCGATGGAAACAATGTTTGAAAAAGCTATCAAGCAAGAACTAAAGTTGCGAAGTATTTATGCCTCTAAAGAGGAAAACAAAAGGAAAAATAGCAATTTCCAAACATCAACCGCAAGTAAACTAGCATGGAAAAAGGGAAACAAAAAGTTCAGGCCTGTCAATAAAAGAGGAATAGTGGGTAGAACTGTTGTGAATAATAATAAAAATGGGCAACAAGGAACAAGTTTCAACCAAAATAAGATTGAGAGAAAAGGACCATTGGGAGGATGTTTTAAGTGTGGTGGTGATCATTTTGCTAACAACTATCTGCAAAGAGGATAATGGAATAATCAGTAGAAGGGATTTACTGCAGTAAATAAAGAGGGGCAACAACATAAGATTTATGCTACAGTCCATAATAAGCAAGCGACTCCAATAGAAAATTTAGGTAAGATTTTTGGAGAACCTATTTCTGTTTTATTTGATTTCAGTTCAACAAACTGTTTTGTTTAATCTAAAGTTGCTGATAAACTCAAAATAAGAGCTGGGTACATGAAACACACTTGACCGTACATGCATAATATGGAAATGATGATGTACACAGAGTGAGTCAATGTTTGTTTGAGGCACCATTAGAATTACCTGAGTTCACGACAAGATTAAACCTGTATGTGGCACCTCTTGGATCCTATGATGTTGTCATAGGTATAAATTGGTTAAGTCAACATAATGCAACCTTGGATTGCTTAGGGAAAAGTGTAACTTGCTGCGATGATCAGCAGAAAACAACAAGTGTTTAGGGTGTTAAAAGAGAGTTTGTCACTAGGTAGATTTCTAGCCATGCAACTAAAAAGGCAAAGCGGAAGGGATGCCATCTATATGCTATAAAAATAACAAATTCGGGACAGGAAATTGAGCCTGAAATTGAAGCATTTCCCATCCTAAGGGAATTTAGAGATGTGTTTCCAAATGAGTTGCCCAGACTTCCACCTAAGCGTGAATTTGACTTCACAATAGAGGTCAAACTAGCAACGGAACCAATCTCCAAGGCACCATACAGAATGACAACAACTGAATTAGTTGAGTTGAAAGCTCAATTACATGAATTGTTGTCCTTGGGTCTGATTAGACCAAGTATATCACCATGGGGTGCACCGGTTATCTTCGTAAAAAAGAAGGATGAGACCCTCAGACTTTGTATTGATTACCAAATGCTCAACAAGGTAACAATGAAGAATCGGTACCCGTTGCCTCGAATCGATGATCTATTTGATCAAATGGGGGCACAAAAGTGTTTTCCAAGATTGATCTTAGATCCGGTTATCATCAACTATGAATCAAGGATGAAGATATCCATAAAACCACTTTTAGAACAAGGTATGGGCATTACGAGTTTACAGTTTTGCCCTTTGGTCTAACAAATGCACCTGTCACTTTCATGAACTTGATGAACAACGTGTTTAGGGAATACTTAGACCAATTTGTATTTATTTTTCTCGATGATATATTAATATACTCCAAGAATGAGGAAGAACATGATGAACATTTAAGGATTGTGCTGGGAATTCTCATAAAACATAAATTATATGGAAAATTATCTAATTGTGCTTTCTATCAATACAAAGTACAATACTTAGGCCACTTATTAAGTAAAGAAGGAATCTCGGTGGACCCTTCGAAGATCAGTGCCATCATGGAATGGCCAACACCAAAGGATGTGCATGAAGTGAGAAGTTTTATGGGTCTAGCAGGCTACTATCAAAAGTTCATAAAGGACTTCTCTAGGTTAGCAGGACCTATCACTTCTTTGCAAAAGAAGGGTAAGAATTTTTTTTGGGACAATAAGTGTGAAGAAGCCTTTAATGAGTTAAAAGGTAGACTCACAAGTGCTCCGGTGTTGAAGATTCCGGATCCAAACGGGAACTTCTTAGTGGTAACCGATGCTTCAGGGGAAGGTTTGGGTGGAGTACTACTACAAGATGGGCATGTGGTAGCTTTTGAAAGTAGGAAGTTGAGGGTGCATGAAGTAAATTATGCACCACATGATCTTGAGCTTGTTGCGATTGTTCATGCGCTGTAGGTATGGAGGCACTATTTGCTAGGAAAACCTTTTGAACTCAAAACAGATCATCTTGGGCTCAAGTACATTTTTACGCAGCCAAATCTAAATGCAAGGCAGCGAAGATGGCTGGAGTTCCTAGCAAATTATGACTTTGATATAAATTACATTAAGGGAAAAGAGAATAGGGTGGCTGATGCCTTAAGTCAGAGAAGTAGATTGCTTTGCTATAATTACATTAAGAACCCAGTTCAAAGATGAAGTTAAAAATGAGTTAACCAATGACCCCTACTACAATCATGTTAAAACAGCTCTAGAAAAATATCTAAGGGAAAAAAGGTATGATGGTTTCAAGGTGGAAACAGATGGGATTCTGCGTTATAATAGTAGAATATATGTACCGAAGGTAAAGAACTCATAAATAAAGTCATGAGAGAATTTCATGATGCTCCCTATTTGGGACATCTAGGAGTAACAAAGATGATGGCGGACATAAAAAAGAAATACTTCTGGAAAAAGATGAAAAATGATGTGATTCTTTACGTCTCACAATGCCTGGAATGTCAGCAAGTAAAGGCTGAACATTTACATCCAAGCAGACTATTATATCCTCACAACGTGCCAGAATATAAGTGGCAAGTTATAAGTATGGATTTTATCCAAGGTCTACCTATGTCCCAAAATAAACATGATGTTATACTTGTAGTTGTAGACAAGTTAACTAAAGTGGCACATTTTATAGCAGGTAATTTAACGGATAATTCACCCATACTGGCAAAAAGGTTTGTACAAGAAGTTTTCCAATTACATGGAGTTCCAGAAGTAATAATTTCAGACAGGGACTCAAGGATAACTTCCAGATTTTGGTAGACTTTGTATGCTACCTTAGGGACAAAACTGAACATAAGTTCTACCTACCATCCTGAAACTGATGGTCAAACCGAAAGAGTAAATCAAGTGTTAGAAGATTTACTAAGAATGTATTGCATGGATCAACAATACAAATGGGAAGAGTATCTTCCCTTGGTTGAATTTGCCTATAATAACACTTACCATTCTTCCATTCAGATGGCTCCTTTTGAGGCCTTATATGGTCGTAGGTGTAGAACACCTATAAGTTGGGATAATCCTAAAGATAGGGTACTGATTGGACCAGAAATGCTTTCGGAAATGGAAAAATAGGTTAAATTAATCCAAGAAAGATTGAAAGAAGCAACAAATAGGTAGAAAAGTTATGCAGATTTAAAAAGAATTGACATAAAGTTTAACATGGGAGATAAAGTTTTTCTTAGGGTCAAACCTAAAAAGAGTTCCATTTCGTTTGGTAAGTCAACAAAACTATCTCCTAGGTTTATAGAACCATTTGAAGTCCTAGAGGTCATTGGACCAGTAGCCTATAAGCTAGCATTGCCTCCCGCTCTATCTAGACTACACAATGTATTTCATGTATCCTTGCTTAAGAAATATGTACTTGATTTAACACATGTACTTAATTGGGATTCATTGCAGGTTCTAGATCCAGGGGTAATTGGTTGATCCTATAAGGATACTAGAAACCCGGAAGTTACACTTGAGAAACTGTGAGGTTTCACAATGTAGGGTCCAGTGGGACCAATATTCTGAAGAAAGTGCCACTTGGGAGAATCTGGAAGATATCTAGACTACTTTTCCGCATCTGTTTGACTGATTTTTATGAACATGTTTTGTTAAAGTACTAAATTTAGTTTTTCTATAAAAGTGGTAGATAAGAAAATTCTATAGATAAGCCTACAACTGAATATTGGGACTAAGATACTTTTTGATTAATAGTTACTGTTGAAGATTTTGTTAATGAACCCGAAAATCTATCGTTTAGGTAGTAATGTATTATGTCTACAGATTATATGACTGATTTTCTATATGTACAAGGGTTGTTGTGACCTTTATGATTCAGCTGAAATAATATTGCTACAAATTCTAAGCTGATTTGAAATATATTTATGTAGCAAATGAATAGTGGGTTAGTTTATCTATTTATCCTGAAATCATCGAGACGATGATTATTCTAAGGGGTGGAGTATGTAACATCCCAAAATTTCTTGTAAGTTAAATTAACTACGGTTAAGTCTAAACAGGATTAGACGAGATCATCATTGGGTGTAAAATTCATTTGGTTTGTTGTATCATGACCCGCATCTTTTGGGCATGACACTGTGGAACGAATAACCCCGCACCCACCTTGATGATCCTTCCTAAAACATGATTAGGCCTTAATCATAGGTAAAATGGTTCATAAATGATAGTGAATCTTTTAGTTATTTGTATTCCGGTTACTTTATTTTAATCGGTTTGGTCATCTTTTGTTTTGTTCGACTTTTGCATGACCGCGATGATAATTGTCTCTGTTTTATTTGACAATGCTATATCAAGCCAACTTTATGAGAATATTCAAATTATTATTTACGGACTTGGTGATTTTCGTATTGGAATGTTTTATATAAACCTGGAAATTCAACTAATTTTTATGGTAATATATTGTTGGAAATATGTGGACTTGTATTATGAAGGTTAATTTTAACTTAACCATTAAGTTGGGTAACAACTAAAGTAAAAAAAAAGTATATTTTAGAGGGATTTGGCATGTAAGCCAAAAGTTTTATTTAGTTATTGAAATTTATGGTTTTCATAAAGTGAAACACTTGAACACATGGCACAAATGTGCGTATGCAATAAAATACGTACCAACATTGGGAAGCCCGAAAATTCTTCAATATGCCGCCCAACTATAGTTCTTTCATTATATTTTTCTATTATTTTTCCTTCATCTATTTTCATTCTCCCCTTCTGGAATACCTGCGTGAGTTTTGGAGGAAAGAAGGATTCAACTTGTTGGAGCAGGAAGAGTAGAAGGTTTCCATTCTGGGTTTACTTCAGGCATGAATATCTTCTCCTTTCTCTGTTGCATTATTTGTAAAAAAATATGAGGAAATACACATTCTATTTTTAATGGAAATCAAGGAAATTGTGGACAACTTTTGATTTAATTGTTTGGAGACGAAGTATGAAAAATAAATTGATGGATTCTATATTCTTTTTAGTTTTTTTGTGTGGTTTTAACCTAACCTAGAAAAATATGCAGATGGGGTTTTGAGTTTTGATTAGCAAAAATAAAGTAAAAAGAAAGGTTAAAAATTCCTTCTCTACATTATAATAAATTATACCCAAAAGGAAAAGAGTTGGGTTTTTCCTATACAGGAAGAAGGAAAACGTTTTGTGAATTTGTGTGTTTAAAATTGATTTGTGCTTGTGGGTTTTCATTTTGTTAAACTGAAATTTGGTTGTGTGTTTTCTGTAAACAAATCGATTTGGGTATACAAATCGATTTGCATAAAGGAATCGATTTGGGTAACCCAATCAATATGGGTATGCAACCAGTTGGGGTTTTATATTTTTCTTCTTGGTTGTTATATACAGGTCTGATTTTTAATTTATTGAGATCTTTTGAATGATAATTTTTGGGTGTCAAAGCTCTTGCATGTGGTCTGTATTTTCTAGAAATTTTATTATTATGGACCACTAAATCGGTTCATGTATAAATGAGGGTGTCTTGTTATGTGTGAATAATTACAAAAAAATGGCATTTAGCCTATAACTTCCAGCCTGACAATATGACTTGGATTCTTGTAAGATTGTGAAATTTTTTTTACTTGTTTTGGTAAGGGCATGAAATCCACGACAGCTTGACCGAGATGCACAAAGGAGTAATTGGAGGCATGATTGGGTTGAAAATAATGACATCTTATGAAAGAAATTATTAGCTGTTCTTTTACTAAAAGAGTATGTTTAAATGTCAGAACCATGGTCTTTCTTATATTGTTGGTTGGGATGTTTGTTTACCAGATAGAACATGTTAAAGTGATGTAAATATGGTGATATTTGTGCTAATTTGTAGAGCTGCTCATTGACTAAAAAAATACTCTTCTTAATCATATTGTTTTTACGAAGTTATGTAGAAATTTTAAATGTCAAATGCTTATTGATTGAAGCTAGAATACGGATGTATTGACCTTTGTGATTAGAGGGAAACATGATCACTGAAATAGAAATTGGTTGTTCTATTTGTGTGCATCCATAGCTGTATCTTTATAGAAACCAGGTAGTAATACATTTTCAATTGTATTACCATGTGCTTGTTGATAAAACAACATGTATATCCTTTCATATTTTATTAATTAATTACATCAAAAAATGGAGTTAATATTCATGCCAATTCATTTTGAATTGACATCATACCACTACTCCAGTCTTGCAGGACCATTAGCCGTTACATTCGGATGTGTGGAAACTCATGTCTTGTGAAGTTTTATCGTAGCATGGATCTAAATGAGATACTTGGATTTCAATTGGTGAAAGGATGATATCCTTGAATTTTTAGCTGAATTATTGGGATCTTGGACCCATTGTAAATATTCAAACCTCACTATGTGAGAATTATTATACCGGTTATATATTTTTCCTTAACGACATATGTAATATATGATTTTAATAAAGAGATGATTACTTTGTGTGTAATAATATCTCAATATGAGTAAATGATGAATACTTGAGTTGTGAAATCTTACTTTTCACAAATTGTTGAATACATTTATTTGATAGTTATCAATGTATGAAGCCGATAATTGGGCAATTATTGTAATAATCAATTGTCTTTAATTTCTAAATTAAATAAGCTATTTAGTGGCGTAGCTAATCAAAGGAATAATTAAATATACATGTTTTAATATATATTTAATTCGGCGTTTCGGTAAACTTGGTATTAATATGATAAGATTATAAATCCTTTTGTATAGAGAATGGAAGAGTATCATTGTAAAAGTAATTTAAGGTTAAAGAATCAAACATTAGGAAAAAGAGACTAAATGGGATGGTAAATAGATGAAAAGATCCATTAGGCATATTAAGGGATAAGTACATGTGGAATGCTGATATAGTTACATTTTAGCATAACAAATGTACTTATCTCATAAAGATCCTAGTTGGCCTTTGGCATCTATCTCAATATAAACTCTTGCAAGATAGGTTTAATTGGAAATAAAATAAAAATAAACTATAAAGATCTAGATAACTGTGAAAGGGATAGTTGTGAGGTGGTGGAAGACTTAAAACTCATAAGACTAGTGTGTTGTCTTGAGTTTAGCCATAACCTGCACGGGATAACTTTGGCCAAAGTAATGCATTGATGGTTGTGCATTGTCTGATCACCTAGTCCTCTAATTAAATTAAAAAAATTTATCTGTAACTTGATCATGGGAAGTTGAAATACTGAACATGAGGTAGACAATGGTCGAGATACCAGAATACGAAGTTAGGAAACTAGCTTTGTGGTAGACCCAAGGACTTTCACATAGTTCCCATGACCTTTAAAAGGTTAAGCCGAAATGCTAGTAAGCATTGTCACTCGAAGTAGTGACAAAGAGAGATCGTGGAGATCTGGATACACCCTTCTCAACTACACATGGCTTACATGGATGTTATCGGATACATTAAAAGAATAAAATTAATTAATGAATTTGATTAAATAAATCTGTACGATTGCAGATGTGTAATTTGTTATTATGTTTATGTGTTAAAAAAATCCTTATTTTTCAGCTCTTGTAATTTTGAGCGTTACAACCATCTTTGTACTTCAACTCTTATATTGCAAGAGATCTTTTCACACATTGCCCTACACCGTCATGCTCTCCTTTTCCATGTCCAACCTCGGTGAAACTCCAAATATGTTGCACACCCATCTTGACGTACATCCTGCTTATCCATAAAACATTCGTGCATTCTTAAACTGAGATGTGTAATTATTTGACCATATATAATGTTGTTTGAAGTGGATGTCCCTATCAAACAAGTTTTCATAAAATAACTGGAAACACCCTTGCACAAATTCAGTAGAATGAGTACGATCATCACTGATATAAAAGTGGTACTCTCTTAAATTTTTTTGATCATTCTCTGTATTGTCAGGAGAATGTATAAATGCTATATGCACAAAAATGGAAACTTGTACTAAGTTGTAATATTGCGATTGAACCTCCATTTGTGGTTGCAATGTGTAATTCTCTATAAAATCGACCACTGAAACAATAGTACCAATAGGAAATGTGTCCTTGCATATCTTGAATTGTTCATCTAACCATCGAGCTCTATGTGTATGCCTAACATACTCATAAACAATTTCATCCTTAAATTTTCTCATAAATTGAAAAACAGGCATATGTTCTGTAACTAGCTCACACCGTTTAAACTCTTTTCCATCTTTCAACTGGTATGTAACTGATTTATATTTATCAAACTCAACTAAATTATGTCTTATTGCACCTTCAATTTGCTCATGGATGTAACTTTCCAATTTAGGTAATTCGTTGCATGTACCACAACTTCCATCTAAACAATCCTGACTATAAAAAAATTGTCCAACTTATTTTTCACAAAATATCGTAGGAATGAAATCCATGGAAGATATTGGTGGAACTTGAACACCACATTCCGATAACATAGTTTTAAAATGAAAATTAGAACGAATATGTAAAAATTTAGCATAATACATCGCAAATTCAACATGTTGCCTACAACAACAAGTGGTGCGAGCGTGGTTGATTTTCACAAAGAATGGTTTCAACATTTCAAAAAAATGTTGAATAATTTTAATTTTCGATACTCTTGTTCAAACTTATGAAAAAATTGAGTTTGAGTCATATCTAAGAAATGTTTTGGATGTGGTTCGCGATTATTAGAACCAACTCTCCGTTTTACAACATCTCTTGTATTAGGTGAAACTCTAGTGTTATCATGCCAAAATTGAACAACAACTTCTCTTATAACATCGGAATTAGCTTTGTCCTTACTCGATGCTCTAGCGAAAAAATGCCCAAAAATCGGTGTTATTGAGTGATTGAAGGATATTACGTCTTTCAATTGCTTTCATTAGAGTTTTTCGATTAACTCTTGCAACATTCGACTTGTTTGTTAATCAAACATTGTTTTTTATTAATTCACTTACAACACTAATAAAGCAAGTACATGAAACACAATATTACTATCCCTAGCGCATCTCTCGACACCAACAATGTGATATGAATTATGAAGGTTTTCAACAATTGTAGAGGTTTGACCACGTATATTAGATGTTGTCATTATTCGAGGTGTTTAATGTAGGTCTCATTTTAATCATTTTCATCAAACTAACCAACAACTAACATCTTTGGGAATCATTTAAAATTTCAAAATGATTATCCCAAATTTCAAAGGCTTTTCTTCCGATTTTCCGTTCAAAAGTTTGTCGACATTGGTTTCAAAATGTTTTCATCAATTTCAATAAAATAATTAGGTTTCTTATAGAAAAATCTAGGAGGTGTTTTTGTCAAATTTTGTTTGTCCACGCTTTCAACTCCGAATTTTCTTATTCACATTTTCACTTGTCTCCTTCAATTTCAACATTTGCTACATCACGAGTATTTAATTCTTCTTCAACATTGATAAAAATGACTTCATCACGAGTATTTAATTCAACTTCAACATTGACAAAGGGAAACATTACCCGTTCCTCATTGCTTACAATAGTAGGGATTGAAGATGAACCTCTTCTTGATTCACGAAGATTCCGCATTCACTTAACATTTTGAAATCTATTTTCCTCTAATTTGTTTGGTGTTTTTTACTTAATGAATTCCTTTTTTGACTTCGTTTCTTGTCTCCCATGATGTTTTGCTTCCGGTGATAAGAAAAACATGTAGAAAACGACATAATTTCACAATAATTCACACAGTAAATTCAAACAATAAAAATCACATGGTAATTAGAACATTGGGATGTGTGTAAATATGATTTAAGAACCGCGATCGTGCTTTACAAACCACACTCGTGGTTTATAAAGTGTGATCACGGTTCTTGTTATAAAACCCGATCGCGGTTCTATCTATATCATCAAATCTGACCCTAAGGCTCGGGAAATCTTTGTTTTTTCCCCAACCAAAGCTATGGAAGGTCATTATGAAGTGTAAAAGGTAAAAAAACTTCAAATTTTCTCTTCCACAGACTTGAACCATGCTAAAACTCGAAAACATTTCACAAAAATGGTGCCATCGCGTAGGGGAGATTGTTAGTTTCATAGAAATATTGATTTTAAAGTGAATAAAATAAGATAAATATCATTTTATAATTTTTTTACTAACAATAGGTCTTTAAGAAATTTTTTCTCGCGAATGTTCATGTCTACGTTTAAGACTGCAACTTTTGTTTCACTTATCAAAATGTGATAAAACTTATACCATCCCAAGCGTGGAGAAATTATATACACGTTAAAAAAATATATTTGATTTCAATATTTTTGATATAGTTATAGGCGGCAAATAGAAAATGCTCTGTTTTCTAAATCTTTTCGACCACTTTCACGGAAAAAATCATAAAAAAAAATTGCTCAAAAAATACAAAATAAAATTCATCCCAAGATAGACAACTACATCTAACTTTTCACCAAATGAAATAAAAACAAGATTTGGTCATCCAAATCGCGGGCAAACGAACTACAATCTTATAGGTTTTAAAAAAAAAAAAAAAACCAAGTCATATAATTTTAAGTGTTTAATATAGCTAAACTTGTTTGTTTTTTTAAAAATTAGTAGTTTAGAAACTAGATTCTGGATGCTACGATTCATATTTATATAAATTTTTCTAATTTTGAGTGCGCATATTGCTAATAATCCCTACAAGTTGAGATTTTGCTTTTTTGCAATATGACGTCCACTTATGACCCCTTTTTGTCCACCAACTTGCTTCAATTACCTTGCCTTAAGATGACTCTATAACATAAAAATGTCTATGAAGAATTGAAATTATGTTTAAATTTTAAATGTTTTAGAAATAAAGATGAAGTTTCGATTAAGAAAATATCATCTACTCTTCTATTTAGTATCATTCATTCCTAAGTAATGCTCTAATATAAATGTAGGAGAAATGTACGTGTATGTCAACTATAAAAAATATTCAACAAATAAACATGATAGATCAATAAAATCAATGAAGGAAATACATCTTGTGGTAGGAAATACAATTATTCTAGAAGAAATTTTCGACAATAAAAATGAGAAAGGTTAATTCTATTAAGAACCATCAAGAAACACTCTCTCCATCATCTCCAAGCACTAGTTTGAATTTAAGCAAATTTTCCACATTTCTTTTGCCAAGTAGCTTTCCATTTCCTTTATGTCTATTTTGAATGGGTTTCAAACATGGAACCAATTGGTTTTTTCATTTTTAATTTTGGAACCTTCAAGCACAAATTATAGTCACGTGAATAATGTAAACTCAACTCTCAATGATTGTTCACACATCTTTTGTTTCCCTGCACTTGAGCTTAGAATTATAAAGGAGGGCTACAAAGTAAACCAAGAAACAAGCATTTCAGTTGGGTTTTCAACATGGAACCTGTTGGATTTTTTTGCTTATTTCTTTTGGCCCTTTTGAGCATAAATTGCACTCACGTGATTAATGCGAGAGAGTTCGATTTGATAAAGTGTTACATAGATATCAAATTTTAATTGGTTGTTACAATTTAAGACATGGAAAAGGTGTGGAACATGCACGGTATTTGATTCTCACTTTTGGGTGGGTCTCAAACATGGAACATTTTGGTTTTTCCCCATTTTTTGGTTTGTCCCCTTTACATGTAATTCGCGTTCTCATGAATTATGCATTCAAGATATAGATGATATAGTGAACCACAATGCCCTTCCCCTCCTTCAAACCCCTTTTCAAGTGCCCCTCATCATCTCCCTCTTTTTGGTTCCTCAATTTTCAATTCTTTGCTCCATCCCCTTCAACATTTCCATTGTACACTTCAAGTACGATTGCTAGCAATATAAATCTCACAAATTTATAATATGAATCTCATTGTATGCATGAAAAGATTAGCTAGTAAATAGATATGAAACTAACACCTAATAGTCCCAAAACATAACTCGATCTATCATAAACATCAAGATGAGAGCTTAATGAAATGAACTTCTTCAATAATGCATGAAACTTTGCAAGAATCAAACTAACATTACTAAGTTATCTCTACTTCTCTAGATTACTAACATAAAATGAACCTGTTTAGATCCTAAAACAATCAGATTTGTGTTGTTTGCTTCAATATGGTGAAGAGATCTCTCTAAAATGGCTACAAGGCCATGTTTAGATATTCTCCTACTAACCAAGCTTGAAGGAATGGATGCAAGATGGAGAAGCTACTACAATGGAGAATGGCTCAAGATCAAATGTCTATAGCTTTAGCTAATATAAATGAAATGTGAATGAGGTGTAAAATTGAAAGGGATGCACTAGGCTTGTATTTATAGGTTTCCATTTGGGAAAGTTTAGAATCCTAGTGCATGTGGGACAAAATGTAAGCACAAAATATATTTAACAAGTGAATGCACTTTTTGATTAGAATTAGAAGTTAATTAATCTTTTAGGATTAATGAATGATACCAAGTAGGCTTAGGAATCTTTTTGGGAGCATCTGGAAGGGGTTTTGATATATTTTGGATGTTTTGGAAGTGAGATTTAGCTAATAAGAAGGTTTATTGGTTAAATGCAAGATAAGAGGCTTAATTAACATATACAAGCTAATCAAGAGGATTGCAACTAATGAAGTGTCGTTAGTTGACATATTGAGTGAATAGAAGCATGGTTAGATAATGAAGTGTTTTCATTTGACCTGATGACAAGATAATAAGGTCATTAGCGTAATTTAAGTATCAAAACGTAAACGAATTTTAGGTGTCTACATTTACCTCTCTTTGGGGTGGCACAAGTGATGTCACTTCAAAATAGTTGACAAGAATAAACAAGTAATTTTTTTTGAAGGGGTAGAAGAATTAGTAGAATTAAGGATGCCCTAGATTTTCGATGGAGTGATGAAAGGCGATCGATGATCGAAAAGAAGAAGAGAAAATACCAAAGTGGAGGAAAATACCATTGCAATGGAAGATAGACGACGATATACTAAATATGAATAGAGTAGAGATGCGGGAATCAATCCCGCATAATACCAATATGAACTCTTTTGTGGAAAATTTCATGTGGGTATCGTTGCGAAGCGTAAGAAATGATTTTCTTAACAGATCCTGTAGAAATGTGTTTAGGAAATGGATAAAAGAATAAGGAAAGGGGGAATAACAAGTGATCCCTATTGCCCCAAGTGAGTTGGAAGAATAATGTTGATAAAAGAGAGTGATATTGAAGAAAAATGAATATGAAGAGAGTGGAAATAGATTTCATCTAGCTGATGTAAAAACAACTTTATTGCATCATATTGCTCATGATCTACGTCATCGACCCTTATTAAAATGAACACATACAACAAAAGTGTAAGATGACATGAAAATCCATAATACGAACAATTGTTCATTGCCAAAATGCTAACTCAATGCAACATACATAACGTAATGCAATATGAGACAGTACACAAGCTAACTTAACATGGAAAACAAGTACAAACACACATACTCAAACAAACAATGTTCAAGATAGTTGTACAAATGTTTTTGTTATCAAGCTTCGATTTCAACATGTGCGAATTAATGACAAGGGTTAATGATGGTGCCCCAAGAAAGGATACATGCGAGGGGAATATACGAGGACGCAAGGGTCCCATGGAAAAGAAATCATGCACTATGATACTACCCCAAGGAATGCATTCGTGTAAGGGAAAACATACATAGTAAGAAAACTAGATTTTGTTAATGAAAGGTAGACCCAAATGATCTGCGAGTCACGCACAAGACCAGGTGAGAATCCAAAAAAGATGTTTTGTAGGATAATTTTTTACTTTTGAGTACAATGCGTTTGATACAGGCTTTAGTTGCGTGCATGTCATTTACCAATTTTTGAATGTTACAATTTTTAGGATTTTTGAAAATTTTACAAATTTTTAGGGTATTTTGAAAGTTATACGAATGTTTTTATGATTTTAATTTTTTTTTGAATGTTTTTGGTAATTTTGAAAGTTTTTCAAACTATGTACAGAAAATAAAGGAACATAGATGCCTAGCGATGGATGGGATGTACAAGGGCATAATGCCACGTGTATGTACAAGATAGTGAAGATGGCCCTAACGTTAGATGAGAATATACAAAGGCAAACTCTTCACATCTAGAAGTCGGATCGTTTCAATATGGATAGGTTCAATATGATGATAAACTTTAAACCAATGATGTGCTAATAAGGAGAAAACATGCCCTAGTGTAAGTGGCCAAGAAGTAGATGATAACAAGAAGTAGAAGATTGTTTATTGAAATAAGTGACAAAGTTTCCTAAAACATAGTAAAAAGGAAATTGTAGTGCCCACTTCCCTTCGACAATTTTGATATTGATCATGATACTCGTGGACTATATTATGGAAATTATTATAGTTTTGATTTAGTATGATGTTAGATGTTAGATTATGGATTATTATTGACTCTGATTCACATATGATGCATGATGATTGTTAGAGACATTTTATATAGATGTTGACATGTTGTTGGACATGGTTATATATATTTATGGATGTTGTTAGGACATGTGATATTTGGATATATTGAGTAGACCTAGAAAATTGAATTAAAATTGATGATGATATAGTTGTTGATGAAATCGTAAGTGATATTGTTGATTGTTTGGATGTTGTTGTGATTCATATATATATATATGATGATTTTGAAATTATATTTATATTCATTTGGATGTTCTGATATGGCCACGAGGCTAAAGGAGGTATTTGTGTTTTGCAGGTTTAAAAAAATCACAACAAACATCGGGAATTGGAGACCAACCACATTGGAATTCTAGATGAATTCAACAAGGTCACCATGGCAACTTGTATTATTCATGTGTGTGTGTGTTTGATTGTTGTTAGGGATTCCCATGGGGGAATCACCTTTAAATGTGACCAAGGGTTATGTGTATTTATTTATTTGGTTCCTTTGTTTAGTATGTATGTGTTTTATAAGTGACGTGCTTTCCCTTTTCATTATTTATTAATTGTGGTAAATTAATGTGAGTAATCATATTGTTAAGAATTAATTAATCAAATTGGGACATAAGAAAGTAATTATTGGAGTTGTTGGATCTTGTATTAAATGTTGTGAGATAAGTGTAAGTAATGTGTAAGTGATGTGTAAGAGATATGTAAGTAAATTTTGGAGTATGAAACACTCCACCTTCTTTTGAAATCCGAATTTGTCCTTGGAGGCTGATTTTGGAGGCTTGTGGGACAAGTTAAACTTGTCCCATACCTCTTAAATTTGTATACCAACCTTACCTATGGTTGGAGAGTCTAAATCTAGCCTTCATTATACATTTTTGTAAGTCAAGTTGTAAGTTGTAATTGCACTTTCTTACATGCTTTCAATTTCAGTCCTTATGGGGTATGGGCTTGATTTGAGTGTGTAAGTAAAACTGTCATTTATTCACCTACTTATTTATTGTGCCTTGGAGATTGAAGTTGACTTATGAGTTGGAGTTGAGGATGTGTGATGTGGCATCCCACTTGGATCCACCTCATCCTCTTCTCTTCCCTCTCTATATATTCAAATTCCTTAGTTTGTTTTGGGGTTGCTTCACTTTTATCACGTCATTTTGGAGACTTGCTTTTGGTTTTTGGAGCTCTTGCAAATTGGGAGAATGTTGGAGATTGTTGATCTTGGACTGTTTTACATTGGAAATCTTGTTGTGTTTGAACCTTGGAACAAACTCCATCATGGAGAGGTAAGAGCTTAGCTCTTGGAAATAATCTCCTTCCATTTTTATGCATATGTGAATGGTTGAATGTTTGAATGTGCTGTTTTATTTGTTGGTTGGTTGGGTAGATGGCCTAGGAATGGTGTAGGAGAAGACTATGGGGTATTCTTGTGGGGAGGTATAAGTGTTTTGGGAGGTATAAGTGTGGAGGGAGTTGGGATTTGGGTTCCACCTTGTAAAAATAAATAGCTTGCATTTCTTTACTCGTTATGGGGTGCCATAAGAGGTTGGGGAGGCATAAGGAAATGTGAGGAATAAGGGGTACTTGGGGGAGACATAAGGGCATGTCAAGGATTTGAAATGATATATATTTTGGCGGTTTTTTCTCAGGTGGTGATACCCATTTCCCTTTGGGAGGCATAAGCAACATCCCCATAGTTTCTTGCTCCTTTGGCTTGCATGATGAAGCATGAGTGTTGTTTGTTGTCTTTATTCTGTGGTTGTAAACTGTAGTTTTGCTTTGGACTATATTTTAAATGTGAAATTTTCTTGTGTGTTGTGGAATCTTGTTGTTGCCATGTGTTGGAAAACATTTCTTATTGCATTGTGGTTGGGGCTTGGGGGCCAATGATGAAGGATGGCTTCTCCTTGTCATTGGATGTCTTGGTTGGGTGGAGAGCGTTGCCTTTCCCCCTGTTCTATTGTGATCAAATTGAAATAAAGAAAATGGAGGATATTCATGTTTGTTTGTTATGGAGCGATCCCACTTTGAAGTGGATGACCTTGTACATTATTTGTGATGGAAAGATGTTTTGTATTGGCTATGAAAGTTGTAATTCAAATGTGAAAGAGATATACTCTGTTTTCTATTTTTGAATAAATGTGGAAGAAATTATATTCTCAGATATTGTAATTGAGGAAGAAGACAAAGTTCTGATAGTCCCTTGTGAAACTTCTTTTGTAACCTTTCCCACTTTGAAGTGGATGATCTTGTATATTATTGTGTTGGAAATACTACTCTGTTTTAGCTATGAAAGTTGTAATTGATTATGGAAGAATATATCTTGTATTCAGTTCTGTGAACAAAAAGAAAGATATGCATTTGGTATGTTGTATTTCAAAATAAATGGGAAATAAGTTGTAAGAGATTCCTTTGAATTAATAGAAGTGTTTTTCCTTGTTCATATGATATTATTTCCATTGGAAATATGTGTTTAATATACAGTAGGAAATCTCTGTTGTAAAAGTGAAAAGGAAGCACGTATGAAGAAATATTGCACTGCTCTGTCTCATTTGAAATGTTTAATTTTGAAAAAAGAAGAAGTTGCATTCTTGTCTCTATCATTTGATTGAAGGAAATAAAACTATTTAAAACTAGCATGGAATAAATTCAATGTTTTTATTGCATGGCAAAAGAGATAGTTTAATCTCTGTTCTTGAAATGTACAAACTTCATTTCTACTTCATTGTATACTTTGCAAATTCCTTTTTATCAAATGTCCAAAACAACCCTACAAATCTATAAGAGACAAATGAAATATTCAATTGGACTTAATGAGATCAGAATGATCCCCAAACTAAGAAATTTTTAAAGAACCTTTCAAATCGAGTAAAGGTGAAATTACAGGTATTCATTGTGTAAACATTGGAAATTTTTGAAATGCAAATCAATCAACAAATTGACTTTTGTTTTCTACCCCACATTCTTCCAAATGCAAACCTCCATGTCTATGTTTGACATGTTGAAGGAGAAAGAATGAAAAATTTGAACAAAATTTATAAGTTAAAATGACCAGTTCACTTTTTAAGTGACAACAAAACATTTTCTAAAATTTACCCTTTAAAATTTATCAAAATTAAATTCTTAAGGTTTCTGTGCAAAGAGGACGTCGAGAGATTTCCAAAAAGTCCTTGTTTGCTAAAAACCGAGTTCCCAATCAAAAGTTATGGCCTTATGAAGTTTTTACTTCATTTGGCTTCAAAATATTATAACTGTCAAATTTAATTATTAAAATATTCTTGGGCGGACCCACAGGAAAAATATTTCCTTTTGCGATTTTTTCCCAAAAGTGCTAAAGGCATTACTTCCCTCGCTCCGCCAACCCGAAAACCATTTTTTGTCAAAAATAATCTAAGTTCGAAAAAGGAAAATTTGGAAAATTTTCCCCGCGGCCCCACCACCCCGCCCTTCGCTTTTGGAAGCATTTCCGCAGTGCGCGGGGGCCCGCAACCACTAACTTAACCTTTTTCTAATTTTGGAAAAATTTCCTAATTCTCCTCGCCACCGCCACCCCATAGCTAATGAGGGACTGCCACGTGGCTTCCTTAGGCATCGGCGAAAGAGTGGAGTGCTTTTAACCCTTAAGTCTTTCCACTTCTAAAGTCAAATTTTTCCTAAGTTTTCCGCTGCCCCCCACACCGCAGACCAATGGTTGGCCGACACGTGGTGTCTCTGAGCGTCGACGAGGAACAGGTAAACTTGATCCTTTTTTCCTTGTTAAGATAAAAGAAAAAAATTTCCTCTTGGTCTCCTGCGACCCGCCTTCTTGCCCCGTTTAAAATTTGGACACATGTCCCCTAACAGGCTCGCGGCATGCAGAGGCGCTTTGCATTTATCCCAAAAAGTCAAAATGCTAAGTTCCTCCCCGCTCCGCTGGCCCGCGTATGGGAAAATTTTGCTTCCCGCTTCGTCTGGTCTGCATTTCTCCTCCAGGTGAAATTTCTCTTCGAAGCCCGCAGGCCCAAGCTAGGAAAATTTTCCTCCCCAGGCCCGCAGGCTCGCTCTTGGGGAAAAATTTCATCCCAAAGCTCCGCCGGCTCATATCTTGGAAAATATGAGGAGTTAGGAGGACTTCTTTATATCACTGGAAAGGTGAGGAAATTTCCTATCTAATGGGAATGTTTTCAGGAAGTTTTGAGTACGTTAAATATGAGAAAAATCAGGTTGAATCTTTTAAGAGAGTTATGGGAGTGGGTAAGTGAGAATTTACCCTGTTAGTTTAAATGTGTATTCTCCCCTTACAATTAGACCTTGTTAATTGTTGAAACCTTGTAGAATTAAATACCTAGGGTATTTAATTGTTTTGGCTCTTCTTACCCTCTGAGTTTAATTAAGAATTGTTTGGCTTAGTGTTAATCTAATTTTAAATAGTTAGATTATCACCTAAGGGAATTTTAACTGTGCTCGGGATAACTTTCTCTCTCTTAGTGTTTTGTAAGGTGATTTGATAATTGTTGAGTTTAATTATCCTTGAAGCCTTGTGAACACCTTTAAAAAATAAAAAAATTATTCCATAATTTTCTAACTAAACCTAGGTTGTTCGGGTCTCAAGTGGTAGATTTTAGCGGGCGTTACGAAATATTATACACATGGATGTTTTGAAAGAAGTAGAAGAACAATGTAAATTCCTTATAAAGACATGGAAAATGTAGTTAGAAGACTAGGAAAAGGTGATTAGCTAAAGGTGCAAATCATGAGACAAGATACATACTAAATTAAGAGTCTGAACAAGGTCCGAAAAAAGATACTTGGTAACATATTAATTCTATTTTCTCATCGAGATCCAATATGTGCACGTGGAAATTTATTACCTCTTGGAGGGAAAATTTGATAGACAACAAGTGAAGACACCCTAGCCAATGTGTAGGAATGATTTATTTTCAAAGTTGATTTTATGATTGGAGAGTGGAAGGAGAGCCGTACATTGCTCTACTCCGCCCATCAGGTGTCCATATCCCTGACAAAGATGTATTTGATTCTAATCACAATATTTCTCTATTGCCAGCCAGGCGTCCATAGCCTCGGTGGAGATATTGGAAATACCCCAAGAGAGAGTTATATATTGATTTGGATTTTTGCCTTTTTATTTTTGATTGACTGTTTTACTTTCTAAAAACTTATTTCAGCTCTCTAAATTGTTTTGATGAGGGGTTAAGAACCATTGATGGCTTGATGGAAGGATATGGAAGTGATTGTGATGATGACATTGACTAGTGTCAACAAAATGTCCAAAAATTCTTCACAACAAGTTTATTAAATGTGGGTTTGAGTCCACCTGGGTGTGCCAAATGTATGCATGAAAATATTAGCTATGTAAATAGAAATGAAACTAACACCTAATAGTCCCAAAACATAACTAGATCTATCATAAACATCAAGATGAGAGCTTAATAACATGAACTTCTTCAAGAATGAATGAAACTTTGCAAGAATCAAACTAACATTACTAAGCTATCTCTACTTTTCTAGATTACTAACATAAAATAAACTGTTTAGATCATAAACAATCAAATTTTTGTTGTTTGCTTTAATACGGAGAATAGATCTCTCTCAAATGGCTACAAGGCCATGTTTAGATATTTTCCTACTAACCAAACTTGAAGGAATGGATGCAAGATGGAGAAGCTACTACAATGGAGAATGGCTCAAGATCAAATGTCTATAACTTTAGCTAATACAAATGAGATGTGAATGAGGTGTAAAGTTGAAAGGGATGCACTAGGATTGTATTTATAGGTTTCTATTTGGGAAAGTTTAGAATCCTAGTGCATGTGGGACAAAAGGTAAGCCCAAAATAGATTTAACAAGTGAATGCACTTTTTGATTAGAATTAGAAGTTAATTAATCTTTTAGGATTAATTAATGATACCAAGTAGGCTTAAGAAGCTTTTTGGGAGCATCTGGAAGGGGTTTTGATAGATTTTGGATGTTTTGGAAGTGAGATTTAGCCGATAAGAAGGTTTATTGGTTAAATGCAAGATAAGAGGCTTAATTAACATATAAAAGTTAATCAAGAGGATTACAACTAATGAAGTGTTGTTAATTGGCATCCTGAGTGAATAGAAGCATAGTTAGATAATGAAGTGTCGTCATTTGACCTGATGAGAAGATAAGAAGGTCGTTAGTGTAATTTAAGTATTAAAACTATGTAAGCGGATTTTAGGTGTCTACACTCATTTTGAGGTTTAAATTAAATATTTATGTCAATTATGACTGTCACACAATTCAAAAATGGTTGTATTTTTACATCTAAAATGACTAAAAATGTTTAAACACCTTGTAAAATCAAACACTCAAGCTTCAAGTGTTCGATTATACGTGAGCAAAAGAACGTTATAACCATAATGAGATGGACTCCAATCCAGATCTCTCGTCTTAGTGGGGTGCGAGAGGGTAGTTTTTTTAATGATATTGTTGTTTTGCAACTAACATGTTATCCAATTTTTTTGGAAGATTGGTTAGAATTATTGACAAGTGATTGGAAAAAATAATATTTTGAACTTGTCCAAAATAATATTTTGAATATTTATGTTGCTTTTGAGATAAAGGGATTTTTGTCAAATGGGTTATTAATGCGAGTTTGTGAGTTTTATTCGTCTTCTATGTGTAGAGCTTAAGAAGTATTATATTATCTTCATGAAATTAATATTTTTGTAGTGCAAAGATTATGTAAAATTTTCTTTTTGAAAGTTTGACTCAAATGTAGATAGTTGATTGTTAAAAACATAATATTGAATCTTTATATGTAGTGTTATGTTATTAAAGGGTTTATGACATTCAAGGGTTTTCACCGTGGTTATTGATGGCATGCGAAGTCGGTTTGTAAGTTCTAGGGTTTGCAGATCTATATATAGTGTTGTAATGCACATGGAATCAACAATGGAATGGGATGGACATGAATGATCTCAGAATAACTTGGCAGAATGCTCGACAGTCCCAATCATTCATATAGCCCAACCATTCCTATCCCATCGGTGGTGGGATGAACATGGATGAACATGAATTCACATGAATGAACATGAATGTGTTGAAACCATATCATTACGGTCTCACAAAAATAATATGAAATATTTATTTTTTTAAATATAATTTCGAGGATAAATATCTTGAACACGGTTTTTGATGGAGCAATGAAGTGCCCGTGCTTTTCAAGGGATATGGTTTATATGACCACTTGAAAAGTAATCGACATCTTGAATCATTGCTTTTTTTATTTCTTCGAAGGATTTTATCTTTGGCCTTATCTTTCAGTTAACCGATTTTGGATTTAATTAGCAAAATGCATTTAAGGTTTTGATTCTGGTGGTATGATTGCAAGCGGTAATATAAAGTCAGTAAGGCTTCGTTTTAGGCTTGAAATATTATAAGGGAGAGGAGACATTAATAGTGGAGCATGGACCAATAATGGTGAGGGTATTTGTAAAGTGAGTGACTAGTACATGTACATTTGTCATTCAACATTTGAAAAAAAAGTAGCTAATAAAATGTGTCACATCAAATCGCATCAAAGAATCACCTAATCATATGATGCCACATAAGTGGAAATAAATGCATGACATAATGCCCTACTAATGGTCCACCATTTTTTCCTTTGTATGGAAAACTACTTGATTTAAATCCCTTTAAAAACCATTTTCCATAAAATAAAAATGCTAAAAAAAAGTATTTAGATTAAGGAAAAAAAATCTTTTAAAGGGTATTTTGTTTTTCAAAATTTGATGTATTTATATGTGTGTTGTACACCCCTCAACTTGGGTGCACAACTATTGGCTCCTCTCCCTTACTTCAGTCTATGGTAACAAGTTGAGACATGGATCAACATGATTTTGGCAACACTAGTTTTTTGCAAATTTTATGACATGTTAGCTAGGAATGGAAATGAAGCCGCAATAAGTGCTTGAAGTTGCAACACTCATGGTTATATAGTTTCTTGCATGGCTTGTGGTAATACAAATTTATGGGCAAGTAGCATTGTTTTGTTTATATCTTTTCTTGCTTTTATAAAGTATTTTTAGTATCCAAATGAAGGACTTGATGTTGGGAGTTTTTAATTGCATTTTAACCTTTATCATGTCGATATTTCTCAATGAGGTTTTTAGATTTTTTGAGTGCATTTTGAGTTTTTTACGCAAATGAGCTTGTTAAGTGTTCATGTTTTTATTAAATGTGAACTATTGAAACCTTTATCACATCGGGCCTTCTCAATGAGGTACTTAGTATTTTTGGGTGTGTGTCTTGAAGTTCTTATTCAAGTGTGTTATGAGATTATATGTTTTATCTAATGCAAACTATTGAAACTCTATGTGAATGATATAATTAGTTTTTGTTTTTGTATTTAATGTAATTTATTGTAATTACATGCTAAATAAATGTAATTCTAATAAATACAAGACGACCTATTTTATGTCAATTTTTTTTGGCTAGACGTGACATCAACAAATGTATATTTTTAATTAGGCATGTTAAGTATTGGCTTAAAGTTATGATGGCAAATAATTGAATTTTGTTAAATATGATGCAAAGAAATGTAATTATGCCAACATGTGTTTCCCATTTAGAAGTTGGGTGCTCTTCATTGATAAATGCTAGATATTTGATTGTAATAATTTCTTTTCGATTGTTGATGTACAATCATACTAGGTTTGTTCATGTAGTGTCTTATTTTTGTTAAATCCATTGACTTCCTCATATGTGCCATATTGTGGATCTTCCTTTAGATCTTCGAGTGTTTGGTGTGATTTCATGTGGATGAGACTCATTGCTAGATTTCAACTCCATATTGCATTGTGTCGGGCATTCAATGTGATGATCATTCGAGTAGTATGGAATGAAAATTGGTGGGAGCTTCATTTTTCCTAGGTGGAAGCAAATTGATAATTCCATCAAACATACAATGTTGTTGGTACACTAGCATTGTGAATCTATTTTTTGGTTTGATAATTGTGATGGGTGTTGTGGATTTCTTTTGTAGCCTATTTATTGTGATGGGTGATGAGAATATCTTGTTTAATTTGTTTATTGATGTATTTTATATTTAGGAAAATTCTAGTTTTTCCCTTCTTGTTTGGGATTAGGCGATTTCTCTAAGAACTAAATTTAAGCCCCATTATTTGAGGTGTATATATCAAAGGTGAGTATCAATGATGACATTTGTGGGGGGAAAACTATTTGATTGCAATAGCATTGTGTGAGTGAATCCAACGTGCATCCATCCATTTTTACGTATCGGGACATTATGTATAGAGATTGAAAAATTGAGGCTATTGTGAGGGATTCATACATAATCAAGTTTCCCATCTACAAGTGGCAAGTGAAGGAGATTGTGAATACATCCACTGGGACTGTGGACACCAATGTGGTTGATAGAATGTTTCGGGGGAACCACCACCACAAATTGATGTGTCAAATGTGTTGTGACCTTTGTAATGCATCGATCACCTTTTTTATTATACCATGTTTTTGTTGTGAAACATTTTCCTTTTTCATTACAAATTATAGTTCAATGTTGATGTTATTAAAACATAATGTAATTATAGTAATTCTAAAACGTTACAAAGCCATTAAAATATAAGACTTCTTTAGTTGCATTTATTAAGACATTTAATATTGAATAAATATTGCGCTAAACAAGACAATTGTAAATATATTAATCATATATACATAAGTTTTTTAATGGCATGGTTACGAATTAATTTCAATATAAATATTACTAGCCCGCACATGAGCCCAATAATGGCTAGTTAGAATGGAAATCAAAGGGAAAAAGACATGAGGTTTTATGAGTATTATAAACTAGATATGCTTTAGTTTTAGGTTGTGTTTTTTTTTCTTGTTTATATATTTTTCTCGACAAAATGTGATGTTTTTGATTTTAAAACTCATGTGTATGGTTGAGTGGCTATTAAAATAAAATTTATATTCAAGTTTATTATAAGATGACTAAGACAATAGAGTGATGGAAATGATTAAGCTATTTTTTAAGTCAAGTTTGTGATTTTATTAATTTTTTTAATTTGTTTATAACAATTAATATTTTTTAAGTTTATGGTGATGGACTCATGATTTAATTTTAATTTGAATATCGGTGTGCACATAAGGCGAAGAATGACCAATTGAAACTGAAAACAATTGAATGCAAATGTTAAAAGGGAAATCAACATGAGGTTTTTTCCAACTTATTTTATACTTTCTTGGCAATATTGAGTGTTTTCAATTGTTAAAACTTATGCATATCGTAGATCAAGCTATTAAAATGAATCAATATAAGTTGATTAAGATGATGTAACAATGGTAATGGTCAATTCATTGTTTTGTCAAATTTGTAATTTGAATTATTTTTGTTATTGGTCATTAATTATTATCAATATACCTCTTTTGAGTTGATGTACTTTTTTCTGTCTTTTGTGCTTTTAAAAATTTGTATTTTTTTCATGAAGTTTGAAATATTTTAAATTAAATAAAACTAAAATTATTTTTCCTTATCGTCTTCGAAGATATTTTTATTGTTTATGTGTACATGTGTAGCAACCTCACTTTTGCTTATATGTTTACATGTTAATGTATTGTTGTGAGGAGTATGCATTTACAAGGTCTTTGAGAGAAGGTAGTGAGGGATTTGAGTTGCTTTGGGATTTCAACTGTGTTGACCATCTTCCTTGGCTTTTCCTTTTGGATCCCTTTCAAATCCACTTGTGTTGAATATAATTTTGTCATTTGTTGTTGAAAGGAAGAATGATGACATACATGATATAGATCGTTGATCTTAAGGTCAACAAATATTTCCATATGTCCTCCATCAGAGATGAAATATACGCCTTTTCCATGCAAGTAATCCTCGTTGCATCTACGACATACACACAAGAAATAAAAGAAATGTCAAATCATGTAAATATTTCTTTTAAATCCTCATTTTCCATTTTACATGACAAACCATCCATTGGTGGTAGTTTAAGCTCACAAGTAAAATTCTTGACCAAGACAAATGTGAACATAAGAACGATTTCCATTGAGAAATAATAAAACTATAAGAGTAATGCTAGGATAGGTGTTTAAATCCTAGGGATAACAAGCTAGCATTGGAAAATTTAGATTACATGTGGGGGTTGTGAAAACTTTTAAGATATAAAAATTTATAGGCAACCATCCCCATGTCTATAATTAATTGAACTAAAATGTATTCAATTCATAATATTATAATAATCATATTCAAATTGGTTTCTTTGCGGGACTTGTAGTGAAATTTTCTTAAACTATAAGGATGATGTTTGTTGAATGCAATATTCTGTAGTTGCTATAATCAATTACCATTCCTATATATATATATATATATATATAATGATAGAAGGGTAATTGATTATAAAGCAAATACGTATATCAGATCAACAAACATCATCCTTATAGTGCATATATAATGATAGGAAGGGTAATTGATTATAAGAACACGATATTGCAGTCAACAAACATTTAATGAATCAACATTAGTGCATTTCATTTTGATAAATATAGAAAATAAAAACCCTGACAATAGTGGTGACAAAGTCGGTTTAAGCGTGGTGGTTATGAAAAGCTCACAACATTATACAAAATCTGTAGGTGTCTTCCATTGGTTGAACGTCTTAAAAAATGCATTCAATTCATAATAACATGACATCGTGTCCAAAACATATGCATTTTGTCTTTAGAAGAAAGATCCAACTTTTGTTCCTAAATATCGATTGTAAGCCAAATTTCTTATTGCTAACTTATGGATAGAGGCTGGGCTTGTCAGTGGTGTAGTTGACCAATTTAAATCTATTATCTATAAGTTGGTGTAAAACCACATAGTTTTCCATGTTTTGTGGTGTTATTAAATTTAAAAACAACATCATCCCGACATGCGATGTCGGGTACCCTTGCTGTGATGGCGGGTTCCCTTGTCGTGTTCATATCTCTACAATTTTCTACAACAAACACAAGTGGATTCCCTTCAAAATTGTGTGGGGTATACTATTCCCAAAATGTAAGGTTGACAACGCCAAAAGAAATTGATGACATTGAAAGTATTGAATGACAAGGGCTACATTCAAAGCTATATTTAGATTGTATAACCTCAAAGGATTTGCACATCACATCTCTTTCTCCTTCGATCAGCTCACACAAATGACATGTGGTCCATATGTCACTTACCAAAAGAAAGAAGAGGATCACCTACATTCCCTCTAAAAATTTCCCTTGCCTTGTAATTCTCCTCCTATTACCCCCTTCTTCATCGCCTCTCTTCCTCCACTATTTCACCTTCACCGTTGTTTTAACTTCTTCAACGCCTCCTTAACGACGTATCTATTGAATCGCTTGAGTGTGATTGATAGTTACAATAAATACAAAAATAATACCTAATTAACTACTACAAATATGGGTTCCCTTTTGACATTTGAGAAGAGTGCATGGAATAATGGAAGTTGGGTCTTGAGAAATATATTTATATTTCTCGTGGGGTAATTCTATAGAATATATCATCAATATATCTTGAGGAGGTGATGGACTAATTTTGATAGGAGCTTGCTTAGTTGGAATGAGTTGGACAAGCGGTTTTTGACTGACCGAAGAGGAACATGAATAACTATGGAATGATGCTCATTAGAAATGGAAAGACCGAATTTAGGAGCCCATTGGAATTTAGTACTTAAATATATTGCGGATGTTGTGAAAGCAAATGAAATAAAACCCTGATGCTCAATGTTCTTAATTTTTCATTTTAAAGCATACCAATCATTATCATTATGTACATTAATTATGTGATAATTGCAAAATGGAAGACCTATGTACTTGGAAAGCCGATAAGGAGGATATTAATGAGTAGTTGTCAAGATGATCAATTTGTGAGTGAGGAGCTGAGGAAGAATATCATGTTGCTTAGGATTGTAATCGAATGTAAAAGGAGTGGGTAGCGGAAATACTTGAGGTTCACTGATATGCACACATGTAGAAGTCATAGAAGTAGAATGAGAAGCATCCTTGAGATGTTGGATTTCAGCTTTAAGAGATGTAATCGTTGTTTCCATAGCTTGAATTTTTCTTGAAATAAAGAATGCAAAGTTTGAATGGACTCTAATATGGGTTGATTGGATAGAGGATTAGGACCGATAGAGTCATCAAATAGATGATCGAAAATGGAACTTACTTGAGCGGATGGCGATCATGCGAGGGATATATGTAGTGTCTAGGGATTTTCTCGAGACATATTTGCAAGGTGGGTGCATTTGAAGCAAGGCATGCAAGGAGATTTGAGGAATTTTAGAAGCCATGAAAGATGATTGATAAAATAAGTAAAATGAGGATCCAAGTGTCTGATCACGAGTGACGTTCACCAAATGAATTAATTTAATTTGAATTAAATCTAAATATTGTAGAGTAACTGATGTATAAATGATAAAATACAAAAACGACAAAAAAATCTTAAGAGTTTAAATATAAAACCCTAAACAAAGAGATGAGATAAGAAGACTTAGTTGATTTAAGCTCGATTTGGAATTGATCTATGGACCGAGAAAAATGCTAAAAAGGTTGGGCAAAGTGTCATTATTGTTCATTATAAATTTTGAACCGCATGAATGAGGTCAACACGAGCGCCTAGGATAGGTCAAGGGTGCCTGCGCTAGTGACTAGACAGAGCTCGTGGATCTTCTTTCCGGTGTGGCACAAGGTCTTCACTGTTGTTCCATGTTGATCGCATGATAGTTACACTATGATTTCCAAAGATACCTATAACCTGAAAAAGAAAAGTTCACTTGTACAAACCCACAAACCACATCAAACATAAAAACGAAAATGTAAATGGGGAGTGGGAATGACCTCGACGATCACCCCAACAGCTAACTAGTTACGACCGAGCACCGCACTACATCTCGTACTCCATGTAGTTCTTGTGAGAGTGTGTAGAAATGATACCCTAGGATGCCGCTTATGCAAGTTGCACTTGATAGCGGGTCAGTAGCTAGAATGTAGAAATGTATAGCATGTGTGGATGGAATAGAATGAAGTTCCCCTTCCTATGTAGTGTATGTAGAGTTGATGCAACTCTTGTCCCTTGAATGGATGCCTCTGAGTGCTTTAGGTGCTTTTTTTTAGATGCAAACTTAGGTGATAACAGTAATGCTTAGTGCTTGGTCCTTTATTTTGAACACACAACTATGTATTTATATGATTCCCTCATTTAAATTTTGTAATTGATAACCGGAAGGCCGACTCATGAGCGAAAAAGATGCCCAAAAGATAAAAGAGACCCAAAATAAGTGAGTAAGGTGAGAAAGGGTCAGGGGCGTCCATAGGGGACATGAGCGATCGGGTGTCACTGCCCGACTAGGCATTGATGTTTGAAGCTATAAAAGATAAATCAGTAAAATTTCGACTAGGTCAGTAGGGTGAGTAAGACCAAATAGAAAACAAGAGAAAGAAAAGAGGCCAAAGATAGTTGTCAACCACTAGTTTTCTTGCTTATGAATCATGTAAATGCTAGCATGCTTTTAGGACCTATAAATGTACCCAAGTGTGTGATTTTGTGTCTACACGAGGGAACATACTGCAGACGAATATAGTCCTTTTTACTACTATGTAGATCTTGGATGTTGAATCTTGATGGTACTTTTTGAATTTATTATTGCCTAACCAAGGAATAATTGAGCATTACTGAATATGAACAACCTTAAATATTTTTAGTAAAGTAAATGAAAAATAACGTGGGAAGCCCAGAAAACATCTAATGTTTAAATTTGATGTTGTACTACTTGCTCAAGAAATGTGATACATTAAAAATCGATCAATCCATTTCTTGTGAGGGTGTGGCATACGGTATATCAAAAGCTGATCAATCTATTTGGAAATTATTTGCTTCTTTCTAAGAAGCAAGACTAAATATACATAATTATATGGTATGGAGGCCTCTGTTTTTTAAAGATGGGTAAAAACAAGGCCTTCTGTAATAAATAATTAATGAGCAACCAGCTTGACATTATCAATGACCAACCCACACATTGAACTGAAATCATCGCTCCTCATATGATAAAATGTGCTGTAAAACACAACACGAGTTCTTGCACCAAATGCTTTGAATTGCACCTATGCCGATTTGAATTCACCGCTGCCCTTGGATTCGTACCGAACTCTGACCATCTATTTTGCAGTGAAGGCCTCCTCAATCATGGATCTACTACAGTAATTGCTTCCATCCCCATTCCCCAACAACAAAACTCAGAAGGTATGATTTTTTGACCTCCGTCCTCACGAGCAATGTCACTCTCTTTCCCAGCTAGTAGCTACACGAATCTTCTTCTCTGCAGCAAGGGCGGATTGAAGAGATGCTCTTCTATAAAATGTCCCTACGCTCTTGGAGGTCTCGCTCTAACATGAGTACGCCTTGTTGCTTATCTGACACGTCTCTAATAGTCTAGAGAAAGCTCCACTTTTTCGACCCTAAGTTAGGTATACAATATCAGATCATTCATGTTCTTATTTACTTTGTGCGCATATGTCTTCTGGCATAGCTCTTTTCCATATTAATATCTGTGTGCAATCATCTTCACAAATCACACGGGGATTCTCAAACCAAATAATTACCTAAAATAAGTTCATATTGGGGTTTTAAATCTTAGTCCAAATGGACCCTAAAGTACAAGGGGTTAGAATTTAAAAGGTTGTTGAAAGTATATTAGGATTAATGTATGTATAGTTGTAGGGAGGAGGGAGGGATATTACTCATGGGGCAGATGAAGAAGCCCTACATTCATATCATTTTTATTGTGCATTTTTTCAAAGTAGCAATACATTGTTTTAGAGAAGAAACATGTGTTTCCAAAGCAACTCTTATTAGTTGGTACATCCTTCATAATATCGTTGTTAAGGTATATATTTTTCATTTTATTCTATTTTTTAGGAGAAAAGATATCAAGAAGATTAGTTAATTTAACTGAGAAGAATGCCACCACACATGACCCTTCACATGACTATAGAAAGTTTGATTTGACTATATGGGGACGGCTATATAGAGTCTATAGTCGAGCAGATCAGTATGACCCTACCCTATCTCGTGTGGGTCGGCATCGATAGTTCTAGTTCTAGTTGGCACCCTATATATCCATATGGCGATGGGGAGAGGACTCTTAAGAGCGCTCGACCGGGACATTGATTGGTGATTGGGAGAGGGCCCCGTGCCCCTATGTATATAGGCAGCAAAATTATGTAGATGTAAATTAAAGGAATAGAGACATCAAATTAAACATACTGAGGGTTTGTAATTTTAGAGTCCAATATGAATTTCATCAAGGTTTTAAAGTGAAATATAATTCAACTTTGTTAAATTGTAAGATATTCAATCCAACAATCAAGAGGTGAAAATAAAAAGGTGTGCAAATAATGTCATAAGGAAAATAGATAGTTTGGATATATGGTAAAATAGGGGAATTTAGTAATTGAAAATTGGTATTGAGAGGGGGTGTTAATAACATAAGACTGAGATGTAGATCACAAAAGCTATTAAGGGTGTTATTTAGTATCATATGAATACACTTGATAGGCTATAAATTTAAAGAGTGAATACTCTATGACTTCTTTTTGGCTTCTAGTTAAGTCTTCATATGATTATGTACGTCTCACTCATGTAGCATGGGTACTTAAACACAAGAAGTCAACTTTCCAATTTCAAAAGAAGGGAAGAAAGAAATGAAGCAATTAACTTATATTTCCTTTAGATATCTAGGAATATGATATAATATCTTGAGGAGACGATATCTCCGATAGTGGTGATACCTATGATGAAGATTAAAATGGCTCTAATGCTAGGAGTTTCAGCTAAAGGGGTGTAATTTCCTTCAATGAAGGGATAACACCATTTATCGTGGTTATTAAAGGAAGGTCTAGTTTTGAACCGATCACCAACCCATTTTAGGTAAGGTTTATTGACTTATAATCCTTTTTAGATGCTTTTGGACACAAATGATCCTCAATGTTGACCATAGATTTACATGTATCAAATAATCCATTTCTTTTGAGATATGTGATTCACAAGTCAATCTAATACCTTAAAAGAAAACATATATTTTGTCTATTTTGTCTCCAATATCTATGCCTTTATATGAAACTTTATACGACATATGTTTCTTGTTTCCCTGTATGGAAGCAATAACATCATATTATTTAGTGAATTTTCTATTTTGTCACACTAGAAGGCACAATTAATTTAAATTTAGGTTCATCACATACTCCAAGACACAAAATCATTGAGGCACATTCAACAATTTTAGCATAATCAAGTGTATTCATTCCTATCTCATATTTTCTAGATTTCTAGATTTTATTGATTATATAATCCTTTCTAGATGCTTTTGGACACAAATGATCCCTCAATGTTGACCATATATTTACATGTATCAAATAATCCATTTCTTTTGAGATATAGTGATTCACAGTCAATCCAATACCTTAAAAGAAAACATATATTTTGTCTATTTTGTCTCCAATATCTATGCCTTTATATGAAACTTTATACGACATATGTTTCTTGTTTCCCTATATGGAAGCAATAACATCATATTATTTAGTGAATTTTCTATTTTGTCACACCGTAAAGGCACAATTAATTTAAATTTAGGTTCATCACATACTCCAAGACACGAAATCATTGAGGCATATTTAATAATTTTAGCATAATCAAGTGTATTCATTCCTATCTCATATTTTCTAGATTTCTAGATTTTATTGATTATATAGTTATATAATCATTGATTCACCTACAAACGGTTCTATATGCCTCCAAGAGAACATGTTTATAGGCACATTAAAAAAATGCTAACCATTAAGATTTTCATATCCCCTCAACTATGGAGATTAAGTGATTTCTTTCTCCTTTTGACTTTTAAATCACTTTTTCCTTGTACTAATTTTGGTAACTCTCATCATATAGAAAGGTAACCACAACAAAACATTCTCAGTGCAAGTGCTTGTTTTTTCACTAAATGATATTTAGGCACTCATAATCTCACACACATCAAACTCGAGGTAATTATTTAGATACCTAATGTCGGTATGGTACTATTTAATTAGTTTAGTACTAGTGTATTTATGTGTTTATGGATTATTAATTAGTTAGGCTCTTGTTGATGTATGCTCATTATGTTGTTCATTCTTTGATTCTTTGTGTGTGTTATGCAACATTTGATGTCATAAACCTTACTTCGTCCTTTGAACTTTGTTTTATCTCTATGTTTGTCCCTTATGTCAATGTTTTTCTCTTTTCCTTGGTTTTCTCTCTCTACCATTATATATATTCTCATTGTCCCGGTAGTGACCATTTCTCGTATAGTGTGAATCACCATGACATTTGTGGGTCTTTTGGTCCCTTAATTTTGAGCTCCTTGGCCTTGACATATTTTTCTTTCGAATTTCTCACCAATTGTGTGTAGTCTTACATAGTAAAAGGGTCCCAATTTGAATTCAATTAGAACAATCAATTGATAAAAAATTCATAAGGAGAAATTAATTCCACAAGTATTGTTCGGTTGTAAGGGAAAAATATTTTTTTCCATGTGTATCACCATGGAAAAAGTAGAATTCACATATTCATATCGCATTCTAGCATTTACTTGTTGTTTTTCATTTATTTAAAGATAAGGGTTGGGACACTTGCAAACATTATTTTATATATCGATTTGCATTGAATGCTAATCACAAAGTTGGTCTATACTAGAATCAAATGGTCAAATGGTCCCACAAATGAACACATAAATACACTAGCACCGAACTAATTAAATGGTCAAAGTGTTGAGGTTGAATGAGGGTTTTGAAGAAGGAGGATAGTTTTTGAGTGATCTACATTCACACAACCAAGGTTTCCAAAAACCATAACCAATTGATTGCATTCATCGACAAGTTTCACATTGTTAAAAGAATTCATTTGTATATTCTATAAGAAACTAGTTTACCAATTACATAGTTTTTACGATGATTTTCATTATTAGTTTTTGAGTGATCTACAATACACTAAGAAAGACTAACAAGGTTTTCAAAACCATAACCAATTAATTGCATTCATTAGACAAGTTTCACAATGTTAAAAGAATTCATTTGTATATTCTATAAAAACTAGTTCACCAATTACATAGTTTTTACAAAGATTTTCATTCTCGCCATAAAATTCTAGGTTCAATTCCGTTGAATGTCTAAACTTGTCCCTCATTGACTACCACTTATAAATCTCTAAACTTATCAAAAATCCAATATTATTCTACAAACCCTAACTCCCTCCTAGACTTCAATTATGTGTTGTTTTCCTACATCAAAATTTGTTCTTTTAGATATATTTAGATCTTAATTACGTCTATCAAATATAATCTCAAATCACTATTCCATATCTACACAAGTGCAAATTCAAATGAAATGAGATACTCATATACACTAAGGTATCTCGCTAACAAATTTTCGATCTATAATATAATCAAGAAAAACATAAAGGAAAATTTGAAATAGTTCAATTAATTTTAAGTATCCAATCGTAATTCATATACAAACAGTTTCCAAAGATTTAATTAAAAATTACATCCTTAATTTTACCTACGGGTATACCTGAAGAAAAAAGCACATGCTATACTTAAATATATAGTTATCGGGCTAAATTCACACATATTACTGAAATATATCCACCATATTACCATCCATCGAAAAGAATTCAGCGCCCTCCTGGGCCACCGCCGCCACCGCCTCCTCCCCTACCACCTCCACCACCACCTCCTCCCATTCCACCTCCCCCACCACCAAATCCACGTCCACCCCCTCCACCACCTTGGCCCCCAAAACCACCACCGCCACCTTGTCCCCCAAAACCACCTCCACCGCCATGATGACCTCCACCACCACCACCAAAGCCACCACCACCAAAGCCAGGCCTGCCACCGCCACCACCAGGCCCACCTCCACCACCGCCGCCATAGCCAGGCCCTCCTCCACCACCACCAAAGCCACCCCTGACCACCACCTCCTCCCCCAAATCCTTGACTGCCACCTCCACCGCCGAAGCCCGGACCACCTCCGCCAAAGCCCGGACCACCACCGCCACCACCAAAGCCAGCCCTCCGCCAAATCCAGGGCCTCCACCACCGCCACCATATCCAGGCCCTCCACCAAACCCGGTCCTCCACCGCCACCACCTCCAAAGCCAGGCCCTCCACCAAATCCAGGTCCTCCGCCACCACCACCTCCGAAGCCAGGCCCTCCGCCACCAAATCCTCCTTGTCCAGGTCCTCCACCGCCGCCTCCACCAGGGCCAAAGCCACCACCGCCACCTCCAGGCCCACCCCCACCCTCCTCCTCCTCTTCCGCCTCCGCCACCAGGGCCATGACCAGCCATCTTTAACAGAATTCTCTCAACTCTTATCTTTTTCTCTTATTTTGATTGAGTTGCAATGATATTATCAGAGACACAAAGATAAGATATAAGATATTATATTTATAACTTTCCTCATCTGCCGACATGCTTGATATACCTGCCATTCTTTGAACGCGGAAAGGAGCTGTTAGGTGACAACATATATACACCAAAACAGTGAATGATAAGGACGTAATCGTACCAGCTGTGTGGGCACCGTCAATGTCACTATCTGGAATTAAATTTTGTCTCAAGAATGTCTGAATAAAACTAACAATATATTTTTAAAATGGGATGGCAGAATAATTTTTCTCTAATTACATTCGGAGACTGAAATCTGTTACTGCGTGTTAACGGTTTCAAGTCATGTGAGTTTTGAACAAGGATCGAGTTCGAGTTTGGAAATGAATCGTTTAGCTAAAAACTTGTTCATTGTTAAGTTTATTTCTTAAAGAGGAGAGTTCGCTATTTATTACAATGAGTATTGGAAAATCAGAATAATTGAAATGGTAGAGCGAATGAGCGGTTTAGAGTAATAGACATGTAGCAGCAATTTATTGTCACAAATAGAGAGTAGACTAGCAATCGTACGTGAAATGTACGATGGAAATGCCGAAGGGGGTCTTTTAAAGGAGTCAAATTAGAGGTAGAGAAACAATGGGAGGGGAAGATGGGTGAAGAATAAGGGGTTAAAGTGTGGAGAAGTGTGAGGGTGGCAAAAAGGAAAGGGGGAATAATGTGAATTTCATGGAAAGGTGAAACAATTTGAAACAGAACCGTCCAACTACCCCAACGTCGTGTGACAATCGGCCAGTATTTTAGTGGACCTTTCGTCGTCCCTAGTCACAATTACATTATGTTTCACCAAATCATCACAATAATTTTCTAACGTGTTATATATTTTTTCTTTTTCCAAAATCAAAGACATTGTGCATAAAACAATGAGTTAGTACCTTGAAAAATACGACGTCTACACGTAGTATGTTCTGGAACATGTTACCGCCCGCTCTTTAATTCTTTCAAAACCTCCTAGCATTCACATGACATCCATGACATCGAAATTGCCGAACATCAACACATCCCAAAAGATAGTTTCAAACCGTCCTATTACCATTCTTTTCTTTTTGTCCATTGTGAGTTAAAGCCCTACTATATATTTTTTTATTATGATACCACAAATAATCCACAATAACAAGTGTAATCCTGTAGGACCTTTTGTCAATGGTTATAAAAATGTAGGATTGAAAATTTGGTTGGGCTGCTAAGGATGCAACTTCATGTTTGTCCACATTATATCCCCTTTTGAAACTCTCAAAACCCTTGGCATCACTTCTGCTTTGTTGATGTGTTGCAAACACATGGAAAACAATGCTAGATAGCTATTGTTTAAGAAGTGATTCATTTATATTGATAAGTAGATTATGGGTATGGATCTCTAACATGTGTCGACATCACTTATTAATTCAAAGACAAGATTAGTGGAGAGGTCATTCTTGATGGCATCGATTTTGATATCAAGGTGACGACGAAGCACTACGACGATCTCGTCAAGGCCATCTCTGCTCTCTACTCCTCTGCAAAAGTGTATCTTAGCACTACTACGCAATTCCCATACCTAGATAACTCTCAAGGGATGGTCTTGCATACGTGGGTGTTCAACTACATATGGAGCCAGTTTTACAACAACGTGCAATGTGAGTACACGGATGGGCACACTTCCAATCTCTTGAATGCATGAAAACAAAGGACCACTTTTGTAACAACTACTCTGATCCAGGGTTTCTTCTCAGGCCTTCTGTATTCCATAGAAGATGGTTTTATTCCTACTAAAATGTTCACCTCCACTGTCCTACCTCAGAACAAGTCCACCACCTGTAACTGTGCAGGAGTCATGTTGTGCTCCAGGTTCTATGACCAAAATACCATATATATTTCCGCCATTGAATCTTCAGTCTGAGTAATCAATTGTATTTATAGTAATTGAATATATATTAATAGTAATACATCCATCCCATAGTGAGGTGTACTAATTTGGCCGGGCCTCAGTTTCGAAACATTTAGAGATATATGTTTAAATAAATCTTGAGCATGCATAAGTAAAGCTCAACTTTGGTTGTTGCCAACACAATTACGTACACGAAGACATATTAAACTAATTAGCAATTGCACATGAGCTAAAAATTATGGTAGCAGTCATATTAAACTAAAGTATCTTACTTTATTTTTAACTTTTATGTTAATTATTGGTTATTATAATAAGGGTTTTTTTCAATTCACAGTAACTTTTGCACCTCATTTTGTCATGTAATTCCAATCCCACCATTTCTTTTTGAATTGATTTTGGTGCATCTCTATCGAGTTTACTGTCATGAGAGATGTGGAATGGAAATGTTAAGGCTCATCTTTTTATGAAAACGTAAAGTCTTATTGAACACTATCATATCATGTGCCAAAGCTCCATTTAGATTAACAATCACAAAATAGAAATAATCTAAGTCTCACTAATTTAACAAAAATAAATACTTAGATGTTCATCAATAATTTCTTGGTGTCCACTACCATGACAACAATTGATAAGATTGTGAATTGCTACGAGGTTTTGAAAGAATTAAAGAGCGTAGTAGATTTGGGTGGGGTAAAAGGAACAACACTAGGGGAGATAGTGAAGGCATATCCTCACATCCATGGGATTGACCTCGATATCCCCCATGTTATCGCAACCACCCCTCCTACTCTAGATTTTCTTTCTTTTCTTACCGTCCTATTACCAAAAAGAAAAGAATGGTAATTATGGAAATGATCTAGTGCTTGACTCGTGGATATATGTTTGTCCGGGTCAAATGTCAATCCACATGCCATTGTCATCGACACTTCTTCACTATAAATTGTAAAAACATTTCTTACAATTGCTAACTTGCACAATGGAAATGAATGGCCTCGATCTATTACATCAGGAAATTAGAACCCTTGTTTTTCAACCATTCACAAAAGTGTCGGCAACTAAAGTCACACCAATGCTATTTAGGAAAAAATTGCAATTGTTCAATGTTCCTCTAATATGTGGTAAATAACCAACCACTTTATATTCATTGAATGCATAGTAAAAATGTTGAGGAAATCCATGACATCAAAATTGCCGAACATCAACACATCCCAAAAGATAGTTTCAAACCATCCTATTTGCACTAACAACCACCTTATCACATTTAATAAACGGTTATCAACATAAAAATACTTCACAATAAAAAACATAATATATTAAAAATAAACATCGACATATATTATAAAGTCTCAACAAAATCAATAACTTTAAATGTTATTTTTAAATATTAAAACGTTTAGTTGTTGACTATTCATTAAAAAAACTTAAAATAATTCAAACACTAGTAATTTATTAAAAATTCCTAATCTTTATTTAATTTTTATAAATTAAATTCCAATTTTGAATAAAACTAACATGAAATTTAAAACTCTTACCGTACTTTTTAAAACTCCAAAATATTATATACACGTAAAAGTCTGAACATCGAAATGTAAAGAACTCCTGTCGTATTTCTTTACCCCATCATCCACAGCACCAGCCAGATCATCTTTATTATTTGTTCTAACTTTTAAGTTCTCAGGCGGAGGAAAAATTCACGAACGGGCGCGAAGTTTTTCTATAAATCTTTTCGTTCGACATCTTTAAATTGTTTCCAACACTAAATAATTTTAATATTCTACCGCATATGAACGGAATTCTTGTGAAGTCTTCTCACAAGCTAGCGACGAAGTTGAAACAATGGATCGAGCTACAGATGAAAAACACAGACAGTCGAATTGAAAATGAATTTTCTTCATCTCCTCTCCTCCGATGTACTTAATAAGCGACATGTTTACGAGCTAGGTTCACGATTCATGCTCAAAATTCATGCTTAATGATACTTGGTTTTCACACATCTGGATGTTTGTGATGCATTAGTTCAACTACACGCAGCGAAAGGATGTGGAAGGGGATGACAGAGTATTTCCATGTTCCCAACCTTTCGTTCTAGTTTAAGATGCAGAAATTGAATTTTCCTGTGATTTTTCATGAGGCGAAGGGCAGGGGTGATTTTGGGTATTGTTGTTGGTATTTAACATTAAAATAATATTTCTTTCACGTGTCGTAGAGTGTAGGCCTAAATTGTCATCACGCCCATCACTCCAACCTCGCGCCTCTGGGAATGGTGGCCGCCACAAAGCACAAGCCAAAATTTCCAAAACATCATCTTTATCGATTAGGTTAAACTAGCCATGAGAACTCTCCAACTATCGCTTGCCACGTGTACGGTAGAGGTGCTTGGATCATATTAAAATATTAATATGTCGACGACGTATGACTTTCATCCTATCCAATGATGTCATGTCTGCTGTCAGAGGGCGGAAGCCTTAGCCCCATAGTGAAACGCCTTCGGCGTAATTATATATGTTTGCATAATTAATTAGAAATTGGAAATTATTTCTAAACGATAATTCCATAAAATTTGTGATTTGATTTTTTTTTCATTTACAAATTAACAACTATCCAATTAAATAATTGGAACAGTAAAGCCAACAACTACAACAATAGTTGCGACAAAAACTCGACACTCCTGTCCATATTAAAGTCAAATTTTCAAGAATTTTTTTATTATAAAGACAATGGTATCAACCACAATATATATATATATATATATATATATATATAATCAGACATACACAGTCGTATGATAATTTGTGCTTGGCTGATCGAATGCAGAACATGCTGGAAACTTCGGTCAGAATAAAAACCAGGAGATCCCATAGGCGTCATACACAAATTCATCCCCGTCTCCCTATGCCTGTCACAAAATATATTAATTCAAACAAATCTCATATCTCAATTGGAACCAAACAACTTAATCGAGAGCTCAATGAAAATGAAAATAAATAAATAAATTACTAGGAGTTCTTATTTAACGTGGATTTGGGTCTAACTGAAGTGGATTTGACGAGCTTGGTGTCCTGTTTCTTGACGGATTTGTGCTCGTTGTCGAGCTGCTGCTGCAGAAGACTAGAGTTTTCATTTTCTGCAATGATCTGCAACGAGGGTGTCCATGTCCTCACGCGTTTTAAGCTCAGATCCATCCCATTTGACGGTCGCGAGTTTGAGGTCGGGGGAATAATTGAAATGAGGGGGCTGGGCGTGTAAGAGCAGGTAGGTTTTCCCTCCCTGTAGCTCATCGTTCATGGAGAGACTCGATCCGGGGATGTAGGGGACGCGGTAGTGGTGGGGATATTGCAGGATTAGTTCACGCACTGTGATGGGGGTGTGGAAACGGAGCGATTCTCCATTAGGGAAGATGATCTTCACCTTCTTCTGCTTCGTCTTCTAGCCGAAAACCCATCCTCATAACCTGTTAATGACACCCATGACCCCCCTCTCTCTCTGTTTATATATAAAATAGAGCTGCTCTGTAGATGGAAGGAAAAAGGAAATTTCATTGATCTAAATGGGAAAATGTGACGCGGGCTTTCCGTTTGATCACTCACGTTCCAAAGACGGATGAGATAAGCAAGAATGACAACTCAGACGCGGATAATAAACCCCACTGAACATTAATAAAGAAGAGCCGAAAATGTTGAAATATCAATGGATCATATTAAAATATCAATATGTCGACGACGTACGGCTTTCATCCTATTCGATGTTGTCGTGTCTACTATCGTCCGAGGCGAAAGCCTCAGCCCCATAGTGAAATACCTTTGGCATAAAATAGGTCTAAATGGTGAGCAAACTCACAATAATCAACCAAAATAGAGAACTACACCCACAACATTAGTTCTCCTTTATTGGCGGCAACTATTAGAGACCATGAAACTAATTTTTCAATTTTGTTCGCTTTCTAAACTTATTTTTTTTTTGGATTCGTCATCATTAGAAAATTGCTTTCCGTCCTTGAAACCTTAACAAAGAACAAAACACTTTGTAAAATTAGAGGGAGTTAATTGAGGCATGGGCTATTGCACCATTATTGTCAAGCCTATTCGTACTATTAAAGGTTAGGAGCGTCATGGGTAATAATTGGAGTGGATGTCCTTGAGACAATTATAGTTAATAAAATTTTCCTATCATATAAATAAGTAAATGTCATTTGTATTATTATATTTTAAAATTTGCATCATGATGAAATGAATCACAAATTTAGAGAAACTCTCATACAAAAATAAAAACTATTTTATTTATAATTATCATCGAAGGAGACAAAATCTTTCATGGATGAAGAGAATAGATCGTAGGAGGTGCTCATAATGTAACAAATACAATATTTCTATAAAAGGTTGTTTGCATGTCCAATTTACCATACCAAGTTGGTGATGGCACTCAAATCCACAACAAAGTACCATTTTTCCACAAAGCAATAAAATAATTATGTAGCTCCCATAGTTTTGTGAAGAGTGGTATTTAGACCCGACCATAAATTCCTCCATTAAAAATGATAGAAATTTCCCTAAAAAAATTGAATAGAGAATTAAATATTTCTTACCTTCAATTACACTTGCCTCTACTAGCTAATACACCATCAAATATACTTGATCCTTTCCTAGAAAAATTACACATCTACATAACTGGAGCTACATCAAAGAGTGGGTAACAATACCGACATAATCATATGAGCTCAAAAATATGTCATATTGGTTTTTACTTGAAAGAAGTTATAATACCTTTTAATTGAATGCATAAAATTTATGTTAATATATAATAATATTAATAAATGGGTCAATTAATATTTAAACTTTGGGTAAAAATTTTAATGTTATTTTCTAAAAAGTAGCTTACACTAAGAGAAATCTTTAGATTTAGGTGCCCTTTAAGCGTAAGCACCATAGGAAACCGCTTAGTCTTCTTAGGGCTTAATCCCACCTTGAGCCCATATCATTTTGAACAATTTAAAATTAAGTAGGAATTCTAGTACAATGCAAGTGTCGTAACCTTTGATGCAACAAGTAAATGCTAAATGCTCTCCTCTAGATACTTGAATTATGTTTTTGTAAAGAGAATTCTCTTGAAATAATGAATTTATTATAACTCCAATGTGTCACAAATGTACTAATGCACTTATGTATTTATAAACATCTTGAATTCAAATTAGGAATTTATTGGACATGCATGATGATACACGATGAGTAAATAATGCTGAAAAGGGGGACACAAACCTCGAGGCACTCAAATCAAGGGTCAAATGGTCCCACAAAAATATTTCAAAATTATCTTAGTATGAGCCTAATGAACCATACTACTATGGTTTGGAAAAATTTTCTAGAAAAATGGGAAATAAGGAAGGAAGAGTGAGAAGCCATAAAGGAGAAAGAAACTATGAAAAAGAAACTCAAAAACTTTGTCTTTAGATATATTGTGAAGATTAGAAAATAGATACAAGGAAGATAGAGTTAAAAATCTAATATGACACAACTTAGGAACATGTCAAAAGTAAAAAAAAAAAAGTACATGTGGCAACAAGAACCTAATATATACCAATAATCAACAAACACCAAATACAATTTAGAATTATAGAAATTAGCTAGTCATCTACCAAAAATTAGGTGCCTTCATATTGTCCCACTTTGATGTTGATCCATATGATCCTTATTGAGGAACACCGGTCTACAATATTCCCTAAATATGTTATAATAAATTGCATTGCATAGAGTAGGTCGAGATCTTTGTTGGGTATATTGATTACCGAAAATAAAGGTCATATGCATATTTTATTACACACTCGAAAGTTTGGGCAATTTGGTAAAAATATGAAACGTGTGCGCAGTGTTTGAGATGACTTGGATGCATGCACACTCTCCATGTGGGCCAATCAAACAATGACAAGTGATAATATGGTATTGAACAAAAAATTGTTGTGCCATCGGTCTTCGACACTTGTTACCAGATGGGTGGGCCCCACTATTTCTTGGCCGGTGGCTCTCACCAGGTCAACACACTCTTTTTATAGAGGGGTGCCTTTTCCTCCATTTCTTCATATCACCATTATCAAACTTTTGTATTTAAGTGCCTTTATTATTCACCACACTATGCATGTGGGATATTAAGCATTGTATTATAAATCATGCTAAGAATTTTACTATGCATTTTAATTAAGTTACAATGCTCAACTCACTAATTCAGCTTGGTATCTTGACCGCCTACTTAATCTTTAGCTTGCCACCTCATCAACTCACCAGCTCCTCACATATCTTGCACCGTTCAATGCAGATCAACTCCCTCGTCCAACTCACCAAACTCCTCGCCAACATCCTCCATACTTGGCCAACTCCCTAACGCTCACCAACTTAGTGAGCCCAAACAACCGCCCAACATAGCCAACACCTGTTGTTAAGCACAAGATAATACTGAGAGGGGGGTGAATCAGTATTATGATATTTTTAAATTAACACTTAATCTCAGAACCGTAATCACAATTAATCAATTTCATAGTGAATATATCAAAGCAATCAATAAATGCAAATAGACACAGATTTACGTGGAAACCCTTTCAGGAGAAAACCACAGAGAAAATCTTCTTTATTATATTTCTCAAATGTTTGTAGGCACCAACCTACAGGAGACACCAATCCCCAAATTACAATTTTGTAGGCACCAACCTACAGGAGCACCAACCCCTTCGAATTCGTGAGCACCCACTCACAGGAGCACCAACCCCTTATCAAAAATTCCTCTTACCACCATGGACTTGTTGCTTATTCAACGAGTGATGGTTTTCTTATTTGGATCTGCACTTCACACTTTTATTTTCAGGATTTGCTGTACTTTATTACAAAACTCACTTAGAATACTCAGTCTAATTATCCCAACACCTTCACATATATAAGTCGCTGCAATTTTTCATCTTTACACCTTTGAATCTTCTCTTCTTCTTATTACTCTTCTCTCTTCACTCAAAATATTCAATGTGTGTGCTTGTCTAAAACAAATGATTCTATCTCCTTATATATCCTTCTCACATCCTTTCGAAAAGACACATCATTCCAACCAACACAACCTTTCCATTATTTAATTAACACAACATAATTAAGTGCATTAGTCGGCTAAAACCAAAAGTAATTAATGCAGCCCATAACAATTATTAAATGCACATTAAACAATGCAATTAACCCCTTGATAGGAGCACTGCCCCTCCTTAGACAAATCGTTGTCATCATTAAATCGCTGCCAACCATCATTAAATCTTCTTTTTCACCATAAAACATGGCATATGAACACCTTAAAATGCTGATATCTCTCTCCTATGTACAACTGTGTATATCTCGCTTATACCATGATAATCCTTACACAAAAACACTTCTTTTCATATATTTAAACTTTCATTTTCTACCCTTCTATACTTCTGGTTATTTCCGTTACTTTCTACCATTTCCGTCAACATCCGTTAGTAGTTCCGTCAGCTTCCAGTTACATGATTCCGTTAACCAAATACATCAATGATTAAGCCTTTGACATCAATGACAATATTTCCAACACCTAAATCGGCCACTATGTGGTGCCAACCAAAAGCGGCTGATTCCAATGTAAATTACTAGTCTCCCTAATAATAAACAAAACCGCCCCACTTACCCGATGAATGTGGGATTTTTTCCCCATTTAGTTAAAAACGTGGCGTTAGATGTTAGGGGATATACTCCTAACCACTTGGATATTAAAAAATATAATCACCATTATGCCATAAGCGCTTACTAAGTGTATAAATAAAGGAGTCACTATATGAAGAGGAGAATCAGAGGTTTGTGTAAGCTTAGAGGGATTTTGAGAGAGCTTGGGACATTTTTGTGGAAATTTTTGAAAGGAGACCAAGGTTGTTTTTACAGGTAGAATATTGTGACAGTTGAGGAAGATCATTAATTGCCTTGTACACCAAAATTGTAAGTGTTTGAAGGTTATTTTAATAGATTAGTCCCATTATTATGGACCTAGAGATGTAGGCTTCATGCCAAACTCCATTATCAACGGATTATATCATTATTCTCTCGCATTTTTCTAGATTTTCTAATTTCCATAGTTAGCTCCATGATTTTAATTAATTATTAAATTATGGAAGTTGTAATATTGATTTTAAATCTGAAAAATCATATTTTTAATATTTTTTTCAAAGTGTGTTTCGAATTACTTTTTGATTATGAATCGATTGTTATCATAGCTGGTATATGATCAATTTATCGATGAATTTGGATTACAAGTTTTTGGCACGTATGTCGATAAGGTTCCACTCCAAAAAAGGTGAAGGTGAATTAACAAGATTTGATCCATAAATTGGATCAAGATGGTCATGAAGTGTAGATATGGCCGAGGATAAAGAAGAAGAATTTCATCAATCCTTCATGCAAATGAAAGAGATGGTGGAGGAATTGTATCGAGATCGGAGAAGAAAGATGGAGAAAGAATCCAAGAAAGGTAAAAACCCTAAAAATAAGAGTCATCTTCTTCATTTGAATCTGGTTCTCCGTCTTCAAAAAGTGGTAAACAAAATTATGATTTTCTTCCTTCATTAAAACTAGATATTAAGTTTGAATTGTAAATGTATAATGGAGAGCTTAATGCGAAAAGTTGGATAACTAGATCAAACAGATTGAAGTATATTGTAGGGTTCAGAAAATTATTGATGACGAAGAAAAATTCATCTGGTGACTCTTCAAATGGGTGGCACAACACTCATCTAGTGGGAGAGTAAGCTTCAAGAGATTGATGAGAAAAAAGGTAAAAAGTATCTTCTTAGAATGATTTTGTTTCTGAATTAAGACAACAATTTTATCCTTTGGGTTATATGCAAAAACCATGATGGATTAGAAAATTTTAAGGAAAACTAAGGGACAAAGTGTTCAGGACTATACACAAGAGTTTAGAAAAAGGGCTCTCATTTTGGGTATTTCTCTCCATACACAAGAAACATTGTTGAAATATATTGGTGGGTTACATAGTTATTTGAGACATATGATTCTTGTGCTTAATCCTACTAACCTTGATGCGGTGTGTGTGCAAGCTACTCATTTGGAAGCAAGAGGGAAAATGACCAAAGATTCATCTTTGAAAAATAAGAACAAGCAATTTAACAACAAAGAGAAAGGTTTGAAAGAACAAGGTAAAGGAAAGGGTAAGCAAAATACTAATTCTACTATTAAGAAAGAAGATGATAAACCATTTTTTAATCATTACAAAAAGAATCATGATGAATCTAAGTGTTGGAAGTTACATCCGAAACTTAATCCTAAGTGGTTTAATAAGAAAGGGAAAGAAAAGAAGACCAACGTTGTGGTGTAACATGATATTGGATCTAATTCCGGTGATGAAACCAAGATCACAACCATGGGTTTACAAGGTTGTAATTCTTCCTCTTCTTCTAGCACTAGTTCATCTAATGTTGCATCTTCTTCTAAACAACAATATATGCATGATGAGAAGAAAATAAATGAGCTTTTCCACCTTAGAGTTGTTTCTAAACATACTAAAATAGACACTCTATTTGATAGTGGATCTCAAGCTAATATAATTTTAGAGGAGGTTGTGAAGAAATTGGGACTCCAAACCAAACCACATCCTAAGCCTTATCCTTTGGGTTGGGTTTGTGATGATGCAAAATTACAGGTAACGAAAACTTGTAGATTCAGATTTTCCATTACTGACAAGTTCATTGATGAGGTTGATTTGGATGTTGTTCCATTAGACATTTATGGTGTGGTTTTGGGAAATCAATGTATTTATGATCATAAAGTAATCTTCTATAGGGAAGAGAATAAATACTTACTTTTCAAATATGGGATTGAATATATTGTTAGAGCTCATCGTGTGAAAACAAGTCTTTCTTTGGTTTTGTAGGACAGATGAAAAGGCTTGTAAATTCAAGCAAGAATTTTTTACTCATGGTGATCAAATCCAAAGAGAAAGAACATTCCAAGGATTTTGAGGATTGTGATCCTAAACATCAAAATGAATTGATTAAAATTATTTCTAACTATGATGATGTGTTTCAAGATCCATAAGGTCTACCTCCTAAAAGAGGGGTTCAACATGAGATACAATTATTACAGGATGCACCTCTTCCTAACATTGGTATGTATATATTTTCCATGGTTGAGAATGAGGAAATCAAGAAGCAGAGATGTAACTATTGGTAAAAGGAGTTATCTATCCAAGTTCATCTCCTTGCGGTTTTCCTATCATTTTGGTGCATAGGAAAAATGATGCATGCCGTATATATGTTGATTTTCATGTCTTGAATAAGATCACGGTGAAAAATCGGTACCCTCTTCCTCACATTGATGATTTATTGGATCAGTTGAAAAATGTTGTTTATTTCACTAAGTTATACTTAAGAAGTGGATATCATCGGTGAGAATCAATAAAGGTATTATTTGGAAAACTAATTTTAAAACAAAATAAGGTTTGTTTGAATGACTTGTTATTCCTTTTGGGTTGTGCAATACACTGAATACATTCATGTGTGTGATGAATGATGTTTTTAGGCCATTCATTGATGATTTTGTGATAATCTACTTAGATGATATTCTAATTTTTAGTAAATCATGGGATGATCATGTCATTCATATTCAGAAAGTCTTAGATGCTTTGAGAAAGGAGAAATTATATCTGAAGATGTCTAAATGTGAATTTGGGAAAACATATTTGATTTATTTGGGTTATGTTGTGGGACATGGTAAATTGAAAATTGATCCTGCAAAAGTTGAGGTCATTGTTAACTAGCCTAAACCCAATAATGTAATAGAGGTTAGGAGCTTTCTTGGTGCAATTCAATATTGGAGAAAGTTTATTGCTAACTTCTTGTTTATTGCATCTCCTTTGCATTATTTGAATAACATTAAATATGTCTTTCAGTGGGAGGCAAACATCAAAGAGATTTTGATACACTGAAAGAGAAAATAAGTACTGCTCCTATCTTAGCATTTTGGATTTACAACAGTCATTTTAGATTGAGAAAGATGCCAGTGAATATGAAACAAGACTGTCTTGATGCAGAATAGGAAGCCTATTTGTTAGCATTTTGAAAACTTCACGAGTGTTGTAAGAAACTATCCAACCTATGCTAAAGAGTTGTATGCATTGTCATAGAGTGTGAAAAACTAGATCCTCTACTTTATGGGAAAGGAAACAATGAATGATACGAGATCATCAACCCCTCCAACATCTCCAATCACATACCAAAATACAAAATGCTAGGCACTTCCATTGGATGGGTTTCCTACAACAATTTCATCTTGTGATCAGGTATAAGAAAGGTATACAAAATAAGGTTGTTGATATGTTATCTAGACCTCCAGTTGTTGTTGCATATGTTATTTTACAACATAGTTCTCTAGTTCATGACAATTACAAAGAACAATATGCTAATGATGCTGATTTTAAAGAAGTGTATGAAGATTTGATGAGTGGTAAACAAGTAGGAGAATTGGACTATCATGTGCATGATGGAATCTTGTATCATTCTGGTAAAATTTGTATTCTACGGGATGAAAGAGTGCATATGATTAGGGAAGCTCACACTTCTCTTATATCTGGTCATTTGGTGTTGGTAAAATAGTTACACATTTACAAATGTATTGTTATTGGCCTCATATGCATAAAAATGTAGCCATATATAAAGGGATGTATCTTTTAGGCTTTCCCATGTCACGGAGAAAACATAAATGTCTATATGTGGGTGTGGATAGATTTAGAAAAATGTGTGTGTTGATTCTTTATGCTAAAAAAATTAGTGGTGAAGGGACTACACACTTATTCTTCTAATAAGTATGGGTTCATTTTGGTTTTCCCACTTCTATTATTTATGATTGGGATTTTAGGTTTCTTGGGAATTTTGGTCAACTGTGTGGGATTTTATGGACACCAAGTTGAAGAAAAGTATTTCCTTTCATCTATAGAACAATGGTCAAACAAAGGTCATAAACCACACAATGATGCATCTACTCAGAATTTATTATGGTAAACATCCCAAGTTGTGGGATAAACATTTGTATTATGTACGAAATTGTAGACACAAAATCTATGAACTTGGGTACACTTCTAGGTCCTAGAGCATACTAATATATACATGATTCCTAAGTAATAAAACTAGTGATTGACAACGTATTTTGGGTCTTTTTGCTATGTCTATTATACTTTTATTGGCCTTACACACACTCTGAAACTGTTAGTATTTGATTGATTTATCATTTATGTCCTCGAGACACTAGTTCCCATTTAGGAAAGAAGTTATCGAGAACTCTTGTCCCTTTTGGGATATCTTGACCCTCTTTATCCCTTTCTCACTCTTTTGAGTCTCTTTTACTTCTTGGGCATCTTTTACACTTTTGGTTCATATTTTTAGTTGTCAATTATGAAATTTAAACAAGGGAATCATATATACATAGTTATAGATCTCAAATAAGGGGCTAAAAACTAGCATGATCTACTATCACCTAAGTTTACATCCAAAGGCACAAGATCATTACATATCATCCATCCAACACATCAATACAAGGAACAAGGGTTACATCACTCTACATACACAACATAGGAGGGTAATTCTATTCTATTCTATCTCACACATTCTATACATTTATTATATTCTAGATGTAGCCCACTATCATTGTGAAAGTTGTATAAGGGCATTCTAGGGAATTATTACACACACTTTTAAAACACAACTACATGGAGTCTAAAATATAGTGCAATGCTTTGTACTAAGTGTCTTTGGGTGATCATCGAGGTTAATATGACTCCCCATTTTGAATATTTATTTTTAGATTTGATGTGGTTTATGAGTATGTGCAACTAGGTATCTATTTTACAGGTTACATGTGTGAACAATGACATTGGGAAAATCTAGGTGACAAAAAGAGATCAATAATGAAACTCCTCCTACACATAAAATATCATAACCTAAACATTTATAGGTTTCTAGTACCTCCAGTGAACCTTGACAACAATCCTAATGTCTGTCTCACTTTATTCACCTACATAGATCAATTCCAAATCACTCAAAAACAAGCTAAGTCATCTATATCTCTCATTTTCTTAGGGTTTCATATCATTGCATGCTTGTTTATTGTCCATTTATTGTATTTTATTACTTGTCTATCATACACTACAATAGTTACTCTGTAATTAATATTTAATTTAATTTATATTAAATCATTTAGTAAACCCACTCACTTGAACCCTACCTTTCATCTAGCAATTCTTATGATTCTTCTCCCATGGTTATGACTTATGAACCCTTTTATCGATGAATATCTTCATGACCTCTAAGACCATATTGATGAACATCCTCAAGACTTATATCTCTTACTATTTGTTTCCTGTGAGGAAGCCACTAATCTAGCTCAACTCAACCTCTAGTCTCTACTACTACTTCTATTCCTATTGTGACACAACTTCTTAATTCCACTCTTCCATGTACCTCAATTTTCCCATTTATATGCCTACCCCTACCAATCATTTCACCTTGCCCATTACTTCTCACACATGACAAGTCTCTTCTTTAGAAACTCAAGACCTAGCATCTTTATACCAAGATATACAAATCCAAATATGTCAATTACAACAAGCTACTTCACATTCTTCTCCATCTCTAGACTCCTCACTTCTCCTTCATAGCCCTTTCACACCTGCCATATCCTCTTATCCAGTTCCTCCTAACTTCATTTCACCCAAGATTCCTACCTTCAATGGGCATTGTGACTCTCGGAGCATCTTCGATATTTTCATATAGCATGTCTTGATTATGTGGATGACCTCACATTACTGGCTAAATTATTTCCTAGAAGTTTGCAAGATTACGATATGTGATGGTTTTATGATCTACTTGTTCATTCGGTAACCTCCTTTACATAATTAGATGATGATTTCCTTGCTCACTTTTCTATCAATATTGACACTAAGATATCTTATGCATAACTTTCTCAACTCAAATAAGGATCAAACAAAATTTATTAGACTATGTATTATGCTTTTGTAAGAACAACCTTGCTAAGATGACCAATGTACTAGTTGACTCTAAATTGCAAGATCTATTTATTCAAATTCTCTTACCTCCACTTCAAGAGAGTTTTATCTTTGATACCTCTCCCTCATTTGATCAATTATTCCATACACTCAAATTGCAAGAAGGAAAACTTTTATCTATGGGAAAATTGAAATATTATGATGCTACTTCAACCTCATCCTCCAATAGGTTTCAAGCTAAATCCATTGAACCCTATATTGATGTTGTTGTCATTGATGACATGGTGCATTGATGGAAAAGAGTGAGTGATGAGGTGTTAACTCTTCAAGGGTATGAAGGTTGATTGGTAGTTCCTTTGCAAAGTTGTTTAGTGCCCCACAAGGTGGTCTCGGTGCATTTTTAGAAGTCATGATGAATTCAAGGTTTTTCATCTTAGTTTGTGCAATTGGTGTCCATTGGATGTATGGAGATGCTTGGTGTGTACTTCTCAGGTATCCTATAGGTCAAAAATGATTATTCAAGAGTGTTCAAGGGCCTCTATGATGGAAAATAGATCAGGTCTCATGACCCATTGTGTTAACTAGCTCATTTAAGCCTAGTTCAAGGACCCAATATGGCGCATGAAGAAAAATCAGGCTATTTCAAGCCAATGCAATCATGGGAGGAGTATAGGTATATTTCCTGTAGTCCTCATATGAAGCTATAGGTCATAAAACAACATTTGGAGGCATCTTTATGGTCACATGCATGAATGTCCTTGAGAATAAACATTATAGGCATGGAAAAATGAGTTTGGTTATGAATGTATAGGTGCATTCATGAGAAACCAAGACTCGGGACATATGGAGGGAGTTTTTGCAAGATTAAGGACCAAGTTTCATGAAATGTGAAGAATATTTTTGAAGTTATGAAATTTTTAGCTCTACTTTTGGAGGATCAGGAGGGCCGAATGCACTAACAAAATAATAATGTATTCTCTATATTGTTGCATAATACATTTGGCTAATATATAGCTAGTACAATAGGAGAACTACTTCCTAGAAAATAGGAAGTCAAACAAACAACTTACCCGTTTATATAATTTATGGGTATAAACAAACAATAGAATATATTGTTTTTACAATAATATATTACAAAATAACCGTAGTAAGTAATAATTTACTATACGGTAAAAACCATAAGCTCATGTAAACAATAATTTTCCTAACATTCCCCCCCTTAGTGTTTACATGATAGGAAAAGAACTTTCACACTTCCTCTACAGCCTGCTTGCCCGTGCTTGCTCATGATCTTAGTACACACTCGATCCAAGGTATAAGAAGAAACACATCAAATTCTTATCAACCATGCACTTTATCAGGGAACACATCTGACCAAAGAGGATGGGAACATGCTCAGGAATCATCTGCTTATCAACTAGTCACTCTAGGGAACACATCTGACCTAGCAGTGTGGGAACTCAAGAAGGAACACATCTAAATAACCTTCAATGGTTTTCCAGAGGCTAACCACAAACCTAGGTATGAACAGGAACACATCTGATTGTTCAACCTCTTCAAGACTCATGATGCTACATTTCATTGTGCTATCTATTCTTCACTATGTTATTACATTGGGAATTATGTAGGAATAGCCACATCTACTAGTGAATAGGAAAGAACCTTTGTTCTTATTTCTCACACCATACTAGAAATATGAAAAACAAAACTGAAAACAAACACACTTCACACATGTGCCACCAAATCAATGAAGTGGCCCATCATGACGGTGATGAGAGGTCACCGATTTACCTTCAATCTCCATCCTCCTTTTATATGCTATTAGCTCAATTTGAATTTGACTTGGACGCTCAATAGTTTCCACATTGGGTTTATTTTGTCTCCCCCAAAATGTGAAATAATTTATTTTGCGGACATCGGGTAACACCAAAAATGCATCCGTGAGGCAATTTTTATTTTATTTTTCAAACTTTTACAATGACTCAATTTTTTTGACTCTTTTGACAAAAAATTACTAACACAAAATAATTACACTTAAAGACTAAAACAATACTTTATCGACTTTCACAAATGAAGAAGACATAAAATGACAATACGAAACCAAAATTTAAAAAATAATATTTCATTTTTTTTTTATGTTTTGACTTACTTGACTTTAGATGACATTATTACTTTGACACGACAAGACAATACTCTTATTAAACTAGGTTTGAATATCATGTAAACTAGTACTGACCTATGACCTATCACTAATCACCTAAACATCGGGAACACCTTAAAAAGAATTGACAATATATGAACTTAAAAAAACACCACGAATGAGTAACAAAACCACGAATTTATCCAAAGTTCGGCTAGACTCTTATGGGACACACTAAATACTAAAACCACGTAGATGTAAACCACTCCTTTAAAAAAATTCTGAAAAAACAGCCTTTTGACAAAACCTTATAATAAATACGTCAAAGGACTAATTCACTTCATCAAATCTCAGGAACAAATTTGCACTAAAGATTATGACTCATGGGGGACCAAGTACCTTCAGCTGTCGATATTTCGGTGCTAAGATGACCTGAGCATACCAATGTAAATTGAGGTAGCTCGGTTGGCGTCTAACGATGATGCAATAGGCTCGACCAATGAATGCATAGGTCTACATAAAATGTGGGCGTTGGTGTTGGAAGATCTGTTTTATCACACCCGTGAGCTGAATCACATCCATCTACAACCTCGACGTCTACAATCATACGATTGCCATTGTTTTTTTATCATTTTCCCACTTCTTTTAACGTCGAACCAGACCATGGACAAAACAACGACCAACTCTTCATCGGAGGGGTAATCACTGGCACAATTATCTGATATACCTCTACTGCCTGTGCAATTTTCTCTTTTGCTTGTAGATCCTATCAGCCATGTTGTACGTTTTAATGTTGTCATGGGGAGGAGACTCTTTGGTATTGTGTCGTCTTGGAGAATACAATAGAGCTCAAAAAGTCTTAAAAACAACCAAAGTGGAGTCGTCGTCATGTGGTAGTGGCTGAGCCTATCTCTCACGCACGTTTGCAGAGAGATAGGCGGATTCGAACTTGCGACCTGCAAAATACAAGGCAGGAGGCCCACCACTCTGCCACAGCATTGGTTAATTAAAATTTTGAGTGGTAGCCGCCTCAGCTACGATATTGGCCACAATGACGAATGTTAAAACATAGCTATGTAACCACGTTGAGACCCGATGATTTTCTCAATGTGAATACGAATTTGAGAAACCCGTGATTACCACTTTGAGATGTGTACAAAAACTAAATGCAAATGATAGAACAAAATTTTGAATGCTTCACTCAATAATTCATATGGAGTGGGAGAAAGGCATGTGCAAACTGTGTTAGAAGACCAAAGATAATGCCAATATCACAAGATTCAATCACCAGCTCCAACAAATAAATATTGCACACTTATCTTCAAGATAACACGTCCCTTCAGAGTGTCTTGACGCCAATCACGGAGATATAATGCACAAAAGCACGGCTTGTAGTAAGGACCGATTTGGATGAAAAACACAGTGCAAGTTAGGGAAGAAAAAATTTCGATGCAAAGATCATGGTGTAGATGAATTTCACGGGTTCGAATGCTTATTAAGGAGTTAAATTTGACGGCCGTTTAGACGTTTTTTGTGATTTTAGACGTAAAATACTTGTAAATATTTTATTTAACCATCACACGTGACTTGCACATTTAAAACATGACCGTCAATTTTTATATAGGTTTGTATATAAATTATAAAAATATATGTAAATATATATATAAAAGATATAATAAATATAGAATAATTAGTAAAAAATAACATTATTTTGTGTTTTTGAAGGGCAATATTGAAAAATTACCATCACCTAAAAATTGTTTGACATGCATAGGTGGATGTCAAATTCAACCCCTCATGCGTATTACCATGAATGAAGTGTGAAAGTCTGCAGTTCAAACAATTACGTGGAGCATTGCAAAAGATAGCTATCACAAATCAAATCTTTAGACTACAACACATAGAAGACTCTCATAGAAAACTCTCATGGATAATTTCTCTCTCGGACAAACGTGCTCGATATCAAACTGGAGGATCGAGAGCCAAACACATTAACAAAATAATAATGTATTCTCTATATTGTTACATAATACATTTGGCTAATATATAGCCAATACAATAGGAGAACTACTTCCTAGAAAATAGGAAGTCAAACAAACAACTTACCCATTTATATAATTTACGGGTATAAACAATAGAATATATTGTTTGTTACAACAATATATTACAAAATAACCGTAGTAAGTAATAATTTACTATATGGTAAAAACCATAAGTTCATGTAAACAATAATTTTCCTAACACTACCGAGCTCCCATAATACATCCTATCAACTCGAGGGTCATCCTTCAAGAGCTCAAAGGTATGTAAAAGGGTTGCATGGTCACTTAATCATTTTTCTAGTGATACAAAGACTTCATCAAGAACATTTCAGAGGTGGGATTAAGTAAAATGATGGCTTAAGATTTATGAATAATCCTTAAGAGTGGAACTCAATCCAAACCCTCCACATACCCTAGAACTGAAGCAATGGAAAAAAATGGATCTTTTGGTCTTCAAACCTCATGGAAATTTAAATTTGATCATATCGAAATTACAAAGGACTCCTTCTAGTTGATATGTGCATTAGTGGCATGCTCCAAATTAGTCATTATAGTACTAATTTCCCATGTTTTGAAGAAATTTGTCTTTTCATCATCTATGGCGTAGGTTTGCATGAAATTCTCGATGTGCAAGCTTGTAAGTGAAGTGTTATTAATTTACATGAAAATATTAAGGTGATTCATGTGAAACAATTGAGTGAAACTTGGCTATCTCAAATGGTTATCTACCCCTAAGGGATATAAATGCCAAAAATCAGTCTTTTGAATATGAGAAAACCTTGATGAAATAACATGTTCTTAAGTGCTAAATGACCATACATAGGTGGTATAAGTTCAATACAACCTATTCAAGCCCATAACTTGGAGAGATGAAGTGCCTTTGTGCTTTAGTACTAATGATCCAAAACTAGTTTTTTGGGATAGTCAAGAAGGCCTATTGAATAGTCTTGAATACTTGTATTTATTACATACATCCTATGCAAAGAATGGTTGTTCATGGAGTAGAGGTTCCCTTTGAAATTTATATTCGGAGGTTTGTGATGAAAATGAGTTCACATCTTAGATTCAAAGTGGAGCAAGACTGGTTCTTGAAGCTCAAAACTCATCCCGAGTAGTCCTTGGAATTCAAGAAATTTTGATCTATTTTCCATGGTATGTAACAAGATATGGACTTAGTGAGTTGAAAAACATCCATAGCATCCTTGAAATGTGTCTCAGAAGTCATGAATATCTGGGTAAGTGTGTGTGTTTTCTCAATCTTTGAAGATGTCAATATGTATATGAAAATAAGTGTATACCTTGCTCCAACGTACACTTCATAAAGAGAATGAGGATGATCTCGCCACTTCACGAGTTGAAGGTGATTTACTATTCACAAACAACCTTCCCCAAGCTTTAAAAATAGTTGAAGACTTATTCTTTATTTTTTTCAAGCTCATCCATGACTATCATCTTGGTACACTATGACTGTAGACAATAAATCATGCACTTTGGGAAATTATCTACTCTTGATTACAGACTAATATTCATATGATTACTAAGTAAGAAAAGTACTAATTAACCCATGTCTTTGGCCACCTTTCTTTGCTTTATATTTCCACATTTAGTCTTGCACCCCTAATTTCTCATTTTTCCTTTTTATAGTCCGACTTTTAACATCCCTGACACCAACACCTAGCCAGATGCCAACACTAGGCACCCTCGTCCCTTCCGGGTGCCCTTGTCCCCTTTGTACTTTACTCAAATGTTTTGGCTCATTCTATCCATTTGAGCATATTATATTTTTCAGTAGTTGACCTTTCGAGGTTAATTATGAAATTTAAGCAAGGGAATCATATAAATATAAATTTATGTGATCATAATAAAGGACCAAGCACAAAACATCTAGCTATCACCACCTAAGGTCAGATCTATCAAAAATCTAAGAGCTCCATCAATCCATATAACACCATCGAAGGGACAGCAAGGGTTGGTTATTCTACATACACTTCATAGGAGGGAAGTTCATTCTATTCCATGCACACATCTACTACATTTCTTTACATCTAGCTATTTTCTCACTATCAAGTGTGACACGCACAATGTACCACCTAGTGCGATTTTGCATACACACACAAACTAAATTGGGTTTGAGATGTATTGCAACACTCGCAGTAAGTTCACAATTGTGACAGGTTGAGGATAGTATGAACCCTCATTCTACATGTTTTTTAGGATTTAATTTCTATTTGAGGTTTTTGCAGGCTCATATTTTATCGGGTTTCAAAGAACCTCAATGATCTTGGTACAACCTTCGAGTGAGAAAATAAGACTAAAGATGAACACCTTTATGGCACCTCGAGGATGTTTCCTAAGCATTTATATAGACCCATGTTCCCGAAATAGGTCTAGGGTGCCCATGGGTGCCCTTGTCCCTCTCCAAGCACCCCCATCTAGCCCAATCCTCCATGATTAACTAAAATAAGGATTTTAGATTTAATCTAACTAGTAACAATAATAGAATAATTGATGCAAAATGTAAGATAAGTGCCAATGGATGTTTTTTTAATCTTTAGATGAAATGTAATAAATGAAATAGTAGTGTTTAGGGTACTAACCTAAAAAGTACTTACCTTGCATTGTGTTATGGGACTGTGATGATTGAAAGGCGAGATAGGAAAGAATGTAAAGGTGTGACTCAGAAAATTGTAGCACATGGGTATCCATGCTCATGTCGGGCACTTAGGAGGGGACTAAGGAACATGTGGGCACCTTGGTCATGGTAGTTGGGTGCTCCGGTCCACAAAAAATCTCGAATTTGGTTCTGCGCAGTGTCGCAAGTCCTCTCGTAACACCTTCGTCTTGATTGATATATTGTCGCAATAAACTCACTTATGTCATTGTAGCTGTGTGATGATGATCTACCTGTAAAACCCCATACAAAGCATCAAATACCTAAAAATAAAGATGCAAATGAAGGGGTCAGAATCGACCTTAGCTACCATAATGGTGGACTTACAACTAAGTATTGCACTACATTCCAAAACAAATGTAGTTATGTGTGTTTGTGAGTGCACTGTGTGCCTAATGTAACCTAACGTCAATGACGTAGAAGTAGGGGGAAATAACTAGATGTAAAATGTAAATGGTGGATGGAATAGAAAGAATACAACCATTTCCCTATGCTTGTGTGATGTAGATGTAGAAGATGCCCAAATGTAGTCCTTTTCCTTAGTAGTAGCTAGCTCTTGATAGTAGATAGTCCGCCCATAATGTGGTGAGTATGTTATGTTTATATAGGGATCTCTTGCTCAAATTTTAACACTAATGGCCCGATATGCCAACTAACACATAGGTGAATGAGACCATAAAACCATAGAGACCGACCTCAAAAACAATGAAATTAAATGCAAACATCACGGAAACTAGGGTACCCAAAATCAAGGACCTGGGCGCCCTAGTATAACCCATGGGACTAAGATGATCGACACACGAACATGGAAGAATGTAAAGGTGTCACTCGTAAAATTGTAGCACATGACGATATCTCGTATATATTGGGGCACTTAGGAGAGGACTAGGGCACTTGTGGGCACCCCGTCCGTAGTCCTGGCACTCGGGTCTCAGTGAAAAAATATTAGGATTTGGTTTGTAGTGTCACAATTCCTCTATAACACCTTCTTCTCGATCGATATATTGTCACAATAAACTCACTTATATCAATGTATGTTGATCGGAGAATACTTGTCGTAGATCACACAAGAATTGCATGTGAGAGAAGACCGAGGATTAAGGGCGCGAGGGACAGAAGGACCCGCGCATGGAGGGCAAGTTCAACTTTTGGGACTTAGCCGATTTTGAGCATGAAGACCTATTTTTAGAAGATGGCGTGTGGAACACAACAACGATGTAGAGATGCGCGCGTGCCACACATTGGCTCTATCTTTAGAGGATTAGATCGAGGATTTTTGCATGGAGACTAGCTACGAATAGGATTGTCACTTCAGTTAACTACAAGAGGTCTATAGATAGCACACTTGCATGTGTGGCTATGCCTGTAAACAACACGTGGCTATTAATAGCGTACGACCTATTTTTGAATAGATAAAATGAAGGGAAAGTCCCCACCCTATATATATGATGTGAAGCACATAATAGAATGTATGTGTAGTGGAGAAATACATATATGCATGGAGAGATGGATGTATGAAGGTATAGAGATATACATATATGACCGGATTACTATATCGATCCATGCACATATTATAGATTGGCATTATTGTAAGGAGCTTATGTGTTTATTAATAGATGGAAGATATTGGCGAATCTAAGTATCATCCCGTGTGTAATTGAGAAGTGAATGTTATTAATTCAATCATGATTACTTGTTTAAGCTTGTTCTTTCATAGATCTAAATGTAGCATGCATTGAGAATGGTGGATTAGTTATGGATATATATGTTTCTTCCTCCATCACATTAACATCTTGCTATAATAACCCTAAAGAGGGACCCGGTGCCTTTGCGTGCTTGGAGTGAGTGCTCACCAAGGCCGAGTGATGTGCCAAAGCATTCAGCCGTTATCCAGTAAATTCTAGGCCGCATCATTGGGTTCCGTTGTCGGACCTCTTTTCATTGTTTTCGTGATGGTTCACGATGAAGACGATATCGGTTAACTTTAGCAAGTATCAAGAATGGATACACGATCCGGAGGAAGAATATGCACAATGGTTCGAAAGTGGATCCGAGTTTAACGCACGACTTTGGTAGAACAAAATTTGTATGACAAATTTATATACGAGATATTTTCACTATCTTTCCAATAGAACTATATGAGTGGCTTACTCGCTTATACATCTCAAATGCGGAATTAGAGGTATCACACACTTGTCTCTGGACATAGGAAAATTTCGTGGGCCTTTATGATGTTGATATGATTTAGACTCGCGCTGTGGATACGTGGTTTCATGGTGTTCTAAACAGTTATATTATGGAATATCAAATTTTGAGGTATTCTTGCCCAGAGGTAGCTGAATTCCAATTTTTATGGTATCCTAAAGGACTATATCCTGCAAGGTATTCCATCGCGATCAAGATATTGATGGTAACTTTGAACCCGGAGAGTAAACGATGGCTAACTAAACTTCACCATGAGCGATGGTAGGAAAGATTTGGTGAAAGATGGTAGACCTAGCAAAGAAAGAGGCAGAGAGAGAGAGAGGTGGCTTAAGTATAATGAGGCACACGAGAGGGAGATAGAGAAGAAGCGTTCCGTTGTAGAAAGTATTGCGTTGAGGATAGAGATGGCTCATGAATATCTAGTATGACAAGTAACCAACAAGCTAACTTGGGAAGTAGGAGAGTAGGAGTAAGTCAGGGAGCAAGTACATCAATGGCAGGACATATGACTTCAATGATATTTGAGGAACATTCTTAGGCACATCATCCACACGAACATGAGGGTGCGAATTCACCTTTGGAAGCAAAACTACCTCACAGCCGCACTATAGGGGTTCAATATAGTACTACCGTCGAGCACGGGAGTACATCTATAGGTCCTATTCTAGCTACAGGTGGAGGATCGGGAGGTATGACGGTTCTAGTTCGTGGATCTCGTGGTTCTGAGGGAGAGAGAACATAGGAGGTTCTGGATCGTGTGGTCAAGGCCTGCAATAATCACCAAATATTTATATGGAGATGTCTCTTCATCTTCCAGAATATAGAGGAATAGAGGATGCTTGTCGAATGTGCATATCTCGTGAAATCTTGTGGCACACGAAAGGGATCACGGTTGTTGAGCGTAACACAAGTCAATTTTCTACTACCTCACATGGACGTGCACAACTGGTATAGGAAGTTTGACCCTAATCAAACTTGTGTGGATTATGCGAATACCAAGGATGCTTTCTTGAAAGAGTTCCATATCCTTGAGTTTGAGCAGAAGAGTATAGGTGCACTCAAGGATATCAAACAAGGCACTACTAAGAGTGTATGTGAGTATGATGCCCATTTTAAGACACTTCTATCTAATCTATCTTATGATATTCACGTAATCTAGTATGCACAATGGTTTGTTGGAGGATTGATTACACCATTTAGAAGGGCACCTTCATCACATAAGACATACACGATCCACGTGAAGAACCAAAAGTAGATTTGCGTGTTGAGGTAGTTGGGAGCATTGACACTAGTGTTAGTCCATTCTTAGAGGCACAAATTGTAGCTATGGAAAAATAGTTAGAGAAGCTATCAAAAATTCAGCCCATGAAACGCACTCAGGAATTTGGTGTATAGATTGTGAAGTGGAAGGTCACACCAAGGATAGTTGCCCTCGTAGATCTGTATGCTCATTACTATTGGATTATGAGATATGTCATTTGAATCATGATGCTAGTCACTGTCCTTTATTACAGTGCACGATAAGGAAGAATGTATCCTTCTTTTGTAAAATTTTCCACTCCATGACCCATGATACTGAAGACTGTCGGTTGATTGGTTAGATCCAGGATGCTATAGACATTGGGGTACAGATAGACAAGTGTAATAGATAATTCTAAGGGTAAGAATGAGCACTAGGATTGGGATCATAATCAAATGTGCTATGACAGGAATGAGGGTGTTTTGAAGGAGGTCATGGAAGGGGACGTGGATATCATGGTGGATATGGAGGACGAGGCCGTGGTGGAGGAAGAGGTGAGTTCCCTCATGGAACATGTTATACATGTGGATCTCCTGACCACTATAGGCATGAATTTCCTTAGAATATTACATGTTCTTTTTGTGGAAATAACCATAGCTATGAAGAGTGCCCTGGACTTATATGAGCATCTGAGTAAGCAACATAAGCAAGAAAACAAAGGCACCGGGATGGTTAGAATCTAGCACACGGTAGAAGATCAGTGGATGCCCAAGATAGCATAAGGACCTAAGGCATTGATAATGAAGATTACTACACGAGCTGAAGCGACGCGCGAAGAGAGGCATCACACTAAAGCCCTCGATCACCAAGGAGGAGGTTTTACATGCAAGGCACCTAGATCCCGCTCATTAGAAGGAAGTTTACCAGATACCATGGAAGTGCTAAGAAATATTTAGGGTGAGATACAATACCTCAAGGAGCGAAGAAAGCATCGAGAGAATCCAATATGATATTGATGATCCGAGAGAAGTGTGCAAAATGTTGCGCCAGGAGAACATTATTCCACTATTAGGAAGTTGGTTAAAAGGGAACACTCTGCGTGTAATTATTGAGACCAAATGACAGATTCTGCATGAAAATATTCCCCCGATAGCATTTACTATGACAAAGAAAATAATTTGAATGTCATTGGATGGATAGGCTCACGAGGAAAATATTGATTGATACAGTGTGTGGAAGTAAATGTGCTTACATTAGATGCATGGGTATAAATGGGAAGGCCTCCATCATACCATCATCTAATGTGTTGTTTATGGCAAACCGAACTAAGGCCAATCCCTTGGTGTTATAACCATACAAGGGGCTAAGTTCATGGGGATTTTGAGGTATTAGCACTTCTGCATAGTAAGCAAATAATTTTCCAGCCTTGCTTGAATCCCTCGGTGTTATGCGAATAATGTTGACTTGAGATTCAATAAGGGGTATATCAGCTTGAGAACAAGGAGGAAAGAGTTGTGATACCTCTAACATATGGGAAGTCTACACCATATGTTGAGCCTCTAAGTGAGGAGGACTTAAACAAAATTTATATGCGTGTTATTCAAGACCCAGAGGTCAATGAGCCATCAAAAGAAGGAGTCCTACAAAGGGGAGGATTCTCATTCTATTAGTGATACTACGAGTATTGATTGCGATAATAAATTGATGATACATATGAAATAGTAGGGCACGAGTTGAAAAGCATGGTTGCACGTAAGAATGGACTTCTGCCTCTGTTCGCGATAGGTAAAGCACAATACCTTAGTATACAGAGGTAAAGATATTCTTGTATTTTTAAAATCCATGGAAACACGGTGGATGATCAAATTAAGAGAAGATATATGTTAGTATATACCTTACGCGGGACATCAGCGCACTAGTGGGTAGTACAAAAAGATAATATTATAAAATGGGAAGAGATTGAAGTCGCTCTATCTATTAGGTTTGTAAGGAACAATAAACCTACACAAATATGCACTTATCACGATGATCAACCCGTTTAACATCACATTCAACGTGTGAGAGACTCGGACAGCGGACAAAAGCAATACCACCTTCACTCTTGGTGCATAGATTGTATTCTATGATACAAGGATGCGCACACACCTTGTATGTATACACGTAACTACATCGAGAGACCGGGAACTAGAAAAATTTGACTCGCAAGAATGATCCAGGACCTTTGAATACTTTTCTTCCCAACCTCCAATAAGAGGCATTAAAATTTATCAAGCACTTAACTATGGGAGATAATGCAAAAGAAGAAGAGCATATTCAGGAATTATTTGGTGAGACAGTAGTCCTGGAGTGTGTTTTGAAAAGAAAGAAGAAATGGACTCCATACTACTTGAACACGCTTGCATTGAGAAAGAGAAAGGAAATATGGTTTACACCGTGGATGATGAAGAAGTTGAGAACCTAGATATTGAACATTCACAAGGGGTGCATGAGGTCTTGGATAGTGCAGAAAAGGATACGCATGCCTATCACGAACCCATGAAGACAAAGAAGGTGAATATAGGTTCGAGGCTGAGCCTAAGGAGGCATCATTGAGACTACTGGTCAAACTTGGAGGTAACAAAGATCATTGAGTTACTCAGGATTATCAAGACTTATTCCCTCGAGGGTATCATGAACTTAAAGGCGTGCATGAATCACTTGGGAAATGAAGATAAAACTTAAGGATGGTGCATGACTAGTTAGGAAGTGACCTTATAGAATGAATCCTAATTTATGCGAAAAGGTAAAAGAGGAAATTGATAAAATGTTGAAATCTAGAATTATCAAGCCCCTTAATGAGTCAGAATGGGTTAGTCCAATGGTGATTAGTATCAAGAAGGATGGAAAAATTAGAATATGTGTGGACTACAGGGAGTTGAATGTTGCATGTGTCACAAATCCATTCCCTACGCCATTCACTGAGGAAATACTAGGAAGGAGTGGCAGGGTGCAAAATATATTCTTTCACAGATGGGTTTTCCGGGTATCATCAGGTTAGGATTACTCAGAGGATTAAAAAATACAAATTTTACTACTTTGAATGGGCGCTAGTTTTGCCTATACTTGTGATGCCTTTGGATTGAAAAATGCACCCTGTTGTATTCTCACGAATAGTTTTTCAAGCATTCAAAACTTTATTCACAACTTCTTATAGGTCTACCTAGATGATTGGACAATATATGGGCTTGTGAAAAGATCATTGTGACAATCTGCGCTTAACGCTCTGAATGGTGCGAGACAATTGATTATCTCTTTGAACATCAAGAAGTGCATATTTTCTACACCATTTGGAATGTTAGGACATATAATCAGTAAGGAAGGTTTCATGGTTGATCCAACTAAGGTTGTAGAAGTCATTTTATGCCCTGGAAGTGCCTACCACCAAAGTGAGGTGCGTAGATTTTTAGGTCATACAAGCTATTATAGAAAATTCATCAAAGGGTATACCAAAATTATCTGCACCCTTGGAAGAGTTACTTGAAGGGGAAAGGTACATTTTATTGGGGAGAACCGCAGAGAGCGTGCATTTGAGATATTAAAGGAGAAACTTACTACCACACCCATTCTCGCACTTTCCCTCATCGATAAACCATTTCATGTGCATGTGGATGTCTCTGGCATGGCCATTGGCATTGTGTTAGCTCAACTTGGAGAAGGTATTGTCGATCATCCAATTTGTTTTGCTAGTCGGAAGTCGACTCTGCTTGAATGCAAATTATACAACTACTGAGCATGAAGCTTTGTCAATGATCTATGCATTGCACAAGTTTTGACAATACTTGTTAGCAACACCATTTGTGTTTTATACAGATCATATGGCATTGAAGTACTTGGTAAACAAGCCCATCTTATAGGGGTGCATATGCAGATGGGTACTCCTATTTCAAGAGTTTGACTTCACAGTTGTGGTGAAGCCAGGAAAAGTAATTTTGGACCAGACCACTTGTCTAGAATTCACTCAGGAGAAGAAGCACAAACAATTGAAGAAACCATGCCAGATGCACAATTATATAGGTTACAACGTGCACCCATAGAATTAGAAGACATTGCTATATTTCTACGAACTGGTGTGGCACTAGAAGGAATGAAGGCATTAGAAAAGAAACAACTTGCTATACACGTGACACTATTTATGTTAATCAATGGTGACCTCTACAAGTTAGGCAGAGATGAAGTATTACGCCGTTGTGTATTAGAGCATGAGCGCAAGGATATTATGGAAGAATCTCATGGTGGTATTGCAGGAGGCCATTATGTAGGTGATGTGACTTCCCAAAAGATCCTACTTGTTGGATTATGGTGGGAGACATTGTATAAAGACTATAAAGAATATTGTAAGGTGTGTGATCATTTTCAGTGCCTAGGAAAACTAGGGCAAAGAGATGAGATGACTTTAAGACCAATTACTAGTGCTAGAACCATTTGAGAAATGGGCCATTGACTTTGTCGGACCTCTTTTGCCAACCGCCAGAGATCTGGATTGCTCTATATCATCACTTTTACCGATTATCTCACACATTGGGTAAGTAGCACCTAAAAGGACTATACAATAGCTACATCAGCTAGGTTTCTATGGTAGAATGTTATTACAAGATATGGATGTCCTTTAAGCTTGAAAATTTATAGGGATACACACTTTTTGAATGAGACAATCAGATCCTATTAGATGAGTTTATGGTTACACACCATAAAACTACACCCTACCATCCTTAGGAAAATGGAATTGCTTGAGGCTTTCAATAAGATTTTGAGCTAGAATTTGACAAAAAATTGTGATGTTGGAAGAAAGGATTGGGATGACAAAGTGTCAACTATTCTTTGGGCATATAGAACAACTTATAAGAGGTTAAACAAAGCCACACTGTTTCAGTTGGTGTTTGGCGCATAAGCTGTTCTCCCTATAGAATTTATGTTACCTTCTTTGCGCATTACTTGCGCTTTGGAGGTCTAGCTGATAAGAAAGCTTTAGAAGAGTGTGTTGAGAAGATGATTGAACTAGATAAGTGAAGAGCCATAACACGATGGAGTTAGAAACAAGAAAAGGCTAGGTAGAAGGCATGACATGACATAAACATAAGGGATAAGAAGTTTGATATTAGACAAATGGTACTTATTTATGACTCTAAGTTCTTGCTCCATTCAGAAAACTCAAAGTACATTGGTTGGGGCCGTATGTCATCACTTACATACTTGAATCAAGTGCTTGCTAGTTAGAAGCACTTGATCTAACACGGCTACCCAGCTTACTTTAATGGGAGTAGGATGAAGCCCTACTATAAATAAATCTTCTTGGTGTTTGTAATAAGGAAATATTTCCATTTAGATTAGGTTTTCAATTATGTATTTCCTTAATGTGTTTCCTTTATTGTCACGCATGCTTTGTCAATTTAGTTGTTGTTTTTGTGTAATAAACATGCTTACACGCATGAAGATAATTACTATATGAAGCATGTTTATGCGTAGAGGACTGCACATAATTTTAGTGTGGGGTGGTTATAGTTATCCAAGTAAAATGTTGTGGGAATTGTAATGTGAAAGGAATAAGTCACACGGTGTGCTTTAAGTCAAAAGAAAATTGCTTCTCAAAAGTGACCAAGGATGGAGATGAATGAAAGGACAATATAACACGAGGTAAGCGGAGGCGATGATGACTACCAGGAGAAGGTACAATAATGAGGTACTCGAGTGCAAGGGCACGTAATGAAGAGAAGTCTGTGACTAGAGGGTAGGAAGGTGCGCTAGAAGGTTATAGCTAGGGCGTGAAGATGTACCATGCGGAACAAATGAATTTGGTCAATGAATGAGAGGATATTTGGTAGGTGAAGGAGCAATAAATGCATCAAAATTTGAAAAATTATATAAGGATGGGATGCAGATTCATTTTTACCATTGCGACTAAGAGAATTTGAGGAAAGAGCTAAGTGTGAAGAGTTGAGTGATCGGGTTAAGGTGCGAAGGGTGTGAAACCAAGCGTGACAACCAGATCTATGTGAAAAGAAGCTTGTGTCCCCAGGTGGTGAAGGGTTTGAGTGAAGTAAGGAGACAAAGAGGAGTTAGGGCATGAAGTTTCCACCTAGGGCATGATTGAATTAAGCTAGGGTTTGATTTGCAAAGTTACAGAGTTAAAGAGGAGATGTTTGTAAGGTAAAAATGGCACCTAAGAAGGCATCTGCAGCAATAGCAAAAGGAAAGAAGAAGGTGGTCATCGAGGAGGAAGAGATGGCACCCAAAGTGATTTTTCAAAATGCAATATCCAAAAGGAGTCATCATCGGCCAGGAATGGGATTCACCTATCAGAAAGAGAAAAGTGAGAAAATACAATCACATAAGCTCATGGAGAATAAGAAGGAGCTCGATTCCTTGCTCACTACAAGGATGAACAAATGTACGACGAATGACATGCTGATTTATGATGATGCAGAGAGAAGCTTCTAAAGAGAATTGGGGTCTACCAATTATATGAGCTTTCATATTTAAGGAATTATGAGCCCTTGTATCAATGACTCATGAGCAGAGTGAACAAGGACTTCTTCTACTTTACAGGATGCGAGTTAGAATATCATATGCGTTTATCTCATCGATTACATGTTTGAAGGCCACATGAGAGGACAAAAGAATGATCTCACGAGATAAATCCACAATATTAAAGGCCGGATAGGAGTTGAGGTACACTCAAGGGTCCACACGGTATGGATATTGAGAAATTAAAGAACTGTCCGGTTGTGTAAGTAACAACACACCTTGTTACAAAGTTGAATAATCACAAGCGGTGGTCACAGGTAAATACTATGTGGTTACACATTATGCGTAAGATGTTAGAAGGGGTAATCTATAATATTGCAGGCTACATTACATAAAAAATAGTCAAGGAAGCATGCACGGAGGAAGATCAGCTTTGGGGATGTTCTACTATCACTAGTATTCATGGAAATTGGAGTACCAGACGGGCCGAAGGAAAAGGTATGGGAATACCCCATGGAGAATAAGTCACTAGTTAAAAGGTTTAACAAGTACCTATGTAAAGGGGCCATGACGAGATGATGTCAAGTAAAGGGCATAGAAATGGTACGATAGGATCTATGCAACATTTGGAGAAGAGTGGCGTATCCCAAAGGACCTACCATCATCGAGTAGGGAAACAAGTTCGAGTTTGTTGTATATCAACATTTCTGCATCGCGCACTTCCCAATGAGAGATGGAGTCTAGAGCCCTTGGTGTAAATTACCTCATGCATTCACTTTAAGGTATTTTGAAGCATCTTCACAAATTTATAGACATGCGTGACTCGGGTATTCAATGCGAGATAAGGTAGATGCGATTACTACCATACGTTGAGAAGAAGTATGTGTATCTGGAAGAAGTGCCTATGCCAAGAGGATCATTTCGAGGTGTTGAATATTAATCCAATAAGTTTGGCTATAGCGAGATGTAGGGGAAAGCATTAGTCTATCTTGACTAAATCCCAAGATGGAGAACAATAAGTATGTAGAAAATGAATTTACACTCCTGGGCCACTAAAGGGTAAAAACACAATAGAAAACATACTTTGTAAAAGGCCCACAAAATTTTTGAAGTAGAGGGTGAAGAAGAGGAGCATGAAGATAGTGGAGGCTTGGAGCGCAGAAGAAAGTAACCTTATGACAGAGAAGAGTCACAACGTATGGCCACTCCACGTCAAGGACATGATGAAGAGGAAGATATGGAGGTTGAGCAGGGGGAGGATATATATAAGAAAGTGTTCAGATGCACAAGAACTCAAAGTGGAACCCCATAAATGGTATGGAAATCACCTCGTGTCTCTCCACACAAGGAGACCACTGAACCAAAGAAGAGAAGAAAGTTGAAGTTGGATAAAGAAGTAGAGGAATTAGAAGAGAGTGAGCATGCATCTCCTACCCCACTCGAGTAAGAAGATGAGCCACAGAATGAGGAAGAGAAAAAATATGAAGAGATGAAGGACGGAGAAGAAAAAGAAAAGGAAATCTCTGATCCGCACATCTGACTACTCAAGATGTAACGGATAGGATCCTAACCTTGAAGCTATAATTCCCAAGGGTCCTAGATCGAAGAGGATGAGTGGAGAGCACATTCCACTAGCCATGGGGTATGCAGAGGACGCAAGTAAAATTATCTATGCCCGCTTCCAGAGCACGATAGCACAGAAGGATTTATTCAAATGGGAGATAATGGATGAGGATATGGTGATTTTGCACACTCAAAAGCAACTATCATGGTCAATGCACACCCACATGGATGAGCCTGAATTTGATGTATGTGAAGATTCATGTGTTTCGAGACGGTTGAAGAAGGCACCCCAAGATAGAAACATGATGGTAAATCCTATTGTTATGTCAGATGAGAAGGTCAACAACGCATTGGTGAAAGCTTCTACCAAGTTGCTTAGAAGAAACATGGACAAAGCTACAACAATCGAGAGAAGCGTGAGGAGATAACGATAAAGGATGTTGAGATAGCACACGTAACACACAGAGAGGGACTTCATGCATAAGAAAAACAAAGTATTTATCAACATCACATAGGAGATTGGGGACAATGTCATCAGAGCAAGGCCGCACTTGGACGCCAAGGTACCATAGACGTTTCCTTCAACGATTCACTATGTAGGAAAGTTGGTGGACTTGGTACTTGAAGATGAACCTTTCATGCATGCGTCTAAGGAGCTCAAAGCAAGAGGTAGAATGAGATAAATCCTCAATGATGCAAAAGATTACTTCCTATGAAGCGCTACCTGCAAGTGCTATAAAAAGTATTGAAGAAAGTAGACCAAGATTTGAGTATATGCACAGATCCATAGGTGCTTATCATCATAAAGACCCTAGAAGAAAACAATGTGGTCTAGAAAAAAATGAAGGATGAGACATTAGGTCACGTAGAAATATTGTCAATGGTTAAGCATAAAGTGCGAGGCCCTAGCAGATAGCACAAAGACTTGGCTAGAAGAGCTTGGGAAGATAATTGCACAGAAGATGGATCTTTTAGAAAGAAAGAATGACATCAATGTCCAACATTGTGTTGGTTCTACTGAGAATGAAAAGGGAGATTGCGAGGATGAGTTGGAATCCATTACTATAGAAATTCTAGAGAAAACAGAAAAAAACTCACTTGAATGATAGGTTTTGTAGGCCAAAATAAAGGAGGAGTATCCAGAGTTGATACTTCAAACTGATATAGAGGAGGCTACCTCATAGCCTCATAAAAATTCTTTATTTATCTACATTATTTCATTCTTATTCTTTCCATTATTCTATTCTTTACTTCAATTTTGGAGATACCCATTGTTGGGACGACAATGAGATTAGTGTGGGGTAATTTTGATAAGAGAATACTTGTTAGAGATCACACAAGAAGTCCACGTGGGAGAGAAGTCCAGGATCAAGGCGGAGGGATAGGAAGGACCCACGTGTGGAGGGCAAGTTCATCTTTTGGGACTTAGCCGATTTTGAGCATGAAGACCTATTTTTAGAAGATGGCGTGTGGAACACACCAATGATGCAGAGATGTGTGCGCCACGCATTGTTTATCTTTAGAGGATCAGATGAAGGTGTTTTGCATGGAGACGAGTTAAGAATAGGATTGTCACTTGATTAATCAAGAGGTCTATAGATAGCACACTTGCATGTGTGGCTATGCACAGTAGATGGTGCGTGTCTATTAATAGCATACCTATTTTGGAATAGATAAGTGGTGAAGGGAAAGTCCCCACCCTATATATATGATGTGAAGCACATAGTAGAATGTATGTGTAGTGGAGAAATACATATACATAGGAGAGATGGATGTATGAAGGTATAGCGATATACGCATATGAATGGATTACCTTGTATTAGATCCATGCACATTAGTATAGATTGACATTATTGTAAGGAGATTACTGTGTTTATTAATAGATGGAAGATATTGGCCAAATCTAAGCGTCATTCTGTGTAATTGAGAAATGCATGTTATTAATTCAATCATGATTCTTGTTTAAGCTTGTTCTTTCATAGATCTAAATGTAGCATGCATTGTAGAATGGTGGATTGGTTATGGATATATATGTTTCTTCCTCCATCACGCTAACGTCCTACTACAAAAACCTAAAGAGGACTTGGTGCCTTTGTGTGCTTCGGTGAGCGCTCGGTCAGGCCGAGTGATGTGCCGAGTGTCTAGGGTGTTATTTAGTAAATTCTAGGTTGCATCACCGTAGGGCTGTGTGATGATGATCTACCTACAAAACCCCATACAAAGAATCAAATCCATAAAAAGGAAAGATGAAAAGAAAGGGGTCAAACCTGACCTTATTTGTGATAATAGTGGACTTACAACTAAGTGATGCACTACATTCCGAACAAATGTAGTTATGTGTGTTTTTGTGTGTAATTGTGTGCCTAGTGTACCTAGCATCAATGATGTATAAGTAGGGAGAAATAACTATATGTAAAATGTAAATGGTGGATGAAATAAAAATAATACAACCCTTTCCCCTATGCTTTTGTGATGTAGATGTAGAGGATACCCAAATGCAATATTTTTCCTTAGTAGTAACTACTTCTCGATAGTAGATATTATGCCCACAATGTGGTGAGTATGTTATGTTTATATAAGAATATCTTGCTCAAATTTTGACACTAATGGCCTGATATGCCGACTAGCACATAGGTGAATGAGACCATAAAACCATAGAGACCGACCTCGAATAATGAAATTAAATACGAACATCATGGAAACTAGGGCACCCAAAATTAAGGACCGGGCGCCCAAATATAACCCTAAGCACCCTAGTTAGGGACTAGAGACAACAAATGACCAAATTACGACACTTAATACTTATTAAAAGATGACCAGAACTATGTAGACAACTGATGACTATGCAAGACAAATGACAATGACGACTAACTAAGTGATGACAAGGACTAGGGGATGAGCCATTAGTGAATACTTTTCTTACGCGAGATCCATATATAAAATAACATACTTAGAGGTAAAAATATAATAGAAACTGCATGATCTTGTGACTACATTTCCCCCACTTTATGTTAGTGAGCAAAGGCTCGATTAACATAAAGTAGATAGATATGCATACTTGAGATGCCCATGTTGAAGTAGAATGTGCACATGTGTAGTAAAAGTGTGCCGAAAGAACCATATAGCGTTTCTAACCATAGATCAACGATTTGATCCATGTAATGAAAAGTGTAACATTGTGATGAGATGTGTTAAACTAATGCATGAGCATAGTGTTGTAAAAGCGATGATGATATGGGGAAGGGAGTGATAAATTCCCAACTTTGAATGCGTGTGTATGGATAATTAACTAGAGGATTTTGGCATCCCGATGCCGGAGAGGAAGAGTGTAGGGAGAAAAGTGTGTTATTATCTAATCTCTAACTGCATCCTTAAGATCTAGGCTCTTTGTAGATGGACTCGGATTGAAGATATGGTGGTTTTCTCGATCGAGAAAAAATTGACCAAGCAGATTGACCCATATAAGAGTCTTATAGGAAAGGCATTCTTTCCCCACTCCACGGGTGTTTCTAAAATGTAATGTCTTCCAAGTTAGGCCATTTGGAAGTGAGCATGAAAGGTGATATGGCTGCGAAGATAGGTCATGCAGGAAGCGAAAAAAGGCTTCGAGTTAGGTCATCTGGAAGAAAGAAGATGCTTCCAAGTTAGGTCATCTAGAAGCAAGCGCGAAATGTGAGAAGGATTCCAATTTAAGTCATTTGGAAGTGAGAACTGAATGTAATATACTAAGTTAGGTTATCTAGAAGGCCGTGTATGAATCCCAAGTAATGTTATTTGGGAGATAAATTATGTTGAATTTATATTGATGGAATGATACTATTTTTATTATTAGGAATGTGAACACGTTGATTGATTGATTGGTTACTCGTGGAGAGATTTTACGCAAGTTGCCCCCAAATTAGGTCATTAAGGGGAATTAATAGATATTGGTAAATGATTTAATAGAAATATTCTTGATTTTTGGTTGCCCCTATGTTAGATCATTAAGGGAAATGATGAGATGTTGTATAGAAAAATTGTATGTTCTTTTGTTGCCCCTAGATTAGGTCTTTAGGGGGAATGAATAGTGAAATGTCATGTAATGAATTAGTAAATGTTTTGGGATTATCACATTGGTAGTGTTTTGAATGCATGGTGATATAAGGGGAATTATAAGATGACCCCAATGATATGCCCCCTTTTGGCGAAAGGGGAAGTGATGAGAAGAACAAACTCTTAAGTTGAAAGTAAGCTTGATTTTTATAGGAAGTGGTAAAAATAAAAAAATGTGAATGGAAAACATCATCAAAGAGGGATAATATGCAAAAAATGTGTATAGTACATTGGGTAGGTGGAATTCGAGAAAAGAATTCCAAACAAGGTTTAAATTGAAGTAAAAACACTCAAGATATGGCCAAGATGGTGGAGTTTCTATTAATAGAGGAAATGTTCCTGAAATAATGACTATAGTAATGTAGGTGAAAAAGGAACTATAAATAGTAATTTGAAAAGTGTTTAGTCACCTTATTTGTTATTTACATGATTATGAGAGTTAGTTCGAGGTGAGAAATAATGCATGCAGTGAGAGAAAAATGTCTTAGTTGATTTGAAAGAATGATGACTGTTGTAGCATCACACACTACTGCAAAGTTGGTAAGTAATGTGTTTTTGAAAAATGTATGGTGTATGAGTCGCTTCTAGTGAATTTTTGAATTTTAGAATTTTAATTTTCTCGCCATTTTGGACACAGACAATAGTCGTGGGGTCTTAGTGACCCTTGGGATAGGAGTTCTTAGGATTGGGTGCTAGTGTCCTGCTCTGGCGCCCAACCACCGCATCTGGGTGCCACTGGTCCATAAATTGTGTAGTTAACCTAAAATAGTGGAAATCAAGTTTGTAATGTGGTATGTGAGTATGTTTGTACTTGTAAAGTTTTCTAACGTTGTGTTTGTTGCTTTGTGTTAGAGAGATATCCACTTGAGGATTTACGTAGGGGGTCGTCATTTGAGCACATTGCTAGGGTTGGGTTTGTCAGATGAGGATTGGGATGTGATGGACCGTGCCGGCCTAAAAACATAACACAGATAAGGGATGTGGCTTAAAATATGTCGATGTTGACTGCACTATGTGACAGATGGTGTGCAGATACATGCACCTTCTAGTTACCTACAAGGGAGATGATTGTGATGTTGGAGGATGTTTATCTTATACTATAGTTGCTGGTTATTGGTGAGAGGGTTTAGGTGATGCCGATAGAGGACATGGATATGAATATGTGAGATGTGAGATGGTTCTTTGTGGGGACTCATAAACCTCACAAGAGATCATATCGAGTCTAGATGTTATTTTGAGGTCTAGTGTTCCATGTTTGTGGAATTTTATAGTGGTGGTCATTGCTTCATCTATAGTAGTGGAGGGAGGAGGTGTAGGCATCTTGTATAAGATGCATGATATTTTCCATTGGATAGAGGAGGATGGTACGAGGTATGCATGGGCACGATGTGTGTTAGCCCATCTATACAAAGATTTGTATCAATTTACCCATGACAAGCATGATGGTGGGATATAAGCCATAACAACATTTGTTGCATGTGTGGGCATATGAGCATATAGTAGTGTTGAGACCAATTGGGGGCCCATGAGAAGAGTGGGAAAGGCTTGAGATAAACATGCAAAGGTAGGTTAACATTTGTTGGTGCATGATGGATACTGATACCTATAGGGCCCTGATAGATAGGATGTGACCTGAGTCAATTACATGGAGGCCATACCATGACTATGGAGGATGGATCGAGGATTTCGTGGAGTTATGATGTATTTGGAGGATGATGTGGTTGGAGGATAGATTTCCAGGAGTGGCAGAGCTCTTCTAGGTGGAGCGAGTCTCACGTCAGTTTGGTATGGCTCAGGATGTGCCCCTAGAGCCATATATATGGTTGAGAGCTATTTGGGCATGGATGAGGGTTGGGGATAAACCGGGAGGACCCATAACTAAATAGTTAACACCTCATGGTCTAGATGAGGTAGATTCCATGGTAGAGGTGGTAGATACGAGACGATGTTGGTAGTGCAGGAGTACCAGCGCATGGTGGGTGGTGCATTGATGGGTATTATTGTTCCCATTATTTGCAGATCCAATGGGGTTACCATATGTAGGTGGAAGAGGAGTTAGGGAAGCTCATGTCCTCGACCCATGTAACAACAAGTATGTGAGATAATGAGTATTTAGACGTGTTTATGTTATGTATGTTGTTGGATTTTTATTTGAAGTGATGGTTATCTAATGTGTTAACATTTTTTTGTAGGTGATGCATATTGGTCATTGATAGTCGACACATCCATCCATACTCGATGCGAGAATGTGCCGATTGACATTCTTGGCGATGGTATACTTGAGAGGGTGGATGATATAGCGGGTGAGCATGCACATTTATTTGAGCCCATGGAGGTGACAACAACCACATGTAATGTATTGTTATCGAGAGAGGAGCGAGGCACAGAGGAGACTCATCGAGCTATAGAGTTGATAGGTGGTGGTCCACTAGCACAGGATGTGTTTTCTTGATATGTGGACTTACATCGATAGTTCTCTGAGTAGTCTACAAAGAACACCTTACTACTGCGAGGAAATTGGAGAGGTATTGAGGCCATGAAAAACAATGCTGAGTTGGTGGTGAGGCATCCAATTTTAGGGCTCTCTTAGTACCCAAGAGTGATAGCGATGATGAGTTATGATTGTATATGATGTAGGGGAGTTTCCCCCAGTGATTAGTGTACTTGTGATGTATGAACTCCTATGATTGATATATGATTGAGTGTATTATTTTTTTGTATCGATGATTTGGTGATTATTGTTGGAATGTGTTGGGGTTAGCACACCTTGGTTGTACAAACAATATATCGAGATCTAAGCATACATGCAAATAAAAGAGGATATTCTACCGCAGAACAAATATACTGAAAAAAAGACATAAATCAACACCGATTTAATGTGGTTCACGCAATGTGGGCTACGTCCACCAAGAAACAATCCAATATATTATCCAAAGCTTTTACAAGATATACAATTGAAGATTTACAATCTTCCACACCTCTCAAATGTACAATACTTTCTTTCTCTCAAGCTTTTTCTTCTCCTCCAAGAATTCTATCTCTTACCAAATTTTGTAAGTTCTTCTTAATTCTTGTTAATACTTACTTCTAAACCCTAGCATTCATGCTTATATAGTCGTTTATAGAATTAGGACACTTAGCCATGAAATTACAATCAATAGATATACTTTAATTATAAAAATAGATCTAAATCTTGAGAGTTCATTAAAACATCCTCACACAATTAGTAATCGCGTCGGTTAGCCGTAACCAATGCTGGTTCCTCCTTGCACGATCGATGCCGGTTCCCCCTAACCGATGACAGTTACTATGTTTTCCAGAAATTTGTACATTACATGCTAATTTGAATTAATTGAGCTCCACAACTCAACAATCTCCCACTTGGAGACTAATTCTGCACCACGCTTTTGTACTGACATCATTCTTGGATCCTTCCTTAGCTTTGTTTCTTCATCTTCAAGTCTCAAACTCTAATACTAATAGAAGTGGATTATAGCTCCAACTTATCCTTTGCTTCAATGGATTCGTTTAGCATATCCTTGAGTTCTTACTCATATGAATCTTTTCTAGATTCAACTGTCCATCCTCTAATACTTGCCGTATGAAGTGATACCTAAAGCTGAATGTGTTTCGTTCTTGAATGAAACACCGAGTTCTTTGCGAAATAAATTTCACTCGACTATTCTTGAACAATTTACAATCATTTTACTCCTTTCCCAACTCTTTCATGAACCTACTCACCCATACCATCTCCTTGCTAGCCTTTGTAGCTACACATACTCTACCTCTGTAGTAGACAATGCCACAACTTACTGCAACGATCTTTAAATCTAGATAACTACGAGTCCACCTCTTTGTGAAAATATATTTATTAGTGCTCCTCCTACCATCTATATCTCCAGCCATATCCGAATCAACATAGCCACATAATGAAATATCTAATCCTCTATAGCATAATTGCATGCTAGATGCACCTTTCAAATAATTGAGTATCGATTGGACTACTTTCGATGCTCTTTACCTAGATTTTCCATATATCTACTCACAACTCCCATTTCCTATATGCAATGTGCAGTGCAGTACAAACCATAACATACATAAGACTCCCATCCGCTGAAGCATATGACACTTGTGTCATGTATTTAACCTCCTCATGTGATGATGGACACGATATTTACTTAATTTGAAGTGTCCGAAATACATGGTGTACTAACGAGTTTTGCATTACGTATATTGAACCTTTCTAACACCTGTAGATATGATCCTCCCGAGACAAATACAATTTCTTGTTTTTCATATCTCTGTGTATTTTCATACTAAGGATTCTTTTTACAGCTCCTAAATCCTTCATAGCAAATATGTGAGCTAGCTTTCCCTTAAGCTCACTAATGTCCTACATAATAGATCCTATAATAAGCATATCATTCACACACAGTAAAAAAATAATATAACTCCCATTTTCAAGCTTCTTGAAATAAACACAATAGTCAAATTCACATCTCAAGTAACCATGCTCATGCATAAAACTATCAAACCTCATGTACCATTACTTTAGAGCTTGCTTGAGCCCATATAGGCTCTTTTATAACCTGCACACTAATTTCTCCTTACCCTTGACTTCATACCCGAGCGAATGCTACATATAAATCTCTTCATCCAAATCACCATGAAGGAAAGCCATCTTCACATCTAGTTTCTCTAAATGTAAATCCTCTACTGCAACTAAACTCAATATAGTATGAATAGAAGTCATCTTAACAATAGGAGAAAATATTTCACCAAAGTCAATACCTTCTTTCTGTGTAAATCCCTTTACTACAAGCCTTGCCTTGTACCTTTTCCACCCTCTTCTTCCTTGATCTTGTAAACCCACTTGTTCTACAATGTTCTCTTACCTACTAGAAAATTAACCAAATCCCAAGTCTAATTTTGTTCCAAGAGTCCATCTCCTCATCCATGCCATGCTCCCATTGGATGTGGGTCTTATCTGTATTGCTTCTTCAAAAAATCTGGTTCACCATTATCAATTAATAATAAATAAAATAGAGAAGGTGTAAATATTTCTAGAGTTTACTTACCCTTTGTGACATTCTCACAAGAGTTTGGGAGTCTTAGAGGCTCAATCGAACCTCTTGGACATTCATATCCAAATCATCGTCGAGTGACCAAGCGTTGGTCACCTCTAACCGACGCGTCGGTTACTACTAACCGATGCTGGTTTGGATATTCTGTAACCATTACCGGTTCATCGACCAATGTCGATAAGGGTTAACCGATACCGATTCTTTGTGTAACCACCTGTTAGTAATACTTTTAAATCGAGAGTTCCTTTTCATTCACAAAATTCTCAACCGGTTCATTCTTGGGTACTAAAATTTGATCCTTGTACATTATTTTTTCATTCCATTCAACATCACGACTCTAATAATTTTATAATTCTCTAAATAACAAAAATAGAAACCAAAATCACTAGATCCATAACCAATGAAAGTGCACCTCTTAGATTTTGCATCCAACTTTTTCTATTTTCCTTATCAACATGCACAAAAGCTTACGAACCAAAAATTTAAGAAAAGAAAGATCTACCTCTTTTGGTCCAAGCTTCCTCTAGTATTCCTCCATCTAGTGAACTTAAAGTCCCACATTTAATCAAATAAACTACTCTATTAACTTTGCTTCTACCCAAAGCTGTAAGGGCGGAGTCAGAATGTATCCTCATACTTAGCACGTTCCATGATTTTCTGTTCATTCTTTACTGCTGACACCATTCTCCTGTGGTTTTCTTGTAATGGTTCTTTCTATCGTATCCCATTCACTAAACAATAATAATTGAAAACGTTGCTATAATATTCACCACCATTTATCGGATATAAGACACTTTAACTTTAAATTTGATTCATTCTCAACAAGGGATTTTCATATTTTAAAATTCTCAAAAACATTAGATTTACATTTAATACAATAAACCCATACCTTTCTTGTAGCATCATCAATGAAAGTAACATATCTTTGGGATCCACCATGAGAAGCTATCTAAGCTAGTCCCCACACATCCCGAGTGTACATGTGAAAAAGTGGGCCCATTTTCCTATTCATTTGCGCGTGTTGATTTGGTTGATTTTGAGCTCTGGGACCCACGGTGACGGTTTTTGACGAGAGTAGAGTCAAAACATTCGTGACAAGATAGTGATCATGCCTCCGCGAGTAGAACATCGACCCACGAGATCACAGGTTAGTTTTTCTCAATTTACCGTTTTTACCCCCAAAATTTTAAAATGCTAAAATCTTTGTCGTGGGGGTTATTTTTGAAAATGTTAGTTTTAATAGGTCTATCTAGGGGGGCGCCTACTGGGTAGGCTTTGTTTTAGTTAAAATTGTCATTTTTTGTGTTTTTAGGCCTTTTTAGGGTACAAAACCCGTGTGGGTTTTGGGACATGACCGCCGCCACAGAGCAGCGGTTACATGACCGCCACATTGTTCAGGGTGGCGGTTACAAGACTGGCACCTTTAAGGTGGCGGTTGTGAAACTCGCCGCCTTGCTCAGGGCGGCGGTTCTTCACAGAATGCCAAAAGAACACTTGTTTGAATTTTTTTGCATTTTTAGCATTTTTATGTGTTTTCATGATTTTTCTAATGTCATTTGGATGCTAACTTGCTCTGTTTTGTGTGTTTTTGGGTGTATGCAGGTGAGGGAGGAGTACATTCGATGGAGTCGAGAGAGAGAGTGTGGCCCGGCTCAGGCGATGTTAGATGCCCTTTCACAGGATGAGGAGGACACTCTTCAGAGGGTGGTATACTGCGTATATCATACGTCCCACATGTTGCACCGTCTAGTCACATACTTTGTGACTTATTTTCATATTGGGATGCTTGATCGGAACACCTTCCGATTACCAGGGGTCCGAGGTGAGTGGACCATCACTTTGGAGGATGTTTACCGTATCTCTGGGGGTCCCGATCATCGGGAGACAACTTACTCTTGAGACAGCAGGTTCATGGGCTCAGATAGCATAGTGGGCCTCTTACATGGGAGATGTAGTTATCTCCACTGGTTTGAAGAAGGGGGTGAGGGTCCGATCTATTCCTAGCCTGCCCATCCCCTTGATTCGCCAGGCCATTATGGGGATCCTTGCCTTGAGATTGATCGGGGACAAGGGAGGAGACACTCTATTATCTGCTTTGGTCCCCCATCATTACAGTTGAGGACATGGCCGGATTTACGCCTGGGGAGCCGACATACTTGGGACTACCTACCATGATTTGTAAAGGTGGTTCGTTTCACGGGGCGTGTTTGAGCCATCCGACCACAGGCTATGAGCTAGGTCTATGGCGCTTCATCCCCATGGCGAGTATAGAGGTGGCGAGATCCGGAGGCTGTGAGGGTAGCGAGATGGACCAGGACATGTCAGTGCTCAGAGTACCTCACCAGCCAGTTGCTTCCCTGACCACTGATGACATGGAGGCCACACCGTATCAGGCCATGGCAGGTTTATGGGGTGAGGAGGCTCTTACCTTGATTTCTTGCTCCACCATAGGGCAGCTTGTTGACAGGGTAGGGAGGGTGGAGATACATCCTTTTGGCCGAGTTCCTCAGTAGTTTGGCCTGCCTTACATGGGTATGCTTCCCCCGGTGGTGCCAGTATATAGATCAGTCCGAGAGGCCAAGGGAGGTCCTAGAGGCCGGGGTTGGACAGTTGTTACTCCTGGTGTTCCTATTGCGGCTAGGCGGGTAGTACGTGCTTGAGGGAGAGCCAGTGCTCCTCAGGCACCCTTACTTCAGATTGCCTCCGGTCTCGCCCACGGCGGCGGCCCCATTGACATAGACTCAGGCTTTGAGGTGTTCGCAGGGGAGAGACGGAGGAGGAGACCGAGGCTGAGGCTAGCGAGTCAGGTGGAGAGGAGGACAACGATCCTGAGTGGCATGACACTCAGGATATTTTATAGGCAGAGAGGGCAGAGCAGAGCATGGAGAGGGTGACTCTGGTTTCAGAGGAGCCACTCTCCCAGGGCCTTGGTGGGGAGGATGAGTCCGTAGCGGGACGTTATGTTGCTCCAGCCATGAGAGGAGTACCTCAGTCAGCGGCCACATCAGTGGCAGGTGCTGACCCTAGAGATCCATCTTGGAGGCCCGGCGATCCGAGTGAGTTATCTTCCTTCTTTTTAATGTTTGCTTTGAGTTAGGATTTCCTTAATTGCTATCTCTCCCTTTGTTTACATCTATTTTTATCTCTTGATTATTTCTAATTTGTTTTCTCCTTTGTTTGCAGAGACCGCCGATGAGTGGCGAGACGATTGCGGGGTATGCAACTGATACCCTAATGATCCTATGGAAGAAGACCCGTGCAAAAGCGTCTGTGGATGCGGGGAGCCTTCGGCGGTGGTGAGACATACCGACATCTTTTCCCCATGTCAGCATGTGGCCAGGATGGTATCTACCCTCCATACTGAGCTGGTAGGGTATAGGACAGCAGAGCGCTTGATGAGGAGTCATTCTCATGGCGAGACCGTAGCTGCCCCTCGGGATCGTGAGCCCTCCGTGCACTTAGAGTGCCGGTGTAGCCGGAGTCCTAGGCATGGGCGTGCACCCTCAGAGGGATCTCATAGGGGTTGAGAAGCCACTTGGCTCTCTTGGACTATTTTTATGATGTATTTTGTATCTCTCGGGCTCTTTGAGCATTTTGACCATGCTTAGCGCATGATGGCATTGTATAGGAATTTGATCATTTATATATATATTATTTTTTTGGATCGGACTCTTGGTATCAATGTTCTTGTGATTTGCTTTCATATATAAATTATAATGTTGTTTTTATATGCTTCTCGGAATGTAGGCAATGGAGAACAAGTGATAAAAATGTTTACTTTTTTTGTATTTCGTGATCTTTGATATATGATAATGTAGACATAATGTGATTTTAAATTTTAGTTTCTATAAGCAATTCTGTTGGTACTTCATATTTCTTTGTGACAAAATGAGATGATGAACTAGTATGATGAGCGAGATGAACTTGCCCCATTCCTAACTCCATGCAACTAGTAAGATGCGAGGGCTCACCACCGCGAGCTAGAAAGGGCACAAGATATGAAACTTGTTGAATGGTAGTGATGAGAGATAGAGAAAGCTTTGATGGAACCAAATTAGGATGCTGCAAGCCTATTCTACTTGAGTGACTCCATAGTTTGGGATGTAGCACTTTGCTTTGTGGTTTATCTAGACTTAGATCCGTAGATGGCCACATGGTAGACAAAATGCAGGTTTCGGGGTTTTGAAATCTCTTGGAATTTTAGACATCGATTCATTTGTTTTTGACTCAAAATTTCAAAAAGTTCATTTGAATTTTTGCTTATGATTTTCAACATTTATTTGTCAAGAGGACCCCCTACACCTTGCCCCATGCTACTAGTAAGAAGCGTGGGTTTATCACCATGGACAAGGTACATGCAGTAAGAGCATTCCCATCCTTTTCCAACCCTACGTCACTAGTAAGAGACTTGAAGCTCATCACCGAAGGTTGGTAGGGAAAAGAAATGTGTAAAATAAATTTTTTGTTTGATCCATTTTTGACTTACTTATTTGAGTAAAATGTCAGTGTGTTCTTATTTCCAAAGAGATATACATAGGGGATAGATGTGACATGATGAAGCTTCTAGAATAGACCATAGGCAAGGCACCTATCCTAGGAAGAAACCAAGCTGTGAGAACAGCGCATGCAAACCTTGGTATGGTTACCATTAAGACTTTGTCATATCTGGCTTTATCCGATGAAATGCTTATGAAATGGTTGATGATGCCACGAAGTGAAAAAGTATGATTAGAGTGTTCATGCCAATAACATTAGAAGTTGTAATGAATTACTTTGAGAATGAGTTCCTTGATCACAAAATTGTATGAAACAAGAAGACAAAATGAACCTAACTATATGAAGATGCAATGTAGATATAATTATACAAATAATGTTGGCCGCTTATGCGTAGAATCATTTAAGGTGTAGGGAATTGACTGTTTCGCCAAATTCCTCACCTTCTAGTGTACATAAGAGATATGCACCATTTCCATAGTCTCTCGTGACTCGGTATGGGCCCAACCATTTGGGCCGAAACTTCCTTCCTTTGCTGGTCTTTTTATCGATCTGGCTGTCTAGCCTTAGAACTAGATCACCTTCATATATGTCTCGTTCATAGACCTTCTTGTTATCTGCCAGCACATCCGGTCAGCATAGAATCTATGTTGCTTGTTTAGCATCTAACCTAGCTTCATCTAGACTTTCTAGTTGGGAGAGACGTGCTTCTCTATAAGCGTCTTCATCTAGAATCCCTTGTAATGAGATACGGAGACTGGGTATTTCAACGACAAGCGGAGAAGCGCCCTTACGCCCCCAAATACCAACGAGAAAGGATTCACTCCTGTTGGTGTTCTTATTGAGGTTCGGTGGGCCCACAAGGCTGGATATAACTTCAAATGCCAATCTCATTTGTTTTCTTTCACAGTTTTAAGGAGAATGGCTTTTAATGTTTTGTTTGTCGCTTTAGCTTGTCCATTGGCTTGAGGGTAATACAAGGAGGCCGTATGATGGCTTATTTTAAATTTATTGCACAATTCGTGAACTTCGTCATTCTTAAAAGAAGTCCCATTATCTGAGATAATGATTTGCGGCACCGTGCACAGTAAATGATTTGGTTTAAAATGAACTTGGCGATTACTGAGAACCCGGTACAGTAGTAAGAGGCATGGCCTCTACCCTTTTAGTAAAATATTCGGTGGCCGTGATTATGAAATTATGACCATCTCAGTAGATGAGGAGAGAATTTCCTATCAAATCTAGGCCCCACATAGAAAAGGACCATGGAGTAGCGATTGGTTGTAGAGCTTGTGCCGGCATGTGGATCTCGTGGGAGAATTCTTGGCACTTACGACACCTTCGTAAAAACTCTCTTGCATCGTGTTCTAGAGTAGGCCGAAATAGCCCATCCGATGTATTTTACGGCGGTGGCATGGCCACCAAGTGGCCTCCACATAGTCCACTATGAGATTCGTGGAGAATCTTCTTAGAATCTTCTATGTCGACACATCTTAGAAGCATTCCATCGAATGATTTACGATAGAGCACCTACTCTATATAATGATGTATTTCACTACGATAATACGTAACCGCCTTCTTTGTTGTAGTGTAGCATCTTACGGATACGTATGGTCCATGATATAATTAATAATATCGGTATACCAGGACACCCGGAGATAGGAGGTCTGGTTTCATGTAGTATATGCATTCATCGGAAAGTTCGAGATCTACTAGATTTCCTCCATCTAGTGGGTTATCGGCTAAGCAATCTGCATGATGATGTGTCCTTTAACGGATTTTTGATTTACAAATGTTAATTTGAATTCCCCCATTAAGGTTATAAAACATCTAGCCTTTTTAAACAAGGACCCTTGTGTGAGGAAAGTTAGTAAATGGTGCATCTTTCTGATGACTCTTGTTTCTTGATTTAGCATATAATGTCTTAAGTGTTTGGTTACAAAAATTATGGCAAGGCATTCTCGTTCTACCTGTGTATAACGTGTTTCATAGTCAAGCAACATTTGGCTAATGAAATAGATCACGTGTTCTCTCTTGTCATCGTCTTCTTGAGCCAGCATACAGGCTAGCGAGACATTGGTAGCTCGTGAATATAAAATTAACGGGCGGTCTGGCTTAGGTGGCATTAGCGTAGGTGGTGATAACAAGAAATGCTTAACTGTGTCAAAAGCTTCATTGCAGTCTTTGGTCCAATCAATACTATAATCTTTCTTGAGTAGATTGTTGATTGGATGAATGGCGAAGCTTAAGTCCGGGATGAATCTCCAGATTGCACCAAGATTTTCGAGAAATGACCTAATTCGGATTCATTCAAAGGTGGGACCATTTCAAGAACAAGCCTAATTTTGGTTGGGTCAACATTGATCCCGCGTGATGATATAATGTAACCTAGGAGCTTCCCTCCTATTACACCAAAGACACATTTTTCTGGATTTAGCGTGACTCCATATTCTATTAGACGTGAAAGAATGACGTGAAGCACTTCCGGATGGTCACAATGCTTCTTGGCCTTGGCCAACAAGTCATCTATGTAGGATTCCACAATTTTATGAATAAGATCATGAAATATATATGTCATAGCCCGCTGGTATGTAGCACTAGCATTCTTGAGACCGAATGGCATAACAACATAGCAATAGGTTCCCCAAGGAGTTATAAATGTGGTTTTAGCTTGATCTTGTTCGGATATTCTGATTTGATTGTATCCTAAGAATCCATCCATGAGGAAAAAAGCTCAAACCCAGCTGTTGCGTCAACAATGATGTCTATAGATGGTAACGGGAAGTCATCCTTAGGACATGCCTTGTTGATGTCTCGAAGTCTATGCGAGATGCGTATCTTCTCATTATTTTTAGAACGGGAGCGATGTTAGATACCCACCGAGAGTAATCGATTTGGTTTGATGAATCCTACTTGGAGGAGTTTCATTACCTCCTCTTTCACCATGAGAGCTACCTTAGGTTTCATTGGTCTTGATTTTTGTTTAATCGGCTTTGCGTCTGATTTAGTGACGAGGTTATGTACCACGATGTGTGGTGCAACCCCTGTCATTTCTTTATAATTAAATGCAAAAGCCTTCTGATGTTCTTTGAGGATTCGAGTGTGTATTTCTACTTCTGATGGAGTTAACGAGGATCCTAACTTCAATATCCTTGGTTCATCCTCTATTTCATGTTAATATCGATTGTTTCTTCGATTAGAGAAGCGTTACCTTCTTCAAACTCAGGTGGGGCTGGAGGTAGTTCCAGATCGTCTCCATTCTCGACTGTGTATATGCTGAGGTCTTTTTGTGGGGGAAGCTCTGTCATGGGATTTCCGAAGTAGGAAGATGAATGCGGGATTAAGGATAAATCTACTGTGTGATGGGTGAGATGTAACGCTGCATAGGTATTTAAGTAATTCAGAGTGGCCCTATCACTATCAATGTGGTCTAGGATAGTAGATTTGTTCTCATCTCTGTTTGTTAAAAGAGGGTTTGACATTTTTTCACTAATGGTTCGGTACGAAGGGATACCATGAAACAGGTATCTTCCAACTCACTGTTTGGAGTGAAGCGTGACGTTGAGGTTCTTTATTGAATCGGTGAGAAGATTTTGTTCTCGCGGGATTGCTTCAATTGATATGAAGTCAAACTCCTTGCTTAAATTCAATACAGCTGTTTTGTAGAGCTGTAAGTGTTCGGCTTTGGTTTCATACACCTCAACGACTTGGTTTGCTACCAATTGTGAGTCTCCTAACACCCTAATGTTATTAACACTCGATCCTCTTAGCTAAGATGAGGCCAAGGAGGAGGGCTTCGTACTTAGTGCCATTGTTTGTACATTCGAAATTTAGTTTAAAGGAAAATGGTAGGACTTTTCCCTCGGGAGAAGTAAAGATTACACCTGCCCCAGCTCCGTAACGACATCTAGCTCCATCGAAATGGAGAGTCCAATATTTAGCTGGGAATATGGGCGTTGGGATATTTGTTGTGTTAACATATTCTACTTCTACCATGCAGAGATCCTCTGCTGGAAGAGAACCAACACCTAGGGTATATCCTATGCCTATAGAATCAAATGGTAGGAACATTGGTAGATCCTATTCTAGCAATTCAACGATTTTTGCAGTAGTTCCTAATGATACTATTTCTACAATATTAGCCTCATCCTTGAGGGTTGGGATTATCTTGACTAGGCTCATAGTCTCAAGATCTGTCGTAGGTACCAGCTTTTCCTCCGGTTTTGTGTTGGTGGGTTTATTAAGTTGGTTTGTTGGGAGTTCAAATTCCGAGTGAACGCTTGGTCTTTTCTTTAAGTCAGCTAGGTGTATATCGAATGGTTTTGGATCACCTTTGGCTACAAACACCTTTCCTAAATGCAAGAATCTTACTTCTTGGAATAATGTAGAAGGGATTGCCTTCATACGATGTATCCATGGTCGGCCAAGGATCATATTATAGTTGGTTTCTGATCTATAATATAAAACTCAGTCAAGATTGTTTTGGGTCCTAAGGTGACCGGTAGTATTATAGTTCCAATCGATGTGGCTTTAAGGCTATCATAGCCTCTTAGTGTATTTCGAGTCGTGGAACAATTCGTTTCTCCATACCCTAGCTTTTGAAGGAAAGAGAAGGGGACTATGTTAACCACTGCCCCATCGTCAACCATCGCGTGTTTCACATAATTGTTATAAACCCATACTTGCAAATGTAAGGCTGGATCACCTCGGCATGCAATCTCAGCGTCTGTTGGCATTTTGTTTATTTTGAATATGAATTCGGTATCCCTATCCGGCTACCCCGGAGGGTGGATATCAAAGTCTATATGGTTTACCTGTGTTTCGGGAGGTGGAGTGATGTTAATTAAATGACCTAAACCTAATGCCTCTAAAAGAGCAGCCACAGCGCGGGAGAGAGTTCTTTAGTAAGTCCAAAAAAGAAATGTGCGAGAAGGTTTTTGTTAGATCACTAATTAAATCATAGGTACCCACGGGTTTTACCAATATTTGTTGGATGTTATCTGTCTCTGGCAGGTACCTTGGACTTGGTTGAGAGGAATACTCTCGTGTCCTTGTTACAGCTTCTACGGGTAGTTCGGCGTCTAACTCCACTAAACCGACTATCTTGGGTCACGGCTGACTTCCTAATTGTGGCGCAACTAATGGATTTAGTGAAGTCGAGGCTTCATGATCATTGTTTCCTGTCATTACACCCTTGTTTTCCCATTCGGATTTAACTTTGTTGTTGTTGTGATTTGGGAGCGGATCATTAAATATCTTAAGGCATGCATTTTGAGGAAACTACCCCTGTAAAAGTATTTGGTGCCGGTGACGTAGGATCTACCAAGAACATATCTATGAAAAGTTGTCTTTGTTCCTCTGGAAAACATTGCATGAATTTATTGTAGTCACGACATGTTCTAGTGTCATGGCCCCGAATTTTGTGGAAGCCACAATATGAGTTAGGATTGTAATTCCTAGTTTGTTGGCTTAGTGTATATTGTGGCCCAAAACTCTGATCAAACCATTGCCTATTAGGATTAAAGTTTTGCATTTGTTGTTTTTGGTTTTGAAATCTAGTTGAGTTTTGACTTGGACCGTGTGTAGGGTTTCGTCATTGTTGTTGTGGATGATTAAAATTCACTGTATTGATTGTTGGGGTAAAGTTATTATTTGATTGTTCATTAGTGGTGGAGTATTCACAACATTTACCTTCTTAACTTTGATCGATTACTCCATCACATTATCACTCCACAATTTTTATTAAGGATTTTAGGTCCTTGATTGACGTTTGTGGTAGTAGGATAAGCCGTAGTATTCTGGTTGGAGGTGATTAACCTCCCGTTTGTTCCATACGTCTTACGACCGCTATCTATTTCCACTTGATCTATTTGGAGAGCGCTCTCAAGTACTTCATCGTAAGTCCTTAGTGGGAACTTTTGGACTTCTTCCTTTACTTTTCTTGCTGAGAGAATGAAGGAATAAATCACATAGTTCCATTTGGTCCATATTTGGAGCATTGATGAAGAATAAAGAACTGTATGCCACCTCTGGATGAAATGAGTGACAAATTCATTGTGTTCCTGCTTAATGTGCAAGAATTCCCTGATTCTTGTTCTTAATAGTTTGTTCATGTCAAATGCCTTAATGAACTCTGAAATAAGTTGTTTAAATGAATGGATGGAAGCCTCGGGTATTCTATAATACAAATAGAGAGTGATGCCTTCCAAAGTTTTGGGGAATATTTTAGCAACAACCCCATCCCAAGGGAGTAGTTCTTGAATGGCTGTGGCATAAGCCTTGATATGTGCATTCGGATCTCCCTCACCTTTGTATTTGGGAAAATCGGGAAGAGGTCTTGGAAGCATGATGCTTCGTATGGTGAAATCTAAGGGCTCTTTCAAATATTCTGAATAAGTTCCTATCGCATAGGTTTCGACCATTGATGGTGCTTGCTGAGGGAGCGGTGGTGGAATGGGTTGTTGATATGGCATAGTGTATGCATTGGCAGGGGCATAAGGAAACCCCTGTGTTTGAGCAACCATGCGGGAGAGGAGAACATATCCCCTTGTGGTGATTTGGAGTACATGTTTAAGTATGAAGGGGTATTGTCCAGGAATGGATTATTTTGTACTAGACCGGGAGGTATCGGAACGGTGTTAGAAATGGCGGTTCTAGTTGGCGTTTGTTGTGAATACTGAGGAGGCATGCCCAACGTGCCTATTCCTGTGAGGAGGTCTACTTGGCTAGGATGGTGTGGAGGATTAGAATTTCCTACTTGTATGAATTGAGAATGGTGATTTTCCTGAGCAAGTTCTAACCCCCTAACTTTTTCTACTAAAGTTGAAATGACCTCATTTGGTGAAGTCACGATATTTGCCTTAGTGGTGTTTTTCGTATATCTGATGTTATATAGGCTGTGATATCCTGCTATGAACTGATCGTTGCCTGCCCAAGTTTCCCCGGGCATTTCCTATATGTAGTGGCATGGAGGTATTTTCTTGAAAAGAGACCTCGGGTTGTGTTTGTAAACTCCCTATGGGTGGGTACATACTCTGAGAGCATTGTTCATTCCTGGCATAATGTACTGAATGTTCATCATCTAAAACTAGGTATGGGTCTGATTGTCTACTAATTTGTGGTCTAAGTAGTACCTGAGGAGACGAACCAGATTCTCTTGTGAACGTCATATTGTTCGAGCCTAAAGGCTCTGTTTGTTGTGTTTGAGCGAGCTGATCCAACTCCTCTGTTTGGAAGGATGAGCTATATCTAGTCCTTGGAGGTGGAGTTTGTGTTGACAACCGGTTGTCACGAATAATTATCACCCCATCGAGAGCGAGGGTGATGATGGTCTATTTAGTTGAGCGTAGTATGCCTCAAGACCTAAGAGAGGTCTGCCATATGCATCGACTCCCGACATATTCGGGGGGTATATGAATACCCATAGAATAATGGGAAGGAGCGAAGGTGGAAGAAAGAGGTAAGGAAAAGCACTGTGTGCTTCACATCAGGTTCACCAATTTTGTTGGTGAAGGCGATGAGTGGAAAAGATGAAAAGTATATTAATTAGAAGAACAAGTAGAAATATGACTCCAAACGAGAAGAAAGAAGTTCACGTTGGGTTCACCAATTTGAGTACGATGGAAAAGTGATGAGCGAGCATGGTAATCTACAAGTAACTCTTCCTCGCACTTGACCTCCCAAGGTCGTGCCGAGACAGGTGGGGATGGAATACATGTGGGATGCGAGATAAATTAATTAGGTAATCTTATGTCTTCAATGCACACTAGTGGAAGCTAAAATCTAAGGCAAAGAAGGCCCTCCTAACCTGAATTGGCGTGATAGATCGGTCAACAAGGATGACTACTCGAAGGCTCCAATCAATATCGAGCTCTGGCGTGATCGATCTATGGGTTGTGGGATACGTGGAAAATGACCTGGGATTGTTTTGTGTATGTCTCCAGATAGGGTCATATGATGGATGATGGATACATAGCGGATTCTATGGTCGATTCTCTGGTCTAGTCTAGAAATCTTTAGCTTTATTAGGCTATTATGTCTAACAGGATAAGCTGTGTGATGATGATAGGTGGAAGTGGAGTAGATCTGAATACTAATGTGCGTAAGCCAGCATCTATGTCTGATTCACCTGTGGATTCGTTGGGTTGTGGGATTTGTGGGTCCAATTTGTAGACTCACGGTTGTTGTGGACTGCTTTATGGTCATGTGCGAAATCAGTCCCTAATCCCTAGTATCTAATAGTCATATGCTTTCTCGGCCTCTATATTTAGAATTAATAGTTGTGTGATCTTCTCAGAGTATCTCACAGGCATTCGTGCAACCTGAATTCTTAAGCTAGTATCTATGTTTGTGAGAGTATCTCTGCGTCATTTGTGGGACCAAAGGATCCTGGCGAGCGTTTGCTCTCTTTCAAGCCCTTCTACAGTCATGCGGATATTTATCTAGGGTAATCTGTAGTTTGGCTGATTTGACCAAAATGTATGCGCTTGGTCATCTTCTATGTTTAACCCGCTCAACTGTGAGCTGATCTGTTGCAAATCTACTATTGTTCGGAAGACTTGGATTCTAAGATTTTGATCTATGTCGGTTATTCTGTGACGAGATTGGGTTGAGGCACGATTGGCTCGAATATGTATTCTCTGGGTTCCCTAGGTCCCGTGATTGTCATACAAAAGGAAATTATACAAATCTAACTAATGACAGAATAATTTAACCGTGAAAGATATGTCTATGTATATTCCTAAATCTGATAGTTTATGGATAAACTACTAAACAAAATTTAAAGAACAATTATCTAATGTATCTAAAATTGACAACTAAACTAATAATGCAATTAAAAACAAACAAAGCAACCGAGTATAGCTACTTGTCTGTGCAGTTTATAGATCTATTCTAAATAACCTGATAACTGATCTACTCTATTTGAAAGACTCTCGATCCTACCTCAGAAGTGAGGAATGAATCATAGTTTCTTAGAAACTATCAACCCTCACAGCTTCCCTGGCAATATCGAAAGTGAAACTAGCTGAAATGAAATGATTGACTACTTTATTTGATATGTTTTAACTAGAATTTTGAAAGCTTGAACCTGGATTTTGCAGAACAGTGGTGAATCCGATGGTGTGTGTGGCTTTGTCCCCTCAGTGTGATCTCCTCGTTCCTTCGTGCTCACATGGATCTAGAAAAGTGTGTAATGCTAGCATCAACAAAAGTAGATATTGGAACAAAGGAAACTTAGGATACGGGGCCGAATACAATGCGAGTAGGAGAGGATAGCGCAAGAGTACGAGAGGTTGGCTTATGTAATTCCTAGCGGGATTTATTGTGAGTCATGCAGCATAAAACGTCCAGAACCTGAAACTATCCTATTTGTGAGAAAAACCTGCAACTTTAATGGCTTCCTACTTGAAAATTAAACTATTCTACCTTAATGGATTGCATGAAGTAATGACAACACTTGCACAAGATGGATATGTGGCTTTCTAATAGCAAAATAACACTAACTAAGCATGTAATGAACAAAAATATGAATCCTAGACAAAATGGAAGACTAAGCTATCGAAATGAGAAATTGAGAGGCAAATTTGGGGGGCCATTTGCTTGAGCACAAGCCAACTATTTATAGCATTTCCATTTACCCAAAGGTAAAAACCAAATTGATCTCTTAAACCATAAACAATGCCAAAACACTATTACAGGGAACCAGAATCATCAATGCTAAGCCAAAGGTGGTGAAAAAAGTTGGTAAACGTTGAATTTTTATGTGAGTCACGTCAAAAGAGCATTTTGGAAAATGCATGAAGGACCATTGCCAGCCTTACTGAGCGAGGTGGTGGTTATGGGGCTGCCGCCTGCACAGGTGGCGGTCACGAGGCTCGCTTGAGGCGGGCGGTGGTTTAAATGGCCCAGAAGAGAAAATGCAAAGAAAAGGGGGAAAAGAGAAAAACAAAGCACGCAGGGGCTAAGCGAGGCATGCGGGATGTTAACGCATACTTGGAGAGCTTTTCCGGATCCTGAACACCTTGCAAGGAGACCGGTATTATCATTAGGGCACGTGTTACGTTGTTACGATGGCGCGATACCCTACTGATTTTGGAGTACGTATAATATCCTCTCTTTCATGGACAACTTCACGGGTTACTGATCAAATAAAAATCAACCCCGCTAATCAAGAGAGACCTATTTCACCACACCATTTGGAATGTTTTGTTACACTCTCATGCCCTTTGGGTTTAAAAATGCCGAGACCACTTATCAATGAGTGACAACGCACATATTCATGATTATATTCACAATATTATAGAATATTATGTTGATGAAATCTTGGATAAATATTGATTTTGTTCCACCCATGCTTATGATCTTTAAATGTTATTTGAATGCTTTTGTCAATACCACATACCCTAAATCCCAAAAATGTGTTTTGGGGTCATGTCGACACAAAATCATACACTTTAGGCATTATTTAGCTTTGGTCTTATACTACTATTTAGAAGGTTCTCAAGTGAATAAAGCATTAATTAACCCCATATTTTGGCCACCTATATTTTATATTTTATTTCTTCATTCTTGCATATTTTCTATACTTATCCACTTGTTTCGCAACTTCCTTGTCATTCTAGCTTGAAATCGGGCGCCACGACCTATCTTAGGGTGCCCAGAGGCCCTCTGGTCCCATCTTGGGCACCCCGATCTATGTTTCTCTTTTCCCACTTCTTTTTGGGGCCTTTCTAGCCATTTTTCATCCTTATCCTTTTCCCAATCAGCCATGTTGGGATTAATTACGAAATTAAGCTTGAGAGCCCTATAAATATAAATTTATAAGACCATAATGAGGGTCCTAATGTCACATACTACTATCACTCCATCTAGAGTTACATACATTACATCACTTACATCCACATAGTGCCATGAATCAAGGCTAGGATATACTGTATCACACACACATCATAGAGGGATGGATTATATTCTATTCCATAAACCCATGCTACTACATTTTCTATAGTTCTATTACTCGCTACTTCACAAAGTGCAAGCGCACAAGAGCACCTAGGGCACGACACACACACACTCACCAAAACTACATCCAAGTATGAAATGTAGTGCAACGCTTAGTGATAAGAACACTAGTTTGGCGGTGAGGTCATTATTCAATTAATCCAGTGAATCCAACATGACGGACATGCAAAGTTTGAGATCTAGTTGTGACCATATAAAACTTCGGTTTGAGGCGTTTACAGAGATCATGGCACCCAATCTGCAGACCCGGGGTTCCCTAGGGTAGCTCAAGTACCTTTTCATGCACCCCATTAATTTTAAATCTTCCAGATCTAATCTTCGTAGGGTTCTAAGTGATCATTTGCACTTCCAGATTTTATTTTTAGACTTGCAACAACTTGTAATAGTCTCTTTGAATCAACTAATCTATTTCCCTCCTTTCTCTTGCATACTTAGGGTTCCATTTCACTTAGGATAATTTATTACAATTATTCCTTACTATTTTAGTTTATTTTATATAGTGTTTTATTCCTCCTAATTAGATTAACATCAATGACCTATACTCCCAAATAGTTTAGTTTCATTTTTGTATTCTTTCATCTTATAATGAATCACGCTTAGGGCTAAATGATCGAGGATCATTTTTAAAAAGTTCCTAAACATCCCTAAATAGTATCGGTCGGGAGAATATCATCTCAGGTCTTTCCATATGTTCAAGGTCTCTAGAATGTTCGGTCAAAGTTCAAGCAATGGAAAGTCAACTCTGGTCAACTAGTCAATATTGGACCAATCGCACTGTGACACGTGGCTTGCCACCACTCGTCAAATTCACTCGATTTGCCTATCGGGAGATGACAAGTGGACTACATGATGACCGAGTTAATTAATTTCGATACCCCATGGTATGGGTCAAAATTTTATTTATTTGGTAAGTCCACTTACACACCATTCAAATGCCAAACCACTATATATTAATGTTTATACATTAGTATTAAAACTTCACTTACCCACATAAACCAAACCACACACATAATAGCCAACATGCTAGGTTATGTCCATGTGGTAAAGGCATGCAATGTCATGCGTGGAAGATTCCACGTGAGGAGAGGGAGGTGAAGCGGTGTTGTGGGAGGCAAATGCCATACGTGGAAGCTTCCACGTGGAGAAGGAGGTGAAGCGGTGATAGGGGGTGGATAAGCTCACATGGTCCTTTGACCACTATCCTTGCATGGAGAAAGGCTTAATAAAGCCTAAGACATTATCCCCCACCGCCAAAATATGGGACCTTATCCAAATGCGGCTCCATTTGGGATTTAATCCCATTAAACATGCAAACCGGATTTTTTGGAATATTTGATCCCATTCATTTTACGGGATGAGGCTTATAATAGCCTTAAGATAAATTATATTCCATATTTTCAAGGGCCCTAAAATTGTATAAATAGGGTACCTAGTTCATTGTAATGGACACACACCCAAGCTTATTATTTGTTAAGCTTATTGTGGGAGCTCATTCCTAGAGTCTTTGGAGGCGAAGTTTGAGCCAAGAGGAGAATGATAAATTGTTGTTGTGTGAAGACCTAAATTATTTTAGGCATTATTATTTTGATTATTATTGACCTATTATTTGTTAGGCAATAATAAATTAAATATTTGTGGCTAGGAGTTATTCAAACTACCTAGTCGGCCCATAGCGCCACAGTAAATTATTGTGAAGCCTGGTATATCGACCGGAGAGCCATAGGGCGTTGTATTAGTGTCTGGAAGGCCGATCGAGAACCGAAGTTTCCAATAGTGGAGCTGAGCCATCAAGCTTGCCGAATACGCCAGGAAGGTGGGAGTCGGGTGCTATTTTTCACCCTTGTCGTCCGAAGGTCTGGTTATTCTTCTAAGCAAGTTTAAATAGTTTCCATTAGGTTTTCTTGTGAAAGTACTATTGTAACTTACAAGTTTTGACTAGTGGAATGGTTCGACCACGAACCCGGAGATGTAGGCAATTGCCGAACTCCGTAATCAATCTTTGTGCAATTATCTTTAATGTCTTGCATTTATTTTAAATTGATTACTTAAAAGGAGTAAATTATCGGCAAATAATTAAAGCCTATAAGTCGGGTAGTAATAATTTGAGATCATGTTTGTAGTAGTAATCGATTATTTTCGGATCATGTTTGGTATCAGAGTTGGTTTAGCTCCATATTTGTTTTTCAGTAAATCTGATTAACAAAGTGATTGCTTCAAGATTGGTGTAGTTGGTTCAATTTGTGTGAATAGGTACAAGTGCACTATGGGAAAGATGTCTAAATAGGAAAAGCTCGAGGAAATTGAAGCTTATAATCACTAGATCCAGGAAGAGAACTCTCTCCTGCGATCAATGTATTACTCCTTGGAAGAGGAGAATGCTCGTTTGAAATCAGAACTACAAACCAAGGATGAGCTCTTGGCAAGGTTGCAATGTGGTGATCAGAGGAAGGAAATACCTTCAACTTCAGATGCAGAGGCCATGGCGATGACTACACTATAAGTTGTTCACCACTGGAATCTTCTTCTTCCTCCCATTTGGTTTTGATTCAGGTAATGAAGTCTTTGGTTTGTTTGAAAAGCATACTAGAGGCATTGGATCCAAGTTACTAGATAAAATGGGATTTGATGGAAGAGGCCTTGGTAAAAATGGCCAAGGCATTGCTAACCCAATATAGGTGAGGATCGTCCTCTCGTTTTGCGGGTTTGGGTTATCTAGTGTGGGAATGGAAATTGGAGAATGCTCGAGAATGCTTGATGGGAGACAAGCTTCCAAAGCAAAGTGATTACCCCACTAGTCTGCAAGAAGATTCTGAGTAGGAAAGTTGTGCTTCGTCGTCATAGGAAGGATGTGGTAAGAGAAATCAGTGAAGAGGTAATGAGATTCCACCTCCAGTTTCTTACCATAATCATAAGCACAATAAAACTTCTGATCCACTTTTTCAACTTAAGAAGTATGGTTATGATTTTTAGAAGATGTGGAATTCCTTTCCATGTACTTTTTGTGGATTGCATAATCATTCAGTGGCTAGATGCTGGAAGAGAAGGACAATTGATGAAGAAGTTGATGCTATTCATCAGGAACAAGGCAAATCAGAAAGACCAATCTCGTCATGCAGAGTCGAGAAATGGCAAAAAGAGTTCCTCATCTCAAAAGGAGTTTAAGAGGAATTTTTGTGCTCATTGCCAGAGGAATGGGCATCGGGTGGAAAATTGTTGAAAACTGCATCCATCTCGCCATCAGAGTAATGGCAAGCCAAAGATGGAATGGAGGCCTATTGTGAAAGGTAAAGTAGTTTTACTCACCACCAGTTGACAAGTTCAACCCGGGGACTAGGTAATACACGAAAGTGAAAGTCCTTTAAAATGGGTAAGTCAACAATTTTTTCAATTATATATTGCATAATTCAGATTGATGAATCGTATGCAGTATTAAGTTTGGAGATCAGATTTGTGAGAAAATGCTGAGAGAAAGGTTTACAATACTCAGTGGATTTTCTTACTTAGAAAATTTGATTAATGCTCCAAACATATCTCCTAATCAGCTTGTGAGTACCTGTTACAGCTTGGACACAGGAATTAACTCATATAAAGCTTGGAGATTGATCTGCCATTTGTGCAGATAGTAGAGTTCACAGAGATCAGCTCGGAACTTCATTCTGTGTAGAGGCATTGTGACCGTGCAGCAGAATGGTAGCTGAATCACCGTTGGCATTGACGTCGGTCGGAAACTTCATTCTGTGTAGAGGCATTGCGACCGTGTAGCAGAATGGTACCTGATATTAGTATGTCAACAAGAGGAGCTCTCAAAGGATTAGCTCGGAACGTCATTCGGTGTCAAGGCATTACGACCACACATACGAATGGTAGTTGATCAACAGACTTAGCATCATGCATTGGAGGCTCGAGGTCTTGAAAGAGGCTTAGCATCATGCATCGGAGGCGTTGAGGTCTGATAGAGACTTAGCATCATGCATTGGAGGCTTGAGGTCTTAAAAGAGGCTTAGCATCATGCATCGGAGGCGTTGAGGTCTATAGAGACTTAGCATCATGCATCGGAGGCTCGAGGTCTTGAAAGAGGCTTAGCATCATGCATTGGAGGCTTGAGGTCTTGAAAGAGGCTTAGCATCATGCATCGAAGGTGTTGAGGTCTATAGAGACTTAACATTGTGCATCGGAGGCTCGAGGTCTTGAAAGAGGCTTAACATCATGCATTGGAGGCATTGAGGTGCAAAGGGGACAAGGCATTGTCCATCATCGACATCGGATCAATCAAAGCTCTACGTAACATGGAGTTCCTTCAAACCAGTTTGGATTCTGCGGAATCAACTCGGAGCCAGGAGCTATGTTATAGAGTCAAAGAAGATCCTTGTTGTCAGATATCAAGAAGCTTAGCACCGCACAGAAGGAGCGTTGAGGTTTCATTCAGAAACTTAGCACCATAAAGCGGAGGCGTGGAGGTCTTCTTCGGATATCAGAGTGGCGCAGTGGAAGTGTCATGGGCCCATAACCCACAGGTCCCAGGATCGGAGCAGAGTTGTCGAAGTGAGAAGGTTGGAGGAGAAGACCCAAGGGTCTACTACAACAGCACTTCCGAGGTGGCAGCAGAGTTTTCAGATTCAAGATAGTATGGAAGCTTTTTGGGACAAAAAGCCTTTCTCAGTGGGGAGGTGTGATCAGGGGATCATTTTTAAAAGTTTCCTAAACATCCTAAATGGTGTCAGTGTAGAATATCATCTCGAGATCTTTCCAATGACTGTGAGAATGCGACAAACAAACATCGGGAGCTCTAGATATGTTCGGTCAAAGTTCAGACAGGGGAAAGTCAACTTTGGTCAACTGGTCAATATTGGACCAATCGCACTGTGACACGTGGCTTGCCACCACTCGTCGAATTCACTCGATTTTCCTATCGGGAGACGAAAAGTGGACTACATGATGACCGAGTTAATTAATTTCGATACCCCATGGTATGGGTCGAAATTTTATTTATTGGTAAGTCCACTTATACACCATTCAAAATGCCAAACCACTATATATTAATGTTTATACATTAGTATTAAAACTTCACTTACCCACATAAACCAACCGACCACACATAACAGCCAACATGCTAGGTTATGTCCATGTGGTAAAGGCATGCAATGTCATGCGTGGAAGATTCCACGTGAGGAGAGGGAGGTGAAGCGGTGTTGTGGGAGGCAAATGCCATATGTGGAAGCTTCCACGTGGAGAAGGAGGTGAAGCGGTGATAGGGGGGTGGATAAGCTCACATGGTCCTTTGACCACTATCCTTGCATGGAGAAAGGCTTAATAAATCCTAAGACATTATCCCCCACCACCAAAATATGGGACCTTATCCAAATGCGGCTCCATTTGGGATTTAATCCCATTAAACATGCAAACCGGATTTTTTGGAATATTTGATCCCATTCATTTTACGGGATGAGGCTTATAATAGCCTTAAGATAAATTATATTCCATATTTTCAAGGGCCCTAAAATTGTATAAATAGGGTACCTAGTTCATTGTAATGGACACACACACAAAATTATTATTTGAGAAGCTTATTCCTGGGCACTGGAGGCAAAGTCCGAGCCAAGAGGAGAATGAGAAATTGTTGTTGTGTGAAGACCTAAATTATTTTAGGCATTATTATTTTGATTATTATTGACCTATTATTTGTTAGGCAATAATAAATTAAATATTTGTGGCTAGGAGTTATTCAAACTACCTAGTCGGCCCATAGCGCCACAGTAAATTATTGTGAAGCCTGGTATATCGACCGAGAGCCATAGGGTGTTGTATTAGCATCTGGAAGGCTGATCAAGAACCGAAGGTTTCCAAATAGTGGAGCTAGAGCCATCAAGCTTGCCGAATACGCCAGGAAGGTGGGAGTCGGGTGCTATTTTTCACCCTTGTCATCCGAAGGTTTGGTTATTCTTCTAAGCAAGTTTAAATAGTTTCCATTAGGTTTTCTTGTGAAAGTACTATTGTAACTTACAAGTTTTGACTAGTGGAACGGTTTGACCATGAACCCGGAGACGTAGGCAATTGCCGAACTCCGTAATCAATCTTTGTGTAATTGTCTTTAATGTCTTGCATTTATTTTAAATTGATTACTTAAAAGGAGTAAATCATCGGAAAATAATTAAATCCTATAAGGGTCTGAGATCAGGTAGTAATAATCGATTATTTTCGGATCTATTTTGCTCTATCAATCCATCTTGCATTCCATTCCATCCATCCACATCATCTTGGATTGTCTCGGGGTATTTACTTTTGCTTACTAGTGTTTTACATGGTCACTTTACTATGCATGTTAGAATAATTTATTATATGTCATTATCATACACATATGCATGTTCACACCTTTGTTTAGTGTGATCACAGATACATGACTCTACACGCGGCATGTATGCTCACCTTCTACCCTTCCTATACTTTTTGGTCACTTTGGGGCATCCACTTTAATATTGTCAAGGTGTTATTTTTTCATTTTATACTTAGCATATTATATTAATTGTTCATACGATTTGACATATTGGTTATTGCTCTAACATGTTAACGGGTGCCCCATGTGCAACACTCGTTTTGCGGGATTACATGTTTTCATGACTACTTGTTTGTTTCCACTTGTTTGATTTATTTTCTATTCTATGTGGGATTTTCCCTTTTTATGTGCACACTTGTATACTATTTGGCCATGGAGGCCTTGAGTGTCTCGCAACATTGTGAGTGATGTCTCATGTTTGAAACCCACTTTTTGTGGTCTAGTTGTTTTCTTTCTTGTCTACAGTGTTGTGCTTGGTAGTTTCTACATTGTCTACGTATCTTACACTTGTCTTATTACATGCTTGTTTTTAGACTAACACTTGTTTTCTCCAGCCGTCCCCTTTTGTATGCGCCTTGGTATCTACCAACTGTTTTTCCTTCCCCCTGCAAGCATATTTTTACGAGTTAGAGTGTGGTTGGTCCTCTTTTGGGGCTGCATTCTCCTTTCAACAACATTGCATGTGCCCCCAAAGAGGGGGGCATCATTGAGGGTTTCTACTAACACAACATATTTACACCGGTTCACACATAGTGAGTGAGTTCAAACTAGTCTATGAACTCCATACACAATGGCCTCTACAGGACATGGTGTCCTTCAACAATTTTGTGGAGTAGTTACATGCTTAGGGGTTATAGTGGGTGTGCCTCTCTACACTTCTCTGTCCAGTGGCATCAGATCACCCAAAAACCAAGACAATACAAATATCTCTTCACACATTTCAGCAGAAGTAGTTTAAGGTGGAGGATACAACACATTTCATCCCTATACTTCTTTAGCCAGGGCGGTGTGAGATCGCCCAAAAAAATCATGATAGTACATGATATCCTTCTACACCCTTTCTCTCAACATGGATCAGGTGCACATGTTCCATTTACACTTTCATTTTAGCATATTTTACATTTGTGTACTTTACAAATTTATATATACATGCGTATTTTACACAACATTTTTACATACATACATATTTGACTACTTGATCATTTTCTCCTTACAGGTCTAGTCGTAAATGCGAGAAACAAATAGTCAAATTAGGGACAAAAACAACAAAAAAATGACAAAGATAGCGACAACACACTTCTCTACAGAACTTCCCATTACTAACAATGTAGAAACACTACACACAACAACTACACACATGTTCCGCCCTAGGTTCACTCTTACAACTTTTTATGTGCATTTCATCTTTAGAATCCACGCTCCTCTACATTTTTATTTTTTCATTCCACACTTGAATCTAGTCCATCAACATGTCTTATTCTACACTCTACATGGATATTAGGTACGCATCTCTATCTACTTTATGTTACCGAGCTTTTCTCTCACCAACATAAAGTGGGGGCAAAATGTAGACACAAAATCATACACTTTAGGTATTATTTAGAGTGATTTTACACTACTATTTAGAAGGTAATCAAGTGAATAAAATACTAATTAATCCCATATTTTTACCACCTTTATTTAATATTTTATTTCGTCATTCCCACATACTTTTCTTTACATATCCACTTGTTTAAGTAACTACCCCATATTTCTAGACTAAAATGAGGGTTCCTTGACCTTTACGGGGGCACCTCAGGAACCACAGGTCCCACCTTGGGTGCACCAATCTATGTTTCTCTTTTCTCACTTCTTTTTGGGGCCTTTCTAGCCATTTTTCATCCTTATCCTTTTCCCAGTTGGCCTTGTCAAGATTAATTATGAAATTAAGCTTGAGAGCCCTATAAATATAAAGTTATAAGACCATAATGAGGGTCTTAGTGTCACATACTACTATCACTCCATCTAGAGTTGCATCCATTACATCACTTGCATCCACATAGTGCCATGCATCAAGGCTAGGAGATTTGCATCACACACACAGCATAGGGGGAGGGATTATATTCTATTCCATGCACACATGCTACTACATTTTCTATAGTTACTATTGCTCACTACTTCACAAAGTGTGACTGACACAAGAGCACCTAGGGCACGACATGCACACATTTACCAAAACTACATCCAAGTCTAAAATTTAGTGCAACGCTCAGTGACAAGACCACTAGTTTGACAGGTTGAGGTAATTATCTAATTCATTTGGCGAATCCAACACGAAAGAAAGGTAAATTTTAAGATCTACTTATAACCATACAAAACTCGGTTTCAATGATTTTACAGAGACCGGGTGCCCAATCAGTAAACCAGGGGCACCCAATATGCGGACTAGGGCACCTAGTACCTTTCCAAGCACCCCAATCATTTCAGATCTTCTAGATCTAGTCTTCGTAGGGTTTCTGAGTGATCGTCTGCACTTCCAAATTTTATTTTTAGACCTGCGATAACTGCGAAGAGTCCCTTCGAATTAGCTAAGCTATTTCTCTCCTTTCTCTTGCATATTTAGGGTTTTCATTTCACTTAGGATAATTTATTACAATTGTTCCTTACTATTTTAGTTTACTTTATACAATTTTTAGTCATCCTAATTAGATTAAGATTAGTGACCTATACTCCCAAATAGTTTAGTTTCATTTTGTTAATCAAGTCACAAGCTGGTAAACTCCTTAGATATATCATCTCGCAACGTGGCATTGAAATCGATCCCAACAAGATTAAATCCATTGTTGACATGCCTCCACCTAAAAATTTACATCAAATATGATCATTACAAGGAAAATTCAAGGTATCCAATGATTCATTGCATAACTTGTTGATAAGAATCAACCATTCACATGCCTCATGAAGAAGGATACTAAATTCATATGGGATAAGTAGTGCCAATAGACATTTGATGACATAAAATCATATCTTTTAAATCCCCTATCTTAGACCCTCCGCTAGTGATCAAACTTTCTTATTATACATTTCCACCACATTTCATGCCTTAGGATCCTTTCTGCACAACATGATGATTCTCACCATGAAAGAAAATCTATTACATCAATCAAACGTTACTCTCTTATGAATGTAACTATAGTTACATTGAAAAGATATGTCTCGGCCTTGTCTTTGTCGTAAATAAATTGTGTCAGTATCTTCTTAACAATGAGGTACATATTATCACCAAGGTAGACCCATTATGATACCTCTTGTCTCATACGCATCTATCAGGAAGTCTAACATGTTGGGTTATGCTTCTTACCAAATTTGATTTCAAGTTCATATTGCAGAAAGTAATTAAAGGCCAAGTCATAGCCCAATCAATTAGCTACAAAAACCCATTCTTGATGCATCTCCCATATCTGATTCTTTCCATGATGATTTCACTACTTATAATGTCGATCCTGATACATGGACAATGTACTTTGATGGGTCTCATTGTCACTCTGGCACTAGGGCCGAGATAGTTTTCATCACCCCATAGGGTGATCCACTCCCCTTTGCATATCAATTAGGGTTTTCCTGTATAAATAACATCACTTTGAATATGAAGCCCTCATCCTTGGCCTTCTCACCACTCAAAAGCTCCTCATTTATAACTTATGCATCCATGGTGATTCTCAACTAGTCATAAATTAAGTTAATGATACATATAACACAAAATAGGAGCACTTAATCCCATACAATACACTTGTAAAAGATCTCTTGGCTACATTTGAGTCTTACTCTATCACTACCATTCCTCATAAGGATAATCATCATGCGGACGCCATGGATAGTGTGACATCACTCATCCCAAAGACATTACCGATGAGCAAGCCACATTCATCATCACACACTTACAACATCCTTCCATTTCTACTTTACCTCTTATGGCTTGCGCCATCACGTGCAGTCAAGACAATCTTGAATGGTTTACTCCCATTTACAACTTCTTATATAAATAGACCATTCCTAATAATCTGCAACCTCATGAAGCTCGTCATTTGCAACATGAGGCTACCCATTATGTCATCATTAGGACAAAATTATTTAAACGTGCACTTGATGGTCAACTCTTACATTGCTTAGGGCTTGCTGATATTCCCACTACTATTTCCCAAATACATGACAACATGTGCGGCGGTCATTTCTCTAGCAAAGCTATGTCTTAAAAGATTTTACATCAAGGATATTATTGGCCTACCATGGAACATGACTGCCTCAAATATGCCACTTGACGTGAGAAGTGCAAAAATTCCGATAACCTCCATCACATACCTACATATGATCTCCAACCGATTGCACCAACTTGACATTTTTATCTTTGGGATTCAACTTCATTATCATGATAAAGCTTGAATCAATCGATGAAAATGTTGGAACATAATGATTAAGTGGTCAGCGCCAACCCTTAATGTATATGGGTCCATCACTAATATATATGTTAATATTTAATAATATGTAATATTTATATTTCTTTTATTAAATATGCTAATCTAGGTATATACTTTAGGTTAAATATTTAATATCATGAAATGATTATATTTTAATATTAAATATTATAAACCTAGGTGTATGGGTCAACCATTTTAGGTTGAAAAAGTGGGTTAGAGACATACCCGATCACCTTATATAAAAAGGACTTTAGTTCCTCATTTGATATATTCGGAAATATATCAAAGGTGTGTAAATCAAGTGATTTGGTTTTACCCTTGGTAAATAGGGTTTCAAAGGAGGAGGTGATCTTATTGGATGTAAAATAAGTTCTCTGAAGTAAAAGGTTATTTTCAAAGTGGTTTTACCCTATTGGGGTTTTCCACTATAAATCTTGTGTCACTGTGTTATTTATTTCTTGTAAGTATTTTTTATTTACCTATATTATGATGTAATCTTTATTTAAATATTTATTGTAACATTATGTAATATGCAAGTTGATTAAATCCATATTTATTAGAATCCTAAAATTCTAACATGGTAAGAGAGCGAGCTAAATTAAATAAATTAAGATCAAATGTTATTTATTTTATTTATTTATTACTATATGAAATAATTTTGATGTTTTCTATAATTCAAAATGTTTGCAGTTAAATATTTTGGAAGGTAAATTCATACCCGTATTCTTTGGTCCCCTCTAAAAGGATTCGATTTGAAAAACTATAGTTTATAGTTAATCTATAACTATATCCTATATAATTTGAAAACTATATTATTATTTTTAAATAAAAATATATATAATATAGAATAAGGTTTATATAATAATTTATATAAACATCATATTAAAATTTATATAGTTTTAGGAAAAAAACTATATATTAAAAGCCTTAAACCATATTAAAATTACATGGGATTGAGGGAAGAGTCAACAGACCATATTCTAAGCCTAAGTTTAAATCATATTTAAACTTAACTTATAAATCTAGGCATATATAGTTTTTTTAAAAAAGAAACAAACCTAAGTTTAAACCTATTCAAATGTTTTCTTTTATATAAGAGTGGGAGTGGAGAATAAAATGAGATAATATCTCAGGTATAAATGTGGAACTCTCAAGTATAAATGGAGAATTAAAAAAGGGGCTAGTTTATTGGTGGCCCACGTGAAGTGTGGTAAATATTTATTAAAATATTTGTAGTTATAGCCACATAAAAGTTTTAAAGTTTTTAGCTTGTAAGAATTCTATAAAATATTTTGTAATATTTCCATAGTTTTAAATGTGTGTAGGGTAAAATTAAGAGTAAATGAAGGGAGGAGACAAGGTTCATGAAAATAGGGATTTCAATTTATTTCATTGGTCGGGTGAAATTATTTGTCCCCTTTGTAAAATATGCAAGTTAATCTATACTCTCATAAATCTACTTGCACTTTGTAAAATTCTTTTAACCTGATCTATGTCCTTTAAACCCCTTTAATAAGGGTTATGTGTTTTTATAAAAATATACTATAGTTTATAATTTTTATGAACTATATGTTGTTTTTTATTTACATGTGTTGTCTTCTTCTCTTGAAGTTACTTCATTAAATGCTTCTTAATGATGGTTTTGATTATGATTTAGTAAATTATCATGATGATGTTTTGATGCTATAGATGTTTCAAACTCTTATCTTCATAGATAAGAAATTAAATTGGGCTCAATCTGTGTTAGAAAGTTCAAATCCTATTAACCTTAAGAAAATGACCAGAAGCTATCATATGTACCACGCATTAATTACCTTATATGAACCTGAGCCGTGAAGTATCATAGGGTCTAGGTGGATATACAAAGTAAAATATAATGTTGATTGTAGTATTAACAAACAAGAAAAGCTAGACTTGTTGCTAGAGGTTTAATCAAAACCTGGTATTGATTATGTTGAAACATTTTCTCCTATAGCTAAAATGAGTACTTGTTAGGGCCTTATTTGCAATTTCCGCTCATATTGGGTGGGAAATCCACCAATGGATAAGAAAAATTATTTTTGAATTTTGATTTAAAATAAGAACTTTACATGTTTCAACCTAAAGGATTTGAAGAAACGGTAAAGAAAACTATGTTTGTAAGTTGAGAAATCCTTGTATGGTTTAAAACAAGTTCTTAGAGCTTGATATGTAACTTTTTTTTTCCTTCTTTAAATTGTTAGGTTTTGTTAATTGTTCTTCTAACAATGATATATTCATTAAGCAATAAGGCTCACATATTATCATTATATGCATATATGTTGATGATTTACTTATGATGGTGATAATTCTAATTTAATTCATAGGATCAAAGAGAAATTGAAGCAATACTTTGAAATGAATGAGTTAGGTCTCTCACATCATGTTTTTATATGATTGTATTTCATTCTATTGTTATTTTTCAAAACACAATATGCAACCATTGTATTGAAAAAGTTTCTTATGATTGATTGTAAATCATTTTCTACTTCAATGGAAGTTAGAATAAATATTGATCCTAAATCTTCATATGAAAAAGGTTGATCCTATTTTATATACGCTGTTACTTGATAGTTTAATTTATCTAACTATAACTAGATCAAATATTTCCTATACAATAGGAATTACTTCAAGGTTTATGCAGGAACATTTTTAGAGATCATTGGAATCTTGTAAAAATAATTTTTAGATATTTGAAAGGAACAATCAATTATGGGTTGCATTATAATAAGAATGAAAATGTTATCTTATATAGATTTTGTGATTCTAACCATACTTGATGTTGTGTTATAAAATATACTGGATATGTGTTCAAGTTTTTGGTGTAGGAACCATTACTTGGAACAAAAAAATACAATCAACAATCTCCATTTCTTCTACTGAGGTAGAGAAGTACAATGGAAGAAGTAAATAAGCCATGTGGCTACAACGATTGGTAGAGATACACATGTAATATAAAGGAAGTATTTCTCTTTTATGTGGTGGTCGAGTTATATTACTCTTGATTAAGAATCCAGTTCAACATCGGAGAGGATGAAGAAAATTGAGATACATATATGTTTCACCCATGAGAAGGTGCTAAGTGATGACATAAATCTCAAGTTCATGTTGATTAAGAAAGCGGTTGTTGACATCTTCACAAAGTCCCTGAGTGTTGCAAAGTTTTGTCACTTTTGTGAAAAGCTTGGATTTTCAAAGTTTCCATTGAGGGGAGTGTGCATGACAATGTCACCCTGGTTTTTGTAAAAATATCTTCGACATATGTAAAAGACCTTCCCAAAGTGTAAAAAAAGACCTTCGGGCAAGTGTAAAAAGAAATTCGGGCATGTATACCTCCTCGGATTATTTTTTAGAAATAAGTGTAGAAAGATCTTAAAGGAGGTCTTCAGTAAACTCTTTAGTGCTATTGAGTTTATTGGTAAACATCCAGTACAAGCATATTGTTAAGGAGGTCCTTAGTTGTAAAAGGCTCCTATATGCTTCGGTTCAATAACCTTTTATGAGAACCTCGTGAGAACATGTAAAAATCAAAAATTATACTTAGCCACCGATCATGAGATGATCTTTGGGATTCCAAATTCTTTTTACCAAAAGGTAATTTGAGTATGATGAAGGTGTTATAATTACTTCAACCGATATGCTAGCCTAAAACCTTTATGGTTTAAGGATTGGAAATCTGTAGTGTACCGTAAGGTAATCTATTGGCATATGTTATGTTATCCCACTTAACATTAAGGGGGAGTGTTGGAATATAATGATTAAATGGTTTGGCCAACCCTTAATGTATATGGGTCCATCACTAATATATAGGTTAATATTTAATAATATTATATTTATATTTATATTATTAAATATACTAACCTAGGTTTATACTTTAGGTTAAATATTTAATATCATGAAATGATCATATTTATAATATTAAATAATATAAATCTAGGTGTATGTGTCAACCATTTTAGGTTGAAAAGGTGGGTCAGGAGACATACCCGATCACCTTATTTAAAAAGGACTTTAGGTCCTCATTTGATATATTCAGGAAATATATCAAAGGTGTGTAAATCAAGTGATTTGGTTTTACCCTTGGTAAATAGGGTTTCAAAGGAGGAGGTGATCTTACTGGATGTAAAATAAGTTCTCTGAAGTAAAAGTTATTTTCAAAGTGGTTTTTACCCTATTGGAATTTTCCACTATAAATATTGTGTCACATGTGTTATTTATTTCTTGTAAGTATTTCTTTATTTACCGATGTTATGATGTAATCTTTATTTAAATATTTATTGTAACATTATGTAATTGATTAAATATGTATTTATTAGAATCCTCAAATTCTAATAGGAAACACATATATTATTAGTGCTATTGAATATTTTACTAAATGGGTCGAAGAATCTCCACCGCGAAACACAATCGGTATTAATATTTGCGGCTTACTCTAGCCATATCATTACACGCTTTGGTGTGCCCTATGCTATTATCATAGATAACGGTTCTTTAAAAAATAAGGAGATTAAAAAGTTTTGTGAAAAATTCAAAATTAAACAATAATTCTCTACTCCTTACTACCCAAGAAAATGGCCAAGCTGAAGCCACCAACAAAACTATTGTCAAAATCTTATGCAAGACAATTGCTTCCATTAGTGATGACTGACATAATCAACTATTTTATGTTTTTGGGCTTATCGTACTAGTGTGTGTATGCATAATAATTAAACTCCTTTTCCCTTAGTATACGGTACCGAGGTTACATCCCACTCAAACTTGAGATACCCTCATTACGTGTTTCACTCAAAGGCATACTTAAAGAAAAAAATAATATCATGAAAAATGTTTACATGAGATACCCTCTTTGCATGTTTCACTCAAGCACTCGAACATCTTCACACATATCAATCTCGAATTTCACATGCGTAAAATTACAAAACTCATCCTCACGAGTTTAGCATAGGTGACCTCATTTTAAAAGAGAATTAGAAAAATAAAAACGTTGAAGCTCCTCTTAAAGGAAAATTTAAGCCTAATTGGCTTGGTCCTTACATTATCACTAAAAAAATTGGTGGTAGAGTTTATCACCTAGCCACCCTTTTGGGAAAGCCACTCAAAAACCCACTCAATTTCATGCATATTAATAAATACTATGTGTAAAACAATGGTCATTACCCGATGACACACTCTAGTCCCATGGTTTATACTCGATTGTTGAGGGTTTAATTTTGAATTGAACCTCACCTCCTCATCACACTTGCCTCATTTTCTACACTTGATCTTCACAAAATCAACCAGTCAATCCTTCTATCACCTCATGTGATACTATATTTCAAACTTCAAAATTAATCCATGCTATCATTTTATTTGTACATATACGCTTTATGATAAATCATTATGCATTCTTAGCCATCACCTTCTTAAAAAACCTTGTGATATACACCTTAGGCTAAGTCATCACTATTTATTGTATTTTACTAAACCAATTTGAGATATACGCTTTAGGCTAAATAATCATATCCTAAAACTTCATTCTACAAATTTGAGATAAATTTACCCAATGTCGCATTCCAATCCTACACATGATATCATTTACAATCTAGTAATAATTTTTTTCTGGAATCATATTAAATCTTTTGAAATTTGGATATGGAATGTATCTATGTATGCTCTCATCATGTTAACTCCTTGAAAAAGCTTCCATAAAAGAGGGACCTCGAACCCTTGTGTGCTTTGGGTGAGCACTCGATTCTAGCTAAGTGAGGTGCCATTACACCTTAGGATTTTTGGTGAAAAGAATAAGACTACATTTTGGCTATGTTGCCAAAGACCTCTTTTATTTATTTTCCAGGATGTTGCATAATGAAGATGTACTTGTTGACTTTGGCCAACATTGAGGATTGGTTAGAGAATTTAGAGGAAGAGTATGCTCACAGATTTAACATTGGACCTGATTTTGATGCACGCGCGTGGGTTGAATAGATTCTATATCATGAGCTCTATGATACATTCTTCATCTATTTTCCTATAGAGCTATATGAGTGGTTGGTAGTATACATGTCAAAGAAAAGTTAGAGGTATAAAGCACTCGTGTGGACCCGAGAAGATTTTTAGAATTTGCATGATGCTGATCTGACATGGACACGCACTGTAGATTATTAGTGGAGTGGTGTTTTGAATAGATATATTTTGGAATACACATTTTTTACCTATTCTTGTCCGAGAGGTTACAAAATTTCAGTTCCTATATGAAACCAAAGGATATTATTAGCGCGTTATCTCTTTAGCGATTAAGATATTGATCATGACCTTGGATTTGGAGTGACATCCTATGACTATCTAAACCCCATTGCGCATGGGGGCAAGAGTAGGTGTGGTGAAAGATGGAAGACCTAGTGTAACAGAGAGGAAAGGCACCTTAAGTTTAATGAAGCACGCAGAGGGACTTGGTAAAGCAACTTGAAATTAGGGAACAAATAGTGTTACGAGAGAGAGATGACTCGTGAAGGATTTTGAGCTCATGTGGATGAAATGGAGCCAGAGCCTCTCGGAACTCCCCATTTTGGAAAGCATGGTAGAGAACTGCCTTTGGCTTTAGAAGAGATCACATCTTAGTAATTACTAAGAACTAGAGGTGCTCATCCTCGATCTTACCTGGAAACCTAGCCCTTGCACTCGGTGTTCCAATTCTTGAGAAAATTATTAAGAATTCGTATAGTGTAGGTGATTTGATAAAGCAGGTAGATTTCATTTTCTAGTAATTTTAAGAGTTAATCAAGTATTCCATTCATTTATGCAGCACAATCATCATATGTGTTATTTGGAGGTCTGGTTGGAGGTATATTTTCTCGACGCATCTTCAAAGACAGAACATAGGTGCATAGAACATTAGTATAACTTCACGGAAGTAGTAAAAATTCACAAACTATGGGAGTTCATTTTAGCACAACTATTAGAACATAAGGCAGTAGCACATCCTCTAGTCCATTGCCCACTATAAGGGAGGATTAATAGGATAAATTGTTTCAGGATCTAGTGGTTCTCGGTGGTTTTGGATGCGGAGGAAACAAAAGAGGTAATATATGTTATGGATATGGTGGGAACGGTCTGCACCAACCCAAAAAAGTCTATTTGGAGATGTATCTTCGTCTCTCGAATATAAAGGAATTGAATATGTAGGTGAAAATGTGTATATGTGTGAAATTATATGGTGCACAAAGGGGATTATAAATTTAAAGCGTAAAGCAAGTCAATTTTCTACTAATTTGCAAGGGTACGTGCATAGTTGGTATAGAAAATATGATCTGAACCAGATTTTTGTAGATTATACAACACTATGTGATACTTTCTTAGAAGAGTTTTCATACCCGAGTTTGAGCGAAAGAGTATTAGTGCAATCAAGGACATCAAGACGGCATGACTAAGAGTTTTAGAGAGTATGATGCATGATTCAAAACTCTCTTATCAAAGTTGTCTTATGACATCCACCCAAGTCAACATGCATAATGGTTCGTTGGAGATTTAATCACCCATTTTAGAAGGGTGCTCTCACACAAGACTTATACGAGATCCACGCGAGGCACTTAAGGCTGCTCTACACATTGAGGGAGTTGATAGCATAGACATTGGAGTTAGACCATTTTATTAGATTGCGGCTATGGAAAAACAATTTAGAAAAATTATTAGCTAATTCAGCCCATGAGACATGCAAAGGGTATTTAGTGCACAAATCGCTAAGTAAAAGGACATAATAAGGATAGTTTCCCTCATAAATTAGTGTGTGCCATGTTGATGGACTATGAGATATGTCACCTGGATCATGATTCAATTAGGTGCCCATTATTACAACACGCGATCCGGAAGAACGTGTCTTGTTCTATAACATTTGGAGGTCTACTACTCATGATATAGATAATTAGAGATTGATTGATCAAATTCGGATGGCCATTGAAACTGGACTTTGTCGGACTAGTGTTATGAGATATTATAAGAAACAAGGTGAGAAACATAATCGTAATCACAACGAAGGGGGTTTTGATGGAGGTGGTAGAGGTAGAGGAAACCATGGAGGATTTAGAGGCCAAGTTCGTAGTAGTGGAAGGAGTGAACTTCCACAAGGAACATGCTATACATGTTGATCCCCGATCATTATAAACATGAATTCCCTCATAATATTATTAGCTCCTGTTGTGGAAAAAACCATAACTATAAAGAATACCTAGATTTGTATGAGCACCTTAGCAAGAAGCAAAAACAAGATAATGGCATAGGAATGGTTAAAGTACAACTCACTATGGAAGATCGGTGGATGAAAAAGTTAGCGCCGATCCCGAGAGGGTGCTGTGTTGGTCACTACATGCAATGAGGCTGCACATGCTAGGGATGTTCCAAAACAAAATCCTATTATTACAAAAGAAGAGGTGTTGCATGCAAAGTATCCAGACCCTACTAATCAGAAGGAAGTTTATCAAGAAACCATGGAGGTTATTAGAAACTTGAAGGGTGAGATACGAGCAATCATGGAATCTAGAGTAATAAAACATGATTGAGCTCCCTTAGAAATATGTTGATGATTTGAAGGAGGTTTGTAAGATGCTATGACAAGAGAACATCATTCCTTTATTAGGGGAATGGTTAAGGGAGAGAATGTCATGCTTGGAGTTGACTATTGAGCATGAGAATAATTTTACATACTAACTTACCTCCTCATAGTCTTTATTATGATAAAGAGATCACTCTGAATGTAATTGTTGATAGATGGATGTTGAGTAATATTTTGATTGATACAGGTGCATAAGTGAATGTGCTCACTTTGGATGCATGGAATCAGATGGGGAGGCCACCATTACAACCATCTTCAAATGTGTTGTTTATGGAAAACAAGACTAAGGCCATGCCCATGAGTCTTGAAGGATGCCACTATTATTATACAAGGGGCCAAGTTTACTAGGGACTTTGAGGTCTTGGCACTTGTAGAGGAAGACAATTTTCTAGCATTGCTTGGGAACCCTTGGTGTTATGTAAATAATGTTGATTTACACTTTAATAAAGGATATATTAGTTTTGAGAACAAGGAAGAGTGTACCATCATTCCTTTAACATATGGAAAAGCTACACCTTATGTAGAGCCTTTGAGTGAAGAGGACTTGAAATATTTTTATGTGCATACCATTAAAGACATTGAAGTACTTGAGCCATCAAAATTAGGGGTTATTCAATGGGATGATGCACAATCTATGAGTGATACTACAAGTGTTGCATGTGATAGGGGTGCATAGAAATTATGAAATTATTTGACGTGAGATGAAAAGTGCAGGTCACACATGTAAGTAGGACATGTTGTGCTAGGCATTTGGGTAGTAAAAAGGTACCGAGGTACACTTTGATGAAGGAAATACTTGAAGTGTTCCTACATGCTATGGATGTTTAGTGGACAAATTATGTGGAAAAAGGAATATTCTAGTATATACATTTCATGGGAAAACAATGCGCTGTGGATGGTACATAGAGATGGTATTTTGGAGTGGCGAGAAGTGAGGATCACCTTCTCTACTAGATTTCTTTGGAAAAATGTGCCTACCAAGACATGTGAATTCCATGGGAAGGATTTTACTTTCTCACATTCAATAGTGTTAGAGACTCGGGCGAGAGGGTAGGAGGCCTTACCACCTTCACTATGGGTGCACAAACTCTACTTCACCTTACAAGGATACGCGTATGAATAATATGTCTATGCAGAGTTGAATAGAGAAATAAGGAATTGGAAAGAATTGATTACAGGTATGATTTAGACCTTTGAATATTTTTCCACTAAACCTCTAGTGAATGAGGCATTACAGGTTATGAAGCGCTTAACTATGGGAGATAGTGAAAAGGTTGAGGAACTTATTCAAGTGTTACTAGGTGAGTCGATATGGAGACACATTTTGAAGAAGATGAGACAAATGTAGAACAACTTGGGTGCACCTTCCTAAAAAAAAAAAAGGAAAAATGGTTTACATGATTGGTGATGAAGAAGTGCATAATCTAGATGTTGACCATATTGTAGGTACATGTGAGGTCTTGGATAGTGTGGATGAGAAGGAACACGCTTATCATGAGCCTATGAAAATGAAGAAGGTCAACATTGGAATGGATACTTGAACCAAAGGAGGCCATCATTAGAGATTATTGGTATGACTCGAGGTTGTAAAGATAATTAAGTTGTTGCGTGACTTCCAAGACTTATTTCTAGAGGTTATCATGAGTTTAAAGGCTTAAATCACTCGTTGGGAAATATGCAGATCACGTTAAAGAAAGGTGCATGCCCGGTTAGGAAGAGACCTTACAGATGAGTCCTAATCATGCATTAAGGTAAATGAAGCAATTGATTAGATGTTAAAATCTAGAATTAGTAAGCCCATCGAGGAATCGAGTGGGTTAGCCCTATGGTGATAAGCATAGAGAAAGATGGAAAAATAAGAATTTGTGTGGATTATAGGGAGTTGAATGCTACATGTGTAATAGATACCTTTCACACACCATTTCTGAAGAAATTTTAGAAGGTGTTTCGAGTGCGAGATCTACTCCTTCACTAATGAATTTTATGGATATCATCAAGTAAGAATTGCTAAAGAGGATAAGGAGAACAACTTTTAATAGTGAATGGGGAGGTTTTGCATCTGTTGGTTTGAAAATATGTCAGTTAGATAGGTCGTGGGGAAATAGGCCAACAGTGTGTAGGGCAAATCCCCTCTTTGAGACAAAGAAACGAAACTAGTTTCTTGCTATTCTATAAAGCAGAATCATGCAAATCTACACTATTCTAACTTCAGGGGGTTTGGGATCTCATCCCAGTAGAGGTAGTTCCAAATGCGAATAGAAAGGTAGGAAGGAAGGAATAGAGGAAAGATAGATCTGAAGGAAGAAAAGAAATGAATTCCAAAATAGAAAGGTCAAAGGGTTTACGCTTTGGGCTGGTAGTAAACAGAGCCTAGCTTACTTGCATAAACGATTAAAGCAATACTGATGAACATATGATAAAATAAAGAATGAATCCAACAAAATGATAACAAAGATCTAACATAAGAAAGATCAGATGTAAATAATACACATATGGAGCACAAAGTCTGATATGTATATTAATAATCGTTCTGTTACAAAAAAGCACAAAGTCTTTCTCTCCTCTTTCTCTTTTTCATACAAAAATGTCCACCTTTGAATACAACAAGTATCCAAGTATTTATAGAAGAAGAGGGGAGAAGAAGATGAAAGCAAAGCAATAATTACAAAATATCTTACAAGATATTTACAAAATATCTAAAAGTCAACTGTTGACTTTGGGGCAAGTTTTAGGATGGCAACATCCCATGGTGCAACATGGATGATGTCATCACATGTGCCAACATGCTTTTAAATATTTTACAAAAATGGGATATTCATCCAGGAGGAAGAAGCTACTCATCATCGTCTCTCGGCTCAAACTTAGTATCCGCGGTGGCTCAAGGGGAGTCGATGTGACACTGCGCCCGATACTCTGCAAACTTGCTGATCATTTCTTGAAGTCGATATCGATCAGGACCACTGAAATGGTCGTGAATGACTTCGCAAGTTTCTTTCTCGATCTTGAGCTTGTCGGGCAACTCAGTGAACTCTTCATTGGCATCGATCAAAAATCGATGAAGTCATGACAGGCCAAGAGTTTGTTGATGGACTCTCGGTCGAAAGTGACCTCTTGTGCCAGATCTCGAGAGACAATAGCCTTGAAGCATTGGAATGTATCATCTACCTCTCTCAATTCATAGGATGCACTGAGCAGCTCAAGAGCCATCTTCGAGACTATCTTCTCCATGTTGTGCACAGCTTCCAAGGCTTCTTCCTTGATTTTTTCAATTCATTCTAGGATGTATTCCATTTGATCGACCTAGTAATCTAAAGCAGTGAGAGATTTATAATGTGCCCATGGGTGATCGATAACGCCGACCTTCAACAGGTCGTCAATTGAACAATTGACCATTATCAGAGTGTTCCTTGCTGCAACTTAGCGTTATCCAGTTCCTTAGAGAGGGAACCTGCTACTGCTTGTAGCTCTTTATTTTCTCGAGTTATATCTTGGTGGAGTAGGGTAAACTTGCCAATTATCTCTTGACCATCCTGGAGGATCTTCTCAATCCAGGATGACACAGTTGTACCTTGTTCAACAATCTTTATGTACTCATTTATTTTCTCTGGACTGGGAGTCTGAACAGGTTCTGCAGTAGTTGTTGAAGGAGCTTTGCCCATTTTATGCAAAGCTTGGAGGAGATGTTTGTTTTGTTCTTTGAGCACTCTCTTCTCCTCTTTGGCCTCTTGTAGCTTCTTGTAGAGGGCATCTACAACTGATAAGGCTTCTCCTTGTAGACTTTCTAATGAGGTTCCCATTGTGACTTGAGTCACTGTGAAGTATGTAGGAGACATATCTTCTTTCTTCTTTATGGGATCCGGGTAGGCTATCTCCATGACCCTTTCTCCTGAGGCAATTTTTAAGAAGTGAGTTATTGCTTTTTGCTTCTTTAGTCCCTTTGCCGGAATGACGAGAGAAGTCCATAGCTGCAATGGGGACCTTTCTCTTATGTTGACTTAGGTGGTCGAGATCCAACCAGGACTTATGGGAGTGGGACCGGAGGAAGAAGAAGAAACAGGGGTGAGAGGGGGAGCAACTATAGTGGACATGGGGAAGTATGTTGAGACACTTGGTGGTGGCATGGAGAGAGAGGCCAACACACCAATGCTCATGGGGCTTGGTGTCACTATAGGGGAAGAGAGGGACATGGGAGCGGAAGGGATCTACAACATGATGGAAGAAATGTTGGGGGATAGATCTGCGAGAGAAGAGAAGATGGAAGAGGAGGGAGATGGAGGAGAAGACACAAGCATATGAGTAGTTACTTGAGTGATAGGAGGAGGAGGAGGGGTAGAAGAGGGAATGGTGGGTACCTCGACAATTGTTTGCTGTGACAACATCCTAAATGGATGTGTCCATTGGAACACTTGCCGCTTCTTCTTTTCCTAGGGACACTAAGTCCACTATTTGCTCTTCTATGGTAGAAGGAGGGCTCTTAGGAGTTTCCTCCTGCTTGCTTGGCTCTCCAACTTTATCTTTTCCTTTGCCCTTTGGCAAGTGATCTGGCCTTAGAGGTGCACTTCCTAAGGGAGAAGTAGTGAAATCCACTCCAAGGTAGATGAGACCATTTTGTTTGCACCAATGTTTAGTGTGTTGCAACGTGGGCTTGACCCTTTCTTCTATGGTCTTGGGTGCCTTAGTTCTATTGATACTTGCAAATGGCCAATCATCCCCATCCATGTCAAGGTAAACCTGATCAATTTCCTGATTGGTTTCTTGAAATATTTTGGGATGATGGCAACTCCATAGTGGACGATCTCTCGCGAGCAAGCTGGGCGTGATCCTTTCGCTTGATCTCAACTTCATGATTCATGTCTATCTATATGTCCTTAATATCTAGGAAATGGATGGGATCGATCTTTGCCTTGGGGAGGTAACTCTGGTAGTCGAAGGTTGGCCTTGCAGGAAATCATGCTTCAAGTTCAGCAATTCCAGCTCGGTGTACATTTCTCGTGCTTTACCTAATGAGGTGTAGGTGTATCTGGCAACTATGAGGGGAATGGAGTTCCTCCTTTCTTCCTTTTCATACACTTTTTGTGATATGTAATTAGCTATCTTGACAGCTCCAGAAGAATCAGCTTGGGCCCTGCATACCTTGGTAACTTTGTTGGCTCTCCCAGAAAGTTGGCAGCCCTGAGATACGTGAAGGTGGGGAATTGTGTAAACAAATCCCCCCATTTCTTGGTGGCAGCGATCACACTCATGCTGGTCCGACCATGTCTCATGTTTGGCCTCAATAGGCAGATCACCTCATAGAAGAAGGCGTCGTTGATTTTGTTGAACTGGGTGATACTGGCCTCGAGCCTTAGCTCCGGGTAGTACTCATATATTTTGACCTGGGGCCATACCCCGCTTTGAATTAGCCCTGGGAATTCTCTTTTTGATGCAGCTGCATATACAACATAGGAATTCATGTAGAACCTCCCAGTTGTTGAAACCTATTGGAGCTACTCTGAGATAGTATCACTTATGATTTCCCCCAGCCAAAGCGTTGATCGGAGCATTCTTGCTCATATTTTCTAAATATCTGAGCATCCATTTGTGAAAGTAGTGGGCGTTAGGAAGCCCAAATACTCTGCTGAGGAAGGTGATAGTATCACTCAACTCGTTAAAGTCACTGCGATGGATGACTTGAGGCCATCTGCTCACTACCTTCTTGTTTTTTAGGTAGACCTCGTTCATCATCTGCATACACTTGTCTTCATTGTCCGGTCCATGTCTTTAAGCATTCTTGATGCTTACCGCCACATACTGGCTATGGTGAGGAATGCCCAATGTTATTTCAAAATGGTGGGCAGTGAGGTTGATGATCACCTTGCCCTCCTTATCTTCGACACATCTTGTGTCTTTGTTGTAACAACGGGCCACCAACATGATGAAATCATTGTTCATTGCACTTACTTTGGAAGTCCTGCTGCAAAGTGTAGCCCGCTGCCTACCAATTTGTCCATCCATGGGCCACTGGTAACCTTTTTGGTTATCACTCGAAAGATGTCCATGTCGATGTGTCCCATTTCGGAGTCTCGATGTTGAGACCTGCACTCGCAAGTGAATCAAGCATCCCGACTCTCTCGATATTTATACTTCATTTCTTGCTCTGTCATCAACTTAGACTTGGATTTACCTTTAGTTGGATTTTTGCTCGATGAAGACATGAGTGAGATCAAGTATGGTTGTTGTTGTGTAAGAAGAATCAAATAGGTCCAACATAGGAGAGCCATGTTAACCGTCATGTTATCCATAGTTAAAAGCTTGCATAATGAAGAAAGAGCAATTTATAAGCCTTTGGGTGCAAGGTGCAAGTATACCGAGATGCATACTTCTGAGAGGCTTAAAAAAGGGCACACTTTTGAGGAGTGTTGCATGACGTAAGGCAGCACTAAGGGAAAAGCACATGGCACATGTTTACAATATACAACATACAAATGTTGATGTCAAGGAATATGCACTTACATCATAGGAAATTTTCTTTAGTGGGGCGCAAGAAGTTCTTATGTTACATGCCTTGAGGTGTGCCTAGGCATAGATGTGGAAGATGCTACAAGGTAGTTTGGTGTGCTAAAGGGTTTTGCTTGCAAGCAACATGAGTTTGGGTTACACAACATACAAATGTTGTTGTCGGTGTATTTGTGCCGGTGCTACGCCTTTTGAGAATGCTAAGCATTTGTTTTAACTGCATGGGAAGGGTTCGTGCTACATGGGTTTGCATTGCGCTATATGGCATGACTGTGTTGGATGCGACATGAATGCAAATTGTGCCAAAGGAAAATAGTTGACTGTTTGGGTCGATTTCATGATTTCTTGGTTTTTCTCATATTTGGCAAATGGTAAGGAGGAGAGGTTTTCAACAAGGCAGTGAGTAGAGTCAAAATGGGTTTGAGTTCTTTCAGAGGTAGAGCCCTCGTATTTGTAGATCTGGAAGGAGGGTCAAAACGGTTCTCAGCTGGTTGGTAGATTTGTGAAATGAGTTATTCTTTTTAGGTTCATTCTTATCAACATATAAACCCTAATCACCTAACATAAACAAATAAAAACCACAAACCTCAATCAAGATCGGCAGAAGCCACTTACCAGGATATATAAAGAGACGAGGAATGACGTGGGATCCACAAACATGAAAGATGACACGTGAGGCTGACAAGGATGGTTGATAGGTGCAGAGGAAAGAATTTTCATATTTTTAATTCATGAAAATGACAGGTGCCGTGTGCCTATATATAGAAAACCTAGCATTTATTGTGCCACCAACCACCTTTGGCATGGTTGGTGAGGTGTCGACATGGAAGAAATCGCGCCTTGGTGCGGATAGGAAGGTGTCGACACCAATATTTCAGCACCTTTGGCACACTTAAGATAATGTTAACATGATGAAGGGTGTGCCATGGCACACCCATAGGGGTGCAACATTTGGGGGTGTTGACACTCCGGGATTGCGCCAAAGGTAAAAAGGGGCATAGTTTTAGCAATGTTGACATGATATTTATTTGCGCTAAAGGATTAGAGTTTTTCGCTAAGTTTGGAAACAACTTGATTTTTCGAAGGGGCTTTGAAGCCATTTCAGACGTTGTCAAACATCCCTAGGGGTCAAATGAAAGTTTCGGTATGGTTACTGTAAATTTCCCTTGTCGATTTTGTAGGATAACACATACACAATTATGCCTTTTGGATTAAAGAATGCACATGTAGTCTTTTTGCACATTATTGTACAAGTATTCTAGGATTTTATTCACAAGTTTTTATAGGTCTACTTAGATGATTGGACAATTTATGGGTTAGTAAAAGATCACCGTGATAATTTAAGACTTATGTTTGAGAGGTACTTGACAATTGAGCATCTCCTTAAATAGTAAAAAGTGTGTTTTTTGATAAACCATTTGGGACTTTGCTAGGACACATTATCTATAAAGAAGGCTTGTTAGTGGATCCACTAAGGTTGCTATCATTTTGGACCTAGAGGAACCTACTAACTACAGAGTGAGGTGTGTAGATTCTTGGGGAAAATTGATTATTCTTTCGAAGTTTATCAAATGGTAGGTTAGGATTTTCATGCCCTTGGAAGAATTGTTAAAGAGTAAAGACAAGTTACATTGGGATGAAGCACAACAACGTGCATTTGAAAAATTGAAGGATTACTACAACACCTATTATGCACTTTCCTTCATGGACTAAATCTTTCATTTGCATTTGGATGCCTCCATGACCATTGACGTGGTATTGACCCAGCCCGGAGAGAAGGTATTGTTGATCATCCTATTTGCTTTGCAACAAGGAAGTCGACCCTAGCTGAATAGAATTACACAAATACAGAGTACACAACCTTGTCCATGATTTACACATTGCATAAGTTTAGACAGTACTTACTTGGATACCCCATTTATATTCTATATATATCACATGGTATTGAAGTACTTGGTAAACAAGCTCACTTTACTGATGGCACATTATTTTTGGATTCTATTGTTTTAGGAATTTGACTTTATAGTAGTGGTTAAGCTAGGAAAGAGAAATTTTGGACCAAATCATTTATCAAGGATTAATTCAAGTGAGGATGCGTAGAGCATTAAGGATACAAGGTCGGATGCACAACTATTCGAGATCAAACCATGCACCCTTTGACTTAGAAGATATTGTTGTCTTTTTGCGTACTGGTGTGGCACTTTTGAAGGGATGAAGAGTTTAGAGAAGAAACAAATTTCCATACACACTGTGCCTTACATGTTGATTAGTGGAGATTTATAAAAGCTAGGCTAGGATGAAGTTTTGTGCCAGTGTGTGCTTGAGCATGAGCACAAATCTATTATGGAGGAAGCTCATGGCGGGATTGCAGGTGGACATTATGCAGGAGATTCTACCATGTGCAAGATTTTATTGGATAGTTTGTGGTGAGAAACACTATATAAGGATTGTAAAGAATATTGTAAGGCATGTGACCATTTTCAACACCTTAGAAAGCCTAGGCATAGAGATGAAATGCCTTTGAGGCCTATTGCTAGTGCATAACCTTTTGAAAAGTGGGAAATTAACTTTATGGGTCCTATTTCCCCACCTGTGCATAGGACTAGATTGCACTACATTATAAATTGTACATATTATCTTACAAGGTGGGCATAAACAACACCTACAAAGGATTACACAATAGCTATGACAAAGCAAGGTTTTGTCAAAAACATTATCAATAGGTATGGATGCCCATTGAGTTTGACAAGAAATAGGGGTAATCATTTCCTTAATGAGACTATCGGATACTATTGGTATAATTTATGGTGGCACACCATAGAACAACACCCTATCACCCACAAGAAAATAGTATTACTAAAGCTTTCAATAAGATATTAGGACATACATTGAATGATATTAGTGATGTTGAAAGGAAATACTAGGATGATAAAGTCTCTGTTGTACTTTGGGCATACATGAAAACTTATAAAAGATTGAAAAAAGCCACACCCTTTCAATTGGTGTTTATCATGAAGGATGTTTTACAAGTAGAATTCATGTTACCTTCCTTATGTATTGTGCGAAGGAGGTTTGGCTGATGAGAAAACAATTGAAGATCATATTGAAAAAATGATGCAATTAGATGAAAGGTGCACCATTGCACAATGGATTCGAAAGACGTAGAAAAGGTAAGGAAAATGGCTTGGCATGATAGGCATATAAAGGATAAAAATCTTGAAGTTGTCCAGATGGTTCTTCTTTATGATTCCAAGTTTTGTACCACCTTGAAAGCTCAAAATGCATTGTTTGGGACCATATGTTGTGACTTACATGCTTGATTCATGCGCTTTCTCGTTATAGGCCTTTGGATGGGACACGACCGCATAGTTACTTCAATGGGATTAGATTGAAGCCCTCTATAAATAAGTCTTCTTGGTGTTTGTAATAAGGTAGTATTGCAAGTTAGATTATATTCCCTTTTAACATAATTCCTTTATATGTGTTTCCTTTCATCATTGTTATGCTTTGTCAATTTAGTTAAGTGTTTTGTGTAATAAGCACACTTGCACACCAGGATCTGATTTCTATCTAATTACATTCATGCACAGAGGACCGCACATACCTTTAGTGTGGGGTAGGTCAAAGGAATAGAAAATATACAAGAGCACACGATATGAGTTCTAAATACCGAAAGAGCACGCGTAGCGGTGGTGATAATGGTTGTTGGAAAATGATAAGGTGTCATAAAGAAGATGGTGATAATAAGGATGATGCCAAAGGAAAAATCCATGTACAGGAATGAACGCGTAAGGAAATGTGAGGTAGGCAGTGGTAAGGAGAACTACTTGGAATAAGATGTAGTGGTTGATGTACTTCAAAGCTGATGGGAGTGCATGTAAAGAGGTCTCATGTGCTCAATGTAGTTTTTGTGTAAGAAGATTATAAGGGTTACATGAGTTGGAAACGTGAGAAACACGTTTGGAAAAACATGAAAATACAAATTTATTGTGGTAGTATGGTGGTAGGTGGCATTTTAATTAATGTGGTAAAAATAAAAACTATAAATAAGGGGTCATGTTAAGTCATTTTTACCTTGTATAAATTTGCGAATGATCTTGTAGGAACTAGTGCATCCTTGAGAGTATTGGTGAAAGATCAATTGCAAAGGTAAATATTTGAGAACCAAAATGTGAAGAATAACACGAATGTGCACAAAGTGAGTTAGTGAAAGAGTTTCGTAGGGTTTGAACGGTGTAGTGTGAAGAAAAGAAGGTTTTTGGTTAGGGTTTTGAAAACTAGGGCACAAATAAAAGAGTTTGCATAAAAAAGTTACGGTTAAACGTTTGAGGCATTGAGGAAACCAAAGAAAAAGGTATAACTAACAAGTACCCAACCAAGAATGGCACCAAGGAGGCCAATAACCATTTCACCCAAGAAAATGGGCCAGGGAAAGGAAACACCAAGGGAACACCAAATTTCAATGAGGAGTGGTACTAAGAGATGTAATACCCAGATGGGGTATTGATGGGGATGGAGTGGGTGTACCACATAAGGAAAATGGTTATAAGTGATTATAACCATTGAATCGATCAGAATGAGAAGGACATGAATTTGGAACTAGTTTGACCTATAGGAAGAGGACGGCTGATGATAAACTAGTGTATGATGAATTGGTGCAAAGGAATTTGGAGAAGGCCAGATTATTACAACTGTATGAACTACCATTTTTAGAAATCTTGAGAGATTGTACCAGTGGCTAATGTCACACATACATGAAGATTATTTTTACTTCACTAGAAGGAGAATGCGCATAACTCCACAATTAATCTCAAAGTTCACCGGAATCATATGTGCGAGGAGTCATTTGACGATGACTTAGGTGATAATGAGTATATTAAAGAAAAAACTAAGGGGTATGAGTATAAGAAAGGTGGGCATGCATTTGACATCTCAAAGATAAGTAATCTGGTGATGAAGATGGCCATGTGCCTACTTACCAAATTGAGTGGACAGGAAAGGTGGACCCAAGTTTATAAGAGGTAGTTGAATGTATGTAGGAAGATATTCGAGGGGCCATCTACAACATCTTGGCCTTCATTGTAGAATATATAATTAATTCCATGTGAGATGGAGAAAAGATAATGTATGGAAATATCCAACTCTTGATTGTATTCTTGAAGATTAGGGTGCTCGATGGGTCGAACAATAACATATGGGAATATCGTGAAGAAGTACCCTCCCATGCTAAGAGATTTACAACATATACTATGTCACCAACATACAAGGTGTGCAAGATAAATGGTGCAAGTGGATGTGTGATGCCTCCAGGTGTGGTGGAGGATCCCAGAGAAACTACCAGCCTTGGTAAAAGATGAGGTTGAATTTGTAGTTTACCAACAATTTTGCATTGGCAGGTTCACTCTTACTAATGGCACTAAGAGCCCATGGTGCAAGTTTCCATTTGCCTTTACAACATAATACTTCCAAAGCACAATTAATAGTTCAAATAGGCAAATAATTTGAGATTTTGTCTAAATTTTGTAGATCAGAGCATCGTAAACTACGTTGAACACTTTTCTACCCAAAGAAGCACACATATGTGGAAAGGTATGTCTCACATGACATATATATGATCAAGCCTATTACAATACCAATTTTTGGGCCACTACAACAAGGGTGTATATTTATCTGCGGCTGTAGTTTGAATAAGGCACATATTTAGAGGATGATGTAAGTATACCTAAGGACCCTTAGATAAAGCAAAGGGATAGAGAGGAAAATCCTACAACAAGTAGGGCACCGAGCACACCTAAAGGCTAGGACACAAGGAAAAAAATAAACAAGTGCAAGTCCAGTACTTATACTTGAAGGAAGAGGTCCTTAGTAAAAGAAAAGTATTCTCTGAAGAAGAAAATAAGAGTAGTTCGTGGTCCCGACTTTGAAGAAATGGAGAGCTTGAAGCACAAAGAGAGGGAGGGGGAGGAGGAAGAATAAGAGCATGAGAATAAACCCCCATTTACAATGTGCATGACTCTAATGAGGAACAAAGCATGCCTTCGAGAGGAGGTTAGAGAAGTAGAAGTGTATGGAGAAGAATAAGTTGGAATAAATATGTAAGATACTATGTGTATCTTTGGCCTAGACATAGAGACCATTATGGAACGAGAATTCATAGGGATTATACACACCTTGGTCCAATAGGAGGTGGAGCGTAACAATCGGAGAGGAAGAAAAAGAAAGGTGGGAGTTTAAGAGGAGAAACAAGTTTGGCGATAGGCTTCCCAAAGTGTGCATGTAGGGTGACAAACTTGCATACACCCAAAAGGACCAATTATGGCCTATGATGTAGATCCCAAAAATTTTTACATGCCCATTACCAAAGTACAATACCAATGGACCAAATTTTTATTGGTCATCTTTTGATAATAAATTTACGTTATCACACACAAGAAAAATGTTGTCTTGGACGTTTGAGTCCCATGTTAACAAGCTTGAGTTTGAGGTCAATGCGTGGGGCATTGTTGGATACACGCACTTCACCGAGATCCAAGGAATTGAATCCAATAGTTGATTCTTAACATTTAACCGATGAACAAGTGTGTAATGCGGTGAAGAAGGTATTAGTGGAAGTGAAGGCAAGATTGTTTGGGAGGAATAAAAAATAAAATCATTGGAAAAGGAGTTAGAAGAAAAGAATAAGGATATTATTGAGAGAGAAAAGGAGATAAAGGGGAAAGAATAGATTATTGCGCGTTTGAAGGTTGAGCTATGGGAAGAAAAAGAAAAGGTGTGTAAGGCTTATAAGAAGGCGAGTTGATAGTAGATTCTATCATACTAGCATGCCTAGAGTTAACCCCGCAAAGACATATGAGATGACCCTCCATTGTTTGGAGGATTTAATGTGCATAATCACAATGCAAAATAAACCCCTGGCACTAGAGTCTGCGGAAGAAGTTATGGTGCGAGATAAAGTAATAGTAAAAGGAACAAATCGAGGACACCATAACTCAGTACACCGAGCTTCTCACGCCGCTTAAAACCAAAGATCATATAGCGAGAAGTTGTCTATGACAATTGTGAAGATAGGGATTGGGTGGCAAGCATGTTGGTTACCACTCATGAGGCAGATTTAAAGGAGTTCCAAACCAAGAACAAATAAAATTAGGTGAAACAAGATAGGATCCTTGCAGAGGTCAAGAAGAAGAGTGACGCTATTGATATATTAAGGACCTCTATAAAGAATAAGATCAAGGAATTGTATCCCTAGGTAACACGTAGAATGGATGCGCTGACAGACCTTGGAAAATAGTTGGAAAATTTGGTTGACACATTCAAAGCTAAGGGTGAAGAGCTAACATTTGAAGAAGTCAGTACAATGATGGGGGATCTATTCAAAAAAGTGCAGAGTGAGGTGGAGGGATGGAATGCAATTGAAGCATCATTGAATAAGGATTTTCCCATCCTCCTTACACAATGAAAAAATTATTTTATTCATTGATGACAAAAAACATTATTTTATTCTTTATGGCTACAAGATTCTTTATTATTTATTCATGGAGAGATTAATCAGATTACCCATTTTGGGGAGCTGCAATGAATCAAATGTTGGGTAATGTTCAACATGAAAAATGAATAAGTCTCTTGGAATAATAGGTGCAAGAGGCATTGCAAAAGAAGTGTGCATGAGGATGCATGTGCAAGAAGAACATGGTTTACATGTTGAATTTGAAAAGGAATACATGCGTAGGAGGAAGAATGGATAAACTGAACACTTAGCTAGTTTTGGAATGAAAAGCTAAATATAGACTTGGAGTAGTAGCCAAGTAAGGTTTTGAAGATAAGATTAAAGCAAGAAGACTTACAGTTTACGTAAAGTCTATTTTGGGAAAATATCTCATGCGAAGGAATATAAAGTGACATGTATGGTTTTGAGCTAATAATAGGAATCATGTAAACTAGAGTTATCTATACAAGAACTATTGGTATAAGTAATTGCATGCTTTTGTATTTATCTTGTAGCAACACATGGCTATTATTAGCATGTATCCTATTTTGAGGGTGCATGGGAGGTGAAGGACAAGTCCCCACCCCTATAAATATTTATTTATTTGTACGGATTAGGATGAAAGTTCAGTAGTAGAGTTATGCTACTGGTTTAGGGGCACATGACTTATGGTGACATTATTATGTATGTATGAAGCTTCTATGTTTTACAACAATTAATATAATGGATCTTTGTGGTTGGATCTATTGATTGTTGACATAATTGTGACAAGTTCTTGTATGGAAAATCTTATTATGTTTCTTGTTTAATTACTCATGCATAATAGTTGAGATCTAGATCTAGTTCGTGTTATGATTTATTCTTGAATAGATATTATGGATCTGTAATGTATCTATGTATGCTCTCATCATGTTAACTCCTTGAAAAAGCTATCATAAAAGAGGGACTTGGTACCCTTGCATACTTCGGGTGAGCACTTAGTTCTGGATGAGTGAGGTGCTTTAGCGCACCTTGGGATGTTTGGTGAAAATAATAAGACTAGAATAATCGAATGCGGTATTTAATAATTTTCTAAAAATAAACACAATTTTATGTATAAGCAATCACCCAATATAATATAATAACCTTTGTGTATCAAATCTAACCCAATAAAATCAACCACTTAAAGTATTATAAAGAAGTATATATACAATAAATTTATAGTTCTCACATACTTTTGAAGCCTAAAGTTCCAATGCATTTATAAAAAATGTGAACACTAGTATCTTTCCATTCTTGGAGGTGTTATGGTTTGGAGGAATGGGATCCTATAGTGAGTCAAATAAGAGCATAAACATGATGGACGACAATCAAAACTATAAAAGAAACAAACCTACAAATACAACTAGTTGATTCAACAAATATAGAAATTTGTAAAACCCGAATTGCAGAGTCACAATCGATAAATAAATCACTGAAGTAAAAATTTGACATAAACAATAAAAAATGGAAATTGAATCCCTAATTACAAGAGAGGGATATAATACTTATCTGATTTCACAATTAATCCCGAAGTGTGCAAGACTTAAGAAATGATGAATAAGAGGAGGAAATTGTCGTAACTATACTCATAAAATTGTGCGATTGTTGGATATACCCTGGTAGGGGTGTCCGGATTAGGTCAGGGGAAACTTGAGAATTGGAGACTACTTCTAGGCACTTGTGACCACACAAAACCTCATAAAATGATATTTATTGTATCACACAAGTTTCTCTAACCTTCGTTGTTTATCACTTGTAATTCGTACTATAACCACAAAATTTTCACCGTAACTCAGTAAAACAAATGATATCCCGTAAAACCCCAAAACACATCAAATCCTAAAAAGAAAAGGATGTAAATTGGGAATCAAACCGACCTAGGCGGTTACCTAAATAAGTGAGTTTACAACCGAGTGTTGCACTACTTTTCATCCTCCATGTAGTTCTCATGTGTGTGTAAGAATCATACACTAGGTGGATCTTGTGCAAGATGGACTCGAATATCGAGAACTAACTAAATGTAGCAATGTAGATAGATGTGTGGGTGTAAAAATGAACTTCCCCTTATATGTATAAATGTAGAAAATACAGTCCCTTGTCCCTTGAATGAAGCTAGATGAATACTTTGATGCTCTTGAAATGCCTTTGGATGTAACCTTAGGTGATAGTAATAGATGCTTAGAGCTTGGTCCTTTATTATGGTCACATAGCTTTATATTTATATGATTCCCTTGGTTGAATTTCACAATTGAAAATTAGAAGGCTAACCCATAAGAAAATAAGATGTCTAAAAGATAAAAGATGCCCAAAAGGAGTGAGTAAAGTACACATATTTCAAGGGTAGGCAATAGGGATGAGGGCACTTGGGTCTGGTGTCTAGAGTCATAAAATATAAATCATCAAAGTATCGACTGGGCTGTAGGGTGTAAGAGGAAAGGAAAGAAAACATGAAACATGGATAAAAGGCCAAAGATAGTTTTCAATTTCTAGTTTTCTCTCTTAGGAACCAAATAAATAGTAATATGTGACTAGGACCTAGAAATGTACCCAAAGTGCATGATTTAGTGCTGCATTTTCCTTGACTTTATGTTGTTGATTAAATACTTGATAACATAAAGTAGATAAGATATGTGTACCTGATAACCATGTAGATCGATGACGAAAGTGTGCCGAGGAGACAAGAAAAAGCATAGAGTGATAAAAATGAAGTGTGGAAGCTAAACTAGGAAAGAACAAGTGACCCTAGGGGTGAAAATCTTAATGAGTTACACTATGTTGTGTTTATACCCATTTTCATTGTCGACTTATGAAGGGATACTTATTATTGCGTATTAAGTATAAACTTGAAAAAGAAGAGAGAAAGAGTGGTCAAAGTTGTGTGTGTGAAAAATTTGATCCAAGTATGTAAAAAGAATGTAAAAATACAAAAAAAGAACATGTGCACCTGATTCATGATGTGTGAGAAGGATATAAAATGTCCTAAAATGTTGTAGAAGAATGAGTTTTTGGCTGATCTCAAGCCAAGTACAAGTTTTGGGAAATATCACACCATGGTAGAATAAGTGTTAGGGAGAAATGTCTAGTGTTATTCTCCATCTCTGTCGCTTCTGAATTTTGTACACCAATGTAGATGGTGTGATCTAGCTTTGTTCTAGTTTGACCCAAGTAGAAAAATAAGAAAAAAAGATAGAATACATTCGATTGCTTAAGGATTGTGCTTATGATGTGAAAACCACTGTGTAAACTACTAAAAACCATGCTAATATGAGAAATTGAATGTAAATTCCCTAGTCATAGGTTCCGAAGAACATTTTGGAGTGCCTAGGTGCTTATGTATTTACCTAGGCACCGACATCTATGTTGTCTTTGAGGACCCATGTCGATTCTCGAGCCCTTTGTATAAGCTCGTATATTGTGTTTCTCATATATTGTGCGAGTATGAACTGTGACTTTTATTATTGAATGGGGTGAATGATTCACCCAATGTATGCCCCTTGTTTTGGGTGCATGTTACATCACTATAGGATGTGGCCCAAAAGAGAGGACCAAACACTAATTTTAAATTGATACCCTACAGGGGGAAGGAATGTGCATAGTGGAAACCAAGGAACATGTAAAAAAAGTGGCTGGAAGTATGTGTTAGTGAAAACAAGAAAAATATGTATATTAAAGACAAAGTGTAATCTAGTAAGCAAAAAGACAATGTAGACCATAAAAATTGGGTTTCAAATATGGGACATCGATCACAATGTCGGAAGAAAATTAGGGATGAAGTAGCTAAGAAAATATTGTGTACACACAAGATAAAGGGAATATCCCACAAAAAATGGCAAACAATGGCAAACAATGAAAAATAGTAGTAAGCAAAGTAATCGGATAACCATGGTGGAAAATAGTTCCTGCAAGAAAAATACTGCACATAAAGCACCCTTTAGCATGTTAGGAAGATAAAAAAGTATGTCAAGACATGTATATATCGATATAGAGTAGTGTGCTAGTAAAAATAGGAAGTAGTATAAAATTAAAAATAGCACCCGTATTTTATACGAAAGTAGATGCCCCCAGAGCCTTTATGGGACTAGTAAGAGGTACAATGCCAAACATCCATGTTGTGTGTAGATATCTATAGAAATTATACATTCGAACTAGATAAAAGTTAATGCGCATGTGTATATAGAAAATATAATGACATACTAAGTATATGTCTAGCATGTGAAACAATGTGTACATGTAAGTATAAGTAAACAAGAGTAAATACAACCAAGATATGTAGTATGTCATGAATGAGAGAAATGGAATGATATGTAATTTGAATGTGATAGGAGAAGTGTACCACCCAAACCAATGTGTATGAGCATGAGGTGAGGTTCATTTATAAAATACCCCTCGAAAGCTGAGAATGAACCATAGAATAAGAGTGCGTCATCGGAAATGGTTTGAATTATGCACTAGAAATATATATTAATGAAGCATAAAGCGTGAAGTGTGAATGAGTGTAGTGAGGTTCATTTTAGATGTAGGCCCTTATGAACTTTTGAATTAGAGTGTGTCATGGGGTAGTGATGATGTGTGAGAATGTGATGTCATGAATGCATAAAGTTTGAAATGTGTTGTGTGTATGATGTGAGGTTCATAGATGTAGTGTGCCCTCAATAGTTAAGTGTGAATTGTAGCATGAGAGTATGTCATAAGATAATGAAGATCTGAGGTGTATCAAAGCATGTATGTTGAATGAGGAAGACTAGTGTTTTGTGAAGATTTCACACTTCCCTTGATTCTTGAAAAATAAACTAGAAATCAAAGAAAACCTCATAAAATTGGAGTGTTTAGGGACCTCCTAATGTGAATGCTTGATGAAGATGGTATGGGTGCACAAAAGTATATATTCCTCACTATGAATTGATAATTTACACAACAATGAAAACTAAACATGAAAAAGGATTAGTGATAGATATGGTGGGCTTCCCGACAAAGTCGATTCTAAGAAGTGAAATCTTCCTAGAAAGGATGTCAGCCCACATTTTGATAAAAAAATTATATGATCAAAACTGAAATGGAAATATGAAGATAATAAAATATTAAGTATATATGGTAAGTTGAGATAAGATGAAATGATGAATAATACTAGAAATGCCAAAAGTAAATCCAAATGAGAGCGAGTCGATTATGACCCGAGAGAAAATAGTGCGGTTGTCGGTGAGTGGAGCAAAACCGATCCCAAAATGTGTAAAAATAGGGGCATATGTTGGTTCTGAGCTGTCAAGATAGATGGTAGAATGCTAAAAGGGTAGGTAGGATATTGGTAAAATGGCTGGGATATAGACATGTGAGTGGGGTGTAAAACAAGGTAGATAAGAAGCCAAATAAAGTTGATTCAAAGAGATATGGGATATGGGTCGATAGTGACTAGAGTCGGTGGTGGCATCAGTTAGAATTGGAATATAGGTTAAGGGGTAAGGTGGATAAATGAGTTTGAGATAAATGATGGACGACAACAAGGCTAAGTAAGAATCCCAAAATATCTACAAACTTGTAAAACAAAGAAGAACATGCATGGAGGATATATCTAAATGTTCTTCATGATGGTCCAAGCTTCAAAAAAATATGTGGAATAGAAACCAAGTGTTTCAACTAATAGTAAGATCTCAAAATAAGATGCAGGAAGCAACAATCATAGAGCACATGAGAGATTCAATATTTTCTAGCCCTTAGAGAGGAGGGGTGAGGGTGTTTAAATAATGCAGGGCTGGATTGCCAACTCACCGACACGACAATCTCCCAAGAGACGTTAAGATCATAAGGGGTGACGAGAATGGGACAAGAAATGGGTGGAAATGGGAATGTAATGGCTAGCAGGCTATTTTAGGCCCTGCATGCCTATGAAGGGATATTTAATGGGTAAGGGTATCTTAGGGAGGAGTAAATGGGTAGAGGGAATATTAGGAAGGGTTTAAATGAGGGATAATGATGAGAGGGGATGAGGGTATTAAATGAGGGGTTTATTGATAGGATTAGGATAATTAAGGGATTAATGGTAGACTAAGTATTAATGGGGTTTTAAGATATAAATATAAATGGGGATGATAAAAATAATGATAAATATATAGGATAATGGTAAGTAAGATGGGATATGGGGAAAAATAGGATTTTAGGAGGGAATGTGGGATTTTTGAGAATAAGATGAGAAAGGGGGAGTGCTTAGGTGAGAGTTGGGGTACATAATATGAAGGAAAAAGAGTGCTAAAAACAAGTTTCTACATACTTCCTTTTTTTTTGAGGGTTTTGCAATGTTAAAGCGTGAGACAAAAATGAGAAGGATTGATAGGGTGATTGTTGAGGAATTATCAATGAGGTGCTCTCCCTCGAGTTAGGTATTGATGATATGAAATTGAATCAAACATGAATTTGAAAGAGATGTATAAGAAGGGAGGGTTGGAAAAGATGGCAAAAGTGAAGATGAGGTATGATGCCCTAGTGTAGGAAGGATTCAAGCAAAAACAAGGATTAAAAATATGGTGGTGATTTTAGGAGTCACTTGGCGAGGGAACAATGTATGTTCTTAATGGAGATGATGGAAATGTCCTTCTAAATTGTGAGTTAGCAAAAAACCACTTTGGGAGATAGAGGGGATTTAATGGGAATCCACTCAAATAGATGTGGAAGCCATGGGACCAACGAGTCAAAAATGAAAATCATGTGCAAACAAATGCGAGGATGATAAGGAAAACTCCCTCATACATGAGGAAGTGAGCGAATATGCACCTAGAAAAGATGGGGATGGAGAAGATAATGATGCCATAGCAAAAAAACACAAAGATGGCCAAAAAGGTGAGATGATATCAAAAAGATGGAAATGACTAAAAATAGTGTGTTATGGGTGACACACCAAAAAAGGGAAGTTAGGTTAATTAAATGATGAAAAATGGTGAGGATGAAGAAAAGAGGTAAAAGTTAAGGTTAATTCGATGGTGACCGAGCGGGTTGTGGTGACCAAGGAAAAGTGGCGGTGACCCTAAGGGGGTCGATGATTATCGTGAGTCAGTGGGCTATATAAGCCCATGGGTCATCGATTAGGCTCATGGTGACGGGGAGTGAGAGATTTTATTGGTCCAAAGTGACATATTTTGGGAGCTAGAGATAGAGCGGTGAGGTAATGCGGTATCACAACTTAGCTCCATGGATGGAATTTGATGTAGAATTAGTTGGAATGAGGAGGAGGAGATGTATGCGGGGTCACCAACTTGAGATGATTGAGGCCATACAGGTTTGGTAGGCTTCGAAAATAGTTTGGTGTGGTACAGGTGGTGCCACGAGATCCAATTATATATAGGAAGGATGAGGGTGAGAGGATTTTCCTAATCCGGACATGACAAATCATTTAGAGAAGGTGGGAGCACCTTGGGATTCCAAATATGATGTCAGAGTGGAGATAGGCTATGCGGACTAGATGAATGGGACATGGGTGGCTCGGATGGAATTCAAGGGGAGATGAAGGAGAGGAGGAGGATGAGGAGATGTTGGAGGTAGAGGAGGATGTGATGTCGAGGGGTGGTGGTGGGGATGATGATTCATATATTACTAAATTATGCATAGATTGCAACTTAGGTCGATTGGAGAGAGACACCACTTGTCAGAGTGAGAGGTTGTTAGAAAAGAGGTGATAATCCTTTGATAGACGAGAGATGAGGCTAGGCGGTAGAGGGACAAATATAGAAGGTAGTATGAGGCATACAAGGAGAGGTTTGGATACCTTACACCCATATTAGCTACAAATTTGGAGAATGGTGCACCAATAACATCATAAGGAGCCGTAAAGATGGGGCCTCTAGGGATGATACCTTTGAGTTTGTACACAATGCGGCGACAAAGGCATGATATTATAAGGAGAATGTGATGAACAAGCTACCCTTGACATGGAGATCCACATAGCACCTAACATTACAATGATTAGGAGTGGGTGGTGTAGCATAATTATCACCATCTAGGATCATGATGAGTATGGCATAGACACCATAAGGAGTGGGCTAGGAAAGTGGTGACGAGACCCTAGGATTGATTCGACACCTACCCCATGAGGGTAGGATTTGAGACTTGTATGGTGTACAATTTACTGATTTTGATGATGTATTTTATTTGAGATAGGACCCTTAGAGTCCTATGACATACAATGTATTGATGTATTTGGGCTTATGATATATATATATGATGATGTTTTGGTTGTGATTTTTCATGTGTCATATGTGTGATTTATGGATGTAATGATTATGGTTATATATTTTGGATGTGGATGATTATGATGAGATGGATTAGCTATGAAGTATTATGGTTTTTCTTGATATATATGTAATGTGGTTATGATTATGGATGATGATAATGTTTAAACTATGGATTTATTATGTTTGGAAAATTTAGAATAGAATATGAATGTGATAAGATGTGATAGATTTCTTTAGATGTGATGGATTAGGAAACATGGTAGGCATAAATGGTATGGGATGTAATGAGATAGGATATAAAATGTAAATGGTGAGATGAAAATGTTATTTGATAAAAGTATGGTGAATGAAAATATGATTTGGACATGGATAGATAGCTAGAGATAGGAAGGATGATGGGTTCATATGACACTAAATAGGGAATGGAAAATAGAGGTTTAAAAAGGGGTATAATTCTATAGGTGGAGACCAATGAACATACAAAGAAAACTACACTATAGAGGAGGATGTAAGTGGAAGGAGAGATCCAAACTGGATTATGGGTATAACAAGAACGATAATCAAACAAAGCGATGCACTTGTGACCAAAGGAAAGTGTTAACATAGAACGAATGATAACTAGTCACTCTCATGATCAAGAAAGGAGAGGTGGAAGGAGAATCTTATAGACCTACTATTGACATGACAAGGGGTCAAGATATAACATGCACGTGGGAAAAAGGATCTACTTGGGTGGTGTTCCTAGGATTATGCCCCAACTATAATGATACAAACTGATCGATGCGGGAAGTTTGCTTGTGGTGGAAAGATGATCGATGCGGGAAGCTTTCCTAGGATGCTTTTTACACATGAAAGGCTAATCAATGTGGGAAGCCTTTTACGCCATGATACAATGGGGTAGCCATCCTTTTAAAGGATGGTCTACATGTTTTTATTTGATTATTATTTTTAATATGGCAAGGATAGATGATAGGTTTCTTTTGAGGGATTAGTCTATATTTTTACATTATTTGATGAATAAGCTGTCCTTCGAGGGAACATTCATTATTAAGATGAGATAAATTAAGGAGAATCGATCTTGAATTTTACATAGAAGTTTGAGGGATAACCAATTAGACCAATTAATGAGGGTAAATGATGCACAAGCTATACTTGAATGGTATTTTCATGGTTCAAGAAGGAAAATAAGAGGAAATGGAAGTAATGATTGTGGAGTTCTCACCAAGAAAGAAGAACCTATCCATAAGGAACATGTTATGAGAAGATTCATGGTGCCCATATTTAAGGTCATACACATGATAGTGATGGAGCACATAATTCCATATCGTTACAATGATAGATGGAAGAGGTAACTGATGGGAAAAGGAGATCACTAAGGTAACTAGGATCACATTGGTAGATATGCTAATAGTAGAAAGGTCACAAGTGCAAAGAGTTGAGAGGTTTTATTTCAGGTTTACCATCAAGAGAAGCTAAATGATAAGTACTAGATCCATACTTATGCATGATAATGTATGGTCCAATCTAGTTGGGAGAAAAATTTCCATGTTGGCTCCTTTCTAAAGTAGTGATGTTATGATTTTATTTAAGGAAGAGGTCACCGATGTTAAAGTCACAAGGTTTAAAATGCTTGTTGTAAGAGTGTTTAATTTGATCCTAATAAACTTGATGATTATGAAGGAAAAACAAGTAATTTTCATCTAGAAACTCAAGTTGTGATAGATGCTCTTAACGATAGTCCTTGTCAGATGAAGTAAATTTGTGAGGGAAACACGTAAGGAAGAATTTAGACTTCTATAGGGAGGACGACTTTGGAGTTGTAGATGAGAGAGAAAGGAGTAACACCTGTAGGGGTGTAGATGTTAGTCCGATAGGCCCAAAGGGTGAAAGGAATGTGAAGGTGCCAATCATGACCCATTCTATCAATATTTTTAGCAAGAATGTTATGAGGGTCTTGTTGGAGGCTTCGGCCTACTTGTTAGCCTAGGGATAGTAAGGAGAAGAGAAGCTAAGATTAATATTAAAGGAGTCACAAAGCTTTTTAGGTCTTTATTTTTGAAGGACTTTTCATTTTCCTTGATGATCTTGTGATGGATGCCAAAATGACAAATGATGTGTTGATAAATGAAGTTGATGATTTGATTAGCTTTGGTTGACGTGAGTGGAATAGCTTCCACCCACTTGGTGAAGTACTTGGTAGCGGTAATGATAGAATGATGGCACTGTGAAGAGTGTGGATTGATAGTGCCAATGAGGTCGAGTCCCCATTGTGAAAAGGGCCAAAGGTCATGGGTGGGTTACGAGCCTCACTATGGATGTGGATAAGATTGGAATGCTACTGGCATTCAACAAACTTTTTAAAATACTCACAAGAGTCTTGGTTAAGGTTAGGCCAGTAATAGCCTAAGATAAGGACACACTTAGCAAAAAGACAAGCCACTAAAGTGTTCACCACAAATGTTGTCATGGACTTCTTGAATAACACAAGTAGATTTAGAAGACTTAAGGAAACGTAGGAGAATGCCATCAAACCCACATTTGTAGAGGATTCCACTAAGGATAATATAACAGTTACACATTGAAGGAAGGATCTCCAACCATTCTTAGAATTATTGAACAAGATTTTGGATTGGGATAAGTAATTAAATATCCGAGAGTAACATAGATTGATTGATTGGTATTAATGGGAATCTCATGGACATGATATGGTTGATCAAGACGTAACAACAATGAGAGTTTAGGCTCTTCCATTTTCCATTGGATAAGGATACGAGGGAATTCATGTGTCGCCGAAATGATTGGATGATCATGGGATGGCTTGTATGATATATGAATTGAATGCTTCAAAGAAAGATGGAGATCCCTATATTTTGAAAGATGACAATTTTACATTAATAGGTACCTATGACTTGATTGATGATGAGATGGGAATATCCATAGATATCAAGGGAATTTTTTATTAATAGAAAATAGTTTTGGAGGGACTATACCCTGTTACAAGGAAGGATCAACAACCAGATCAAACATGAAAAAAACATCAAAAGAGGATCATAATCTAGATAAAATATAAAGTCCAACAATAACCCAAATAGTAGCTACTAGGAAAAAGAAAAACATGGAAAAAACTACAATTAAGTAGCCAAAAAACAACATACTATCCGAAACATGAACATCAACTAAAACAAAACCAACCAATCCAAGGGGTTTGATTTCTTGGAGGCCCTTTCAATCCTTGATTTGATTGTGCACAATGAATTGAATAGTGCCAAAGTGGTAGTGTGCGTTGAATCATTCACGTTCAACTTTGAGATATCCTGATTTCTTTCCTTTTCGAAATGGCTTTAGGGACCCCGCTCAACATTGAGATGCTTCTAATAGAAACTCACTAATGGCGTTGAATTTCAATTCCAAGTATGACAACAATTTTAAGGACTAAGATGAGAGTTTTATACTCATCCATATTGTTAGTGCACTTGAAATCAAGTTTATAAGTGAGGGGAATAGGGGTACCCTAAGGAGGAATAATGATGATGCTAGGGCCTCTCCCTTGTTGAAATTTAGAGCCATCAAAGAAGAGTGTCATTTTGAGAGGGGAATATTCATGTTGGAAGTGGAAGATGGATTCATCAAAAATTGTTCATGGGGGAGTTGATTTTTTAAAGAGAGGGGCCTCAGAAGTTGATAGGTAATAACCTATCCCTTGATGGATTTTTGAGATATGAACTCTAGGTCAAACTATTGCATGAGCATAAGCCATTGAGTGATGTGGTCACTATGATAAGGTTTAGAATGCATGGTCTTAAGAATGTGGAAGTTGGTAACAATTAAGGTTTTGTGGTTAAGAAGGTAATGAAAAAATTTAGAAGTAGCAAAGAAGAGGGCACACAAGCTTTTTAGCTTCAGTGTAGCGGGTTTTATAGTCAAGAAGGGTACAAATGATATAATAGATAGCCCGATCCTTGCCTTAATCATCTTCATGTATGCCAACATGACAACTAAATCATGATCGGAGGAAGAGATATAGAGATAGAAAGGGTCCCCATCATGTGGAGGTGTAAGCATAAGTGGAGAAAATAGATACTACTTAAGATCATCAAAGGATTTTTGACAGTTGGCATCCGAATCAAATTGGGTGTCTTTATGAAAAAGGTGATGAAAGGGTTACAAACTATCAAGAGTTTCAAAACTAAATGACGATCGACTTGAATGATGACCTTGAAGACTACGGAGTTTCTTTAGATTAGAAGGGAGGCATTTCAAGAATAGCCTTAATTTTTTGCATGGTTAACTTCAATACCCCTGATAGAGATGATGAAGCCAAGGAGTTTACTAGTTAATACCCCAAATACACACTTAGATAGATTAAGATAAAGAAGGAAGTGAATGAGGTGCTCGAAAAGTATTTCAAGGACAAAAGATGGTTACATCGGTGCTTGGATTTACCCAAGAGGTCATCAACATAGTCTTCCATGATTTTATGGATAAGTTCATGGAAGATATAGGTAATCGTGCTCACAGTAAGTGGCCCTAACGTTTTTTAAACCAAAAGGCATGACATGATAAGTAGAAGGTCCCCAAAGCGGTGAGGAAGTAAATCTTATGTTGGTCTTCTGGGGTGATAAAGATTTGATTGTAACCAAAAAAACCATCCATAAAAGAGAGTATCCCATGACTAGCCATGTGTTATAACTATAATATTAAGTGATCATAATATTTAGTTTATAGTTAAATAATATAAAATAACTTATATTCTTATTATTTAAATATAAAATTTATATTAGGTTATTATTTATTTATTAACTAATATTAAATCGAGGAGGTGTACCCCATCACTTAAGAAGGTCATAACCCTTTGGGTTATTTAAATATGACTATAGGTCATATTAAGAATTATTGATGTAATTCAGGTTAATACATGTATTAGAACTAAGAAGGAGTTTAGTGGAATGGATTTAAAGTTTTTCTTACATAGTGGAAATTATTCCTATGTGGTTTTTACCTTATTGGTATTTTCCACGTTAAATCTCATGTTATTTTGTTATTTAATTTTCTTTGTATTTATTAATTAATATGTGCACATTTATGTTTATTAAATAAGTTTAATATATGTTTCATCCCCTCGTCCTGACATGGTATAAGAGCGGGATAAAGTTTTTGTTGAAAAATTTATTTAATCCTAAAGTTACAATGGTTGGGAAGTTAGGTGGTTAGTATCTTATTTAACCCCCCCCTTTCCCTCTCCGGTTGAAGTAATGTGAGTGTGCACATGTGGAAAAGTCTTCAAAGATTTTCACCCTCGCGTGAAAACTCAAACTCGGAGACAATTACCAGGGTTTGGAAAATAGAGGTAAGGTTTAAATAGTTATGTGAAATATTTTATTATATTTCTATAGTTTTTTGAAAGTGTGCATGCTAATGTAAATACGAAATGTTAAAAGAGATGATAAAATTTAAAGTGAAACCCAATTCATAGAGGAGACAAGAGTCCATGAGAATAGGGTTTCAATTTTTTTATTTGTTGGATCAAACCTCTTGTCCCTTGGTGATGTAAATTTTTGATATTATTTTCAACTTTGAATTTTGAAATATTCTCTTGTGTCCTTCGACCCCCTTTTTAATATGGGTTGCACCTATAGTTTATAGTTAATATAAACTATATTTTGTATATACATTATAGATTAAATCTATAAGATTGTGTTTTATAAAAATAAAAAAATGAATGAAAATAAAATATAAAACTATATAGTTTATATAAACCTAATTTATATAATCTATAATCTATAGTTTATACTATAAACTATACAAAATAAAATTCATCATAGTTTATATAAAACTAAACTTGTAGTTTATATTATAAACTATATAATATTATACCTAAAACCTAAAAAATGCGCCTTATTATTTATATTGTCACAATGTATTATATAAGGGGGTCCCCTACCAACCCCCTCATCTCCCCATGTGCCAAATGGCACACACTTTGCATAACCCACACCCACCGCTCGCGGCGTCCACGTGCCCCTACTATCCCCTATCACCGACCACCCGTGTAGGCTCAAGCCCCCATCCTTTCCCTTGGGCGATTAGTCCCACATGGGGATAGTCAAGTGTTGAGAGGATTTTAAAAACTTGGAGATGGGAGGATGTGGTGTGACTTTGGTCACACCACTACATGTTTTCTTGAGAGCCTTGTGTCTCTAGATCGCCTAAGCGGCTTGCCCTCCGGGTTTCTCATGGTGTATTGTTGGTTTAAAATTGTAAAATGGCTCGGTGATGAAAATAATATAATACTTGGTGAATTGGTATATATGTGGCTTAGTTGGTAAATAAGGCTTGGTTATTAATATGGTTGGGCATAATTTGATTGATAAGTTTCAATTCAAATTATAAATTAAATATGATAGTTCAACATAATATATATCATTGATAACATTGATTAAATTTAACTCGGTGATAAAATCACAAGTTGGTTCAACCAACTCGGTTGAGTTGATAGAAATTCAAAACAATAAGGAGCAAGAGCTCCCAATTTTTTTATATATAAACCATTATTGTTTTATTTTTTCGAAAATATATAAACTATTATTGTTTTTTTTTGAAAATATAAATTAATTGTTAAGTTATTTTTTGAGAAAAATAGTCAAATAATATCATCATTTTTGTTTAAAATGATATATTTTTGTGACATGACGACTAGATCGTCATCATCATTTTGTTAGAAAACTAAAAAAATTACTTACATTTCAATTTTTTTTTGATATCATACTAATACATTCATGTATAGACTATATAATTGATAGACCTTTTTTTGGTGTAAACTGATTTTTTTCGATTGCGAGGATTAAATGATGATAAGGGGATTTCTATTAAACTCTTTTTTAATCCTCATTAATTATTTAATTATATTTACGGAAAAATGGGGTCTTATCAGTTTTCAATTGATAAGTCTTAGATTTTGAATGAGAATAACTACAACATTTAGAAGATTCGATTAAAGGCATAATTCATGGCTCACAAATTATGGGTAGTTATTAATGGAACTGAGAAATATCCAACTAGAAGACAAGAAACTATATAATGTCGTTGCATATCAATAGAAAGTATAATAGGTTGTGTCCATCATTTTGTGAAGTATACAAGATGATTTTCTGCTTCATATCGGGAATCAAAAATCCCGAGTGAGGATTGGACTCAATTCAAATCGATGCATGAAGATTGCAAGTCTATAACTAGATATGTATTCAAGTTTGGTGTAAGTGCCATTAATTGATCAAGAAAAAGTAACCAAAATAGTCTTATTTCTTCTATTGAGGCATAATATATAAGTGTAATGGAAGCACCAAAAGAAGCCATGTGGTTGAAAGGATGTTGGAAGAGATGCATATGGAAGCTAAAGGAAGTACTCCTCTTCGTGTGATGAGCCATAACCGCATTGATCTCACTAAAAATCTATTCAACATCAAAGGACAAAGCATATCAATATGCATATGTACTTTATCTAAGAGAAGGTTCTTTGCAGTGATATAGATCTCCAGTATTTCCAATTGAAGATCAAGTTGCATACATGTTTATGAAGCCATTGTGTCTTTAAAAGTTTACTACAAGTTCCATACAATGCTTGGCCTTTAAGAGTTTCTATTCGGAGGAGTGTAAATATAAAAAATTTGTATAGATGTAGAGCTTTCTAAAATATTTAGTAACAAGTACGATATTCGATACCCATTGTAGATAATCGATAGGTTGGATGAAGTTGGTAGAGAGAAGAAATTGTAGATCTTCTTCGATAAGTTCAATGAAATGTGGGGTGTATGTAATATAATTTTTTTGATAGGATTAGCATTGAGGATGGTGATGATGTTATGGATGATGATAAAAGGATCGAGACCCAACATGTTGTAGTATGACCATACGAATGATTGAATATTCTTGGACAAGAAGGAGGTAAAGGATTCAAGCTCTTGGGGATCAAGAGATTGGCCAACCTTGAGGATGTAGGGATCTTGGGGATTCCCTATGTTGATGTCAATGGTGGATTCATTAAGGAGGGTGGATGTATTAGGAGGAAGGGAATTTTGGATATGATAATCCTTGGCCCCCATGTAAGAAAGAATGGAATTGTCATCATTACATTAGAGGATATCAATGGTAGGGGAATCTTCCCTTATCATCTCAGGATACTTAAGAGGAAAGGACTAGGTTTCATTTTCAACCTAATATGTGACTCCGTCTGAGGGAAATGGTGGAGACTAATTAAAAGTCAAGGGGATAGATACAATATCATCTAGGTCCGTGAGATAGTCGAGATGGAGAAAAGGGAGGTGACTCAATATTGATGTGGGAGGAGGAAGAAGTGCATGAAGGAGGAGTGGAGGGATATTTGTATCCCAAGCCAAATTTCTCACATGGTTCACAGGATTTGTTAAGGATAATATCATGAATACCTTATTCATAATGTCCTAAACCGTATCCCTTCCATGCATAATGATAAAGGTAAGTATGGATAATGGATTTGTTTGAGAGGAATTCAAAACCATTAGTGTATGGTTTGGTGTGAGGGAAATATTCGAATGAGACGAAGGGTGATAAAAGCCTCCATAGACCAGCTTGGTTTTGAGGAAAGAGGGACTAAATGAGATGACATCCCCAACATTATATTGATACATATGGGCCTTGTCATGGTAGACAAGGCAGTTGATGGACATAAAGGGAATTAAAAGCGAGGAGTTTATACTCCCCTAGGGTAAGGCATTGTATCACATCATCGAAAGATCCATCATGGGGTACCTAGATACATGAATAGAATAATTGGTGGAAGCCTTGGAATAAGGGTTTGGTTTAGCTACAATCACATCATTTTTTGATAAGTCATGACATGCTTTAAAGGTAGGAAAATAATAGGGAGAGTATGAATCTTCCCTTTGTGTTCATATTTAATACAACAATGGAGGGTATATGGGATGGAGTGCATGGTGCAAATCCAAGGGAATTTGAGTAATCCATTATACTTGAAACTCCCCTTCTATAATTTAGAAGATATCATGAAATATTTTATGGCCAACATGGATGGGAAGGATAAATATCCCTAAAGCCGGGTGATAACATCATTAAAGGCATGAAGAAAAATAGGGTATTGGGTGACAATGGTGTCAAGGAGTTTAAGTTGATTGAAGGTATGTGAAGAAATGATGTTGATGTTGGAACCATTGTCAATCATGGATTGGTGGATGAAGGTGTCATTGATACAAACTGTGATGAAGAGAGGAAGATCATGGTCTTTGGGAAGAATGTCGGGGATTTCAAAATCCTTGAAGGATATGGCAATAGAAGTAGAAAGAGCTCAACAAGATCTGCAAGGGGTTGAGGCTCATCGGATGATACATGAATGTATTGTAAATCTTCAATAAGATCCTATTTTATGGTTGGGGAGATTTGGATGAGCTCATAAAGGGACATATTAACAAGATCTTGATGCAATTGTTTTACGATGGTATGCTCGATGGAGGTAGGATTAGGAGCATCTAGGATAGACACCTTAGCCTTAGAAGAAGAGGGGGTAGAGGTAACAAATGAGGGAAGGCCCACTAAGAGGAGCAATAATGATGAATTTATATTTGGATGAGGTAGATGGTTGGGCCTCGTAAGGGTGAGACATAGTAGTAATAAAAATAACATCCATGTAAAGAGGGGGTTCTATTTGGAAGAAAGAAGTTGAGGGTGGAATAGTGGAAAATGTGGACTTATAAGTCTTGTCCTTTGTTGGAAGGTCAGATTTGGATGAGGATGAGTTGGGGGATACAAGGGTGTCTTCTTTTTCAATGAGGAGATCGTATTCTTCCATATTATTATCAACAAGGGCACGAAGGGCTTTACAATGTTTAGTAGTATGGCCTAGAACACAATGGTAGAAGATAGAACATTAGGATCAAACCATATGGGTTTTGGACCACATGGATTAAGGGTTTGATGGGGAAAGGTGAACATGAATGCATGGAGAAGGCAATAAAACACCTCGATATAATATTAATTGGGCATTTTGGAGGACAACGTTTTAGGAAGTTTTGAGATTGACTTAGAATAAGTAGATGGGGGTAGAATAGGGATCTTATTCTTATGAGATTGGATAAGATTCTTAGCCCCAAATTTCTATGTGGAAGGAATGGTGGATGATGATTGAGATTGGGATAGTTTTGATGATGAATTAGAAGAAGAATAAATAGGTGATTCAAATGAAGGAGTGGTAGATGATTTAGATGTGGTTTTAGAGGGACAAGTGGTGGATTTGGATTTTGATTGAGTGATGATGGGTGTTTTGGATGAAGGGCCAAGTCCTAAAAGTGAAGGAGGGAGCCCCAAGATGGATGTTTTGACACTATTTGCTTTGGATTGAGGAGTCTTAGGAGGGGGTAACTCCAACTTCTTATGTAGATGGGTAAGTGATTTTTGGATAGGTGTGCCAAGATTCTTAGGTTTACATTGTGGGGTTTTACTCTTGGTGGGGATGATAATAATCTCAATAGGGGATATTTTCTAGGTGGATGAGGAGTCAAAGATCGGCGGTAAATGGACTCACTAGGAGATGATGGGGAAGTAGATGTGATAAGAGAGGATTTGGAGGATAGGGGTAGTAGGAAGGATGAATATATAAAGAAGGTTTGGGTAGGTGGATGTTTATGGGGTTGGGGTCGAGATAGATGTAGATGTAGTAGGTTTGGCGAAGGTGTAGAGGCGTAGTGGGTGAGGCATAAGAAAAGGTAGAGAAAAAGAGTATGTATGGATGGATGGGAGGATTAGGCCCAGATGTGGTAGATGTAGGGATGATAGATGTAGATATGATGGGCTTGAGGATAGATGTGGATGAGGTTGATGAAGTGGTCAAGGAGGATGATGTAGGGACATGACTTATGGTGTTAATGGTATGAGCTTCAGGTGCTTGAGATGTGGAAGGGGCCACTTGGCTAGTAGGTGGGTGATTGGGAAAAGGTTGTTTAAAGACATCAAGTAGTTGATTGGGAGGGCATTATGATTACTCACTTGAAGGTCCCCTTGGTTGATAAGTCATTAAACAAGGTCCTTAAAGGTACAACACTTCTTAATGTCATGCCCATAACTTCGATGATGTTTGCAATAGGATTCCTCACGATACCAGGAAGTCTTGGCATGTGATTTGGTTAAAGGTCAAATTGGAGGGAGTTGGATGAGATTGGAAGCCATAAGATTATCAAATATGAAACTATAAGATTCCCAGGGTCTATAGTTTAGGGTAGATGAGGAGCTCGTTGCAAAGGCTCGGTATGGGAGGTAGAAGCAGAAGAGGACTTAATGACAATAACACTTGTTACACTCTTGGATTTGTCTTGATGAGAAGAAGAGGAGGATTTGGTGAAATCCATCTTAGGTTTATTAGATCTAAGTTTAACATGGCCTTGCTCAAGGGAACAAAGTTCTAACTTATGAGCCATGGTAAAATCATTCTTTGAAGCTTTGAAAGGATTGAATATGAAGGGTGGAAGAAATATGTTTAATGCAAGATCAAGAAAAGAGCTCGATGAGCTCGGTCTGGGAAGGAAAAGGATAGTTGGTTGATGATGCCATGCCACTTTGTGATGAATTTTGAAATGGATTCTTCCTTGAATTGTTTAATGGTGTATAGATTAGTGATAGTGATTTTACGAGAAATGTTGATGGAGAAATGCTCTATAAAGAGTTGGGAAAATATGTAAAGGAGAAGAGGGATTGTTGGGGTATGGAATTATACCAATGTAATGCGGGATAGATAATAACATGGGGAATGTTCTAAGCATGAGGTCCTAATCATGAGCTATGAGATAACATGCATGTCTAAAGGCTTGAGGTGTTGTTGAGGATCCTCTTTGTTGTTGAATTTAGAGAACTTAGGAAGTTCCCAATGAGGAGGATAAGACTTGACCAGACGAAAGGGTAGATGGTCTCATTATAAATTTTTTCATATGTGAATAAGCTCTTGGGACCCAAAGTAGTGGCTTCCAGATTGGCCAATATACTCAACAACATTTGCATGGGGTCATTAGAAGTAGGTGGAAGAGATGTCGAAGGATGAGGTTATTGGATGTAGGATGTGGGTGAGGTATATTGATGTTGGGCTTGATGATGTAAAGGATATGTAGGAGCCTAAGGAGGTGGTTGATAAGGAAGAAACCATAATTTTATTAAATTTGGACATTTTACAATCTAGATTAAATACTAAAATCAGCTATATTGGTTTTTCTTATACCAAATATTGGAATTTGATTTGGCTATTATTAGAATCCAAAAAGGGGATTTTTGGAATTTGATTTAGCTATTATTAGAATACAAAAGGGGATTTTGGAATTTTATTTGGCTATTATTAGAATCCAAAATATTTTTTTGGAATTATATATCATGTATGAGGGATTTCCATTTTAGGGGTTTACAATTTTTAGTATGAATAGGAAATACTTATTGGAATAATTAATACATTTATAACTTTACAAAGCATAGAAAATACTTATATTGTCCATTCTCATACAAACAAACATTTTTTTATCTTCTATTGAATGGGCATATGCCAATTCTCATATAAGAATCATAGAATAAAAATAGAGGTAATATTTAATTTTTTTAGAATGGACAGTTTCCCATTCTCACATCCTTTATAGTGATATTAAAATTATTAAGTTCAATATTGCTTCAATGAGTTAGAATGGTTAGAAAAGGCATATGCCCATTCTCATACAAATAAAGAGTTTTATTATTGTGATGAGAATTTTTATCATTGTGATGAGAATCGACATATGTCATTTCTCATACTAACAAATATTTTTATCATTGTGATGAGAATGGGCATATGCCCATTCTCATAAGCTTAATATAGAAAAAAGAAAAAAATTTTGGATGTGATTTATTTTAACTATGGGGTCGTGTGCATTTGCATGTTGTATATTTTACATATTTTGATCATATATATTTGTATCTAATATTGCTTCTAATTTATGATATCAATAAAAATTGACAAATGTTTAACTATAACGTGGATTTATTTGCATAGAATGAAGGTAGGAAATGTGTTGTTATGAGATAAATACAACATAAAATGATGGTAATAAATGAATTGTTAAGAGATAGTCTACAAAAATAAACCAATATTTATATATTTTTATGAGATAGACTAAAAAACAAACCAATTATTTTATATTTATTAATCAACACAATAGTAACAAGTAAACTCAATAAAAACTCATTATTAATGAGTAATGAGCCGATGGAGTGCCAAAATAGCAAAAACCACAAAAATTTTGAATTTTGTGAGAGAAAGAGAGATTATTGCCGCAAAGGTTGGATCGGAAGGTTTTCACAGTATTCGGGAGTTTTCCAATGCATTGAACATAATCATATCTTGGAAAAAGAAGTGGTTTGGAATGGATGGGTAAGGGGTTGGTAGCTCAGGAGAGAGAGAAATTTCTACTTTGGTTCAAAAGTTTGGCCCTGGAGCGGTTATCAAATCCTTGGCTTCGTTGTTAGGGATCTCTACTTTGGAAAATATGGTGGTAAGCTTCATTTGATCTCGGTGAAAGGTAATTTAACCCTTGTTTCATGGAGGAGGTCCCTTCAATCCAAATGAGGTTGGGTTGTTGGCTTGAATTGGCATGGAAGAGATTAAGGTGGGTGGTATTGAGTTTAAAATCTCCACGGAAATGGTGAATGTGGATTTATCTCCGATTCGGGAGTGGAATTTGTGGATGTTCGTTTGAGAAGGGTGATCTGTTGCAAATTTGTGGGGGCTAGGTTTTCTAAAAAGAATTTTTTAAATATGGGTCTTTTGGTTTTGGGGTAAGGAGAGAAATCCAAGGTAAGCTTTCTTGCGAATGGCTTCTTTCAAGTTTATTTCCCTCAGTGGTTTTTTTGGAAAAGGTTTATAAAGGAGGACCCTAGTTTTTGAATTCCTCCAGCTTGTATTTTTGCCCTTGGTCTCCGGATTTTAATCCATTAACTGAAAAATTCCTCGAGCCCCTTTGGTTGAGTTTCCATAATTTTCCCTCTGAATTCTGGAATCAGTCCACTTTGAAGGCTATTACAAATTCCTTGGTTCATTTGTTCCTATCAAAAATCCTTCTCTCTCTGCCTAGAGGAATTCTTTGGCTCGTGTTTGTGTCAAAATGGATTTGTCTTCTCCTCTCCCTAGCTCCATTAGTCTAAAATCTGATAGAGGTCCCTAGACTCATGCTATTGATTATGAAGGTTTGAATGTAAAGTGCTTTTATTGTGGAAAATTGGGTCATATGAGGAGGGATTTCCTAGTAAAATCTAGGAGGATAGTTGGTCTCCCTCCTCCTCCTGCTGAAGTTTCACAGATTGCTCCTATTCTTTCTAATGGTCTCCCCCTCTCTCAGGTTTGTCCCAAGGATGATAATCTTAACCGGTTCATCTAATGTAGTTCTGGCCAATTCTAGCCTTTCGAAGGAGTTGTCTCCTCTCTCTTTTGAAGGAAATGGAAATAAGTTCATAGGGACTCAGGAGTGTTAGCTTCCTTGATTAAGGAAGGAATGGAGAAGGGGCAGCCTCTTCGTTGGATACTCTAAATGGGTGGATTTAAAACAATAAGATTTTGCTCTTGGAGCAACCCATTAGCCTCGGTGGTGTTTTGGAGGATGGGGAGATTGACCCGGAAGGCTTAGCTTCTGATGTGGCTCCTTCTAAATTAGTTGTTGGTCAGGAAGGCTTAATTTCTACCATTTGTGGTTCATCAGGTAAGAGAGGTAGAAAATCAAAGCAGGAAGTAGCACAGAAAGAAGTGGATTCAGGTAAACAAAGCACTCTGAAGTTTGATTTTTCTGACTCTGGGAAGGTGAAAATCCTTCCCTGTCGCCAATGAAGCTCTTTTCTTGGAATGTCAGGGTCTCAACACCCTAACAAACAACACTTGTTGAAGCGTTATCTCCTTTCCTCGGAGGCATGTTTGGTTTTATTGTAGGAAACAAAATTGTCCATTGTTGAAGTTGATTATGTTTGGGGTAGGGCTTGTAAAGGTTGGAAAGGTGTCTTCTCTGCTCGAATGGTGCTTCCGGTGGTCTGGGTATTCTATGGAAATAAATTCATGTAAAGGTAGAGTTGCAAGCCCAAAATTCTAATTGGAAACTAGTAAGCGTTAGCCCTCGCTCTCAATTAGTGTTTTTCTCTTTAATGTGTATGCTCCTAATAGTGTTCTTGGAAAGAGGAATCTGTGGTCAGATCTTCACCGATCCTTATCTTCTCTGGATGATCATCTGTTCATTTTGGGGGTGATTTTAATGCCATCACCTCAAGTAAGGATAAGAAAGGGGGCATTAGTAGAAACCTTCAATCTCAAATTGACTTTTGTTCCTTCATTAGGGACAACTCTCTGTTGGATTTGGAGCCTAAGCAGGTTGGTTCACTTGGAGTAACTAGGAGGGGCTTTAGTAATATTGTTGAATGGTTAGATAGATTCCTTGCTAGTTCCTAACTGGTCTCTTAGAGACATTGTTCTTGAAAGTTTTGTGTTGCCTTGTGCAGGTCGGATCATTTTCGGTGTCCCTTGTGGTAAGTTTTGATGAAGCTCCTCATAAATCCCCTTTCAAGTTTGAACTAATGTGGCTCAGGGATGCCTCCCTTGAAGATAGGATAAATCTTTGGTGGAACTCTTACCAATTTGAGGGTTCAAAGATGTTTGTGTTAGCACAGAAGCTTAAGAGACTGAAAAGGGATTTTCTTGAGTGGAATGTGAATTGTTTTAAAAATATTTTCCAAGAAAAAGCTCATGTGGAATCAAATTTGAAAATCTCTTAACCTAAAAGTGTTCAATTTTGGTATGGGGCAGGCTGAATTTGATTTGGAGAAATCTCTTCTTGGTGAGTTGGGTGAGTTGCTCCTCGGAGGAGAAATTTATTGGAAGAAAAAATCAAGGGAGCTTTGGCTTAAAGATGGAGATAGAAATACTAAATTTTTCCATGCCTCAGTCAAGTCTAAAATAAATTTGAATTTCATATCAGAAATTAAGAATAGCGAAGGGCTTTGCTAGTTGATCAGAAGGATATTGCGGATGAAGGTATTCATTTTTTCTCTTCCTTCTGGGAGGGGATGTAGCCTCCTTTGAGGATGTTCAGTCTTCCCTTCTTGGAGTGTATTCCCACTCTTATCAATGAGGATCAAAATTCAGCCCTTCTAAAGCCGTTTTCCTTTTCAGAGATTGAAAAAGTGGTCTTCTCTATGGAAAAGAATAAAGCTCTAGGGCCCTGATGGTTTCCCAATTGATTTTTTTCAAAGATTTTGGAATATAGTTGTTATGATGTCAGGCGGTGGTGGAAGATTCGAGGAGATCTTGTTCAGTGCTCAAAATGTTGAATAACACCTTTATATGCCTCTTCCCCAAACAACTCCAGCCTTCCACCTTTGCAGATTTTAGATCGGTTTCCCTCTATAATACTACGTATAAAATCATTTCTAAGGCCATTGTTGTTAGATTGAAATTTGTTTTGGATCCTCTCATCTCTCAGGAACAAACTAGTTTTATGCCAGGCAGGTCTATTTATGAAGGTATTATTCTGTCTCAAGAGATGACTCACTCCCTCTCTTCTAATAATGTTCCGGGTATGTTGTTGAAGCTTGACATCAACAAGGCATATGATAAGATCAATTGGAGGTTTCATCGAATTCTTAGAAAGTTTGGTTTCTCCAAGCTTATGTGTAATTGGATTTTCAGTTGTATCTCTGGCCCTTCTTTCTCGGTATTGATTAATGGGAGTGCCGAAGGATTTTTGAAAGCAATAGGGGTATTAGACAGGGGAGACCCTCTATCTTCTTTTCTTTATATTTTGGTTGCAGAATCTCTTGGCAGGTCTATCAAGAAAAAGGTGGCAAAAGGAAAATTAATGGGTTTGAAAATCACTGATGGGGTTTATCCTTTCTCCCACCAGTAGTTCATGGATGATACTTTTTTTTTTGTAAGGCTAGTATTCATGAAGCAAAGGAATTGAAAGCCTCTTTAGATGCTTACTCATTAGCTATTGGTCAAGAGGTTAGTCTCCTTAAATCTATATCTTCTTCTTCAATGTTTCCCCACAACTTGAAGCTCAAATTCTGAATATTTTCATATTCAAAAAGGGAAGTATGTCGGTTAAGTATCTTGGTATCCCTTTGTTTAAAGGTTCTGGAAAATCTTCTTTGTGGAAGGACCTGCTTTCCTCTATTGAAGCTAAATTAAATTCTTGGAAAGGTAGATGGCTTTCTCTGGCTGGGAGATTGATTCTCATTAATTCAGTCCTCTGCTTCCCCCTTGTATTTTCTTTTTGTTCTAAAAATTCCCAAGAGTGTTTTGGATAAATTGAAATCTTTAATGAGAAAGTTTCTTTGGAAAGGTCTTTCTAAAGAAATAAAAATACCTCTGATCAGTTGGGATACTCTCTCTAAACCCAAAGCTCTTGGTGGAGTGGTATTCTTAATCTGGGTCTTCAAAATCTTGGCCCTTGGAGCTAAGTTAGTTTGGAACCTTATTTCCAAACCCAACAGTTATCTTAGCCAGGTGGTTGAGAAGAAATATTTGGGTGCCCCTCTTCCCAAATCCATCCTCCATATTGAGAATCCTCTAGGGCTCCCACATATGGAATTTTATGCTTGAGTGCAGATATTTGTTCTTAAATAATGCAGAGTGGAGACTAGGGAATGGAGAAAAAGATTTATTTTGGGATGATCCTTGGAATGGTTTCTCAGCCCTTGGAGACATTCCAGAGTTTGAGGAGATAAAAATAATTTTGTTAGAGGAATGGGGTCCTATTGTCTCTAACTATGGTTGGGGTGTTGATCATTTCCCTCTATGATCCAATGGAAAAATATTGATCAATTTGACTTCCCTGAGGAAATTAAAAATAATTTCATTTCAGCCCTCCAGGATAGGCAAGTGTTGTTGACTAATCAACAGGATGAAATTGTCTGGACCGCAGCTTCTTCAGGTTCTTACTCCCCACATCTTGGTTATCTTTTGTTACATTCTGAGGTTATCTGAGAATAGGATTTGGAAGGATTTTGGGTGCCTTCTTTCCCTCCGAAGGTGGCCTTTTTGCTTGGATGGCTTTCCAAGGAAAATTCTTACTCAAGAAAGAAGGAAAAAGTTTGGTTTTCAAGGCCCCACTAGATGTTATCTTTGTGAGGTGAAAGAGGAAGATAGAGATCACTTATTGTTGCATTGCCCCTTTGTTAGTGAAATGTTGGAATTGGTTGTGTGCCAAACTCAACCTCCCCTGGGTGCAACCTAATTCCCTTCCTGAAGCCATTTTGGCTTGGCCTAAAAATTACACTCTGGAGCTCTTTCTTCCATTTGGTTATGCAACCTAGTGCTTCTTCTTTGGCACATCTGGTGGGAAAGGAACAAAAGGATCTTTAGGGAAGAAAGTAGCTCTGTGGATAAAGTCCTTTTTAGGTTGGAAGGGGCTATCTCTGAAGCAGTTTCCTCAAATTGGTCTAGATCTTGTCCTTTTACTTCTCATGACAGGGAGATGGAAAAGAATTGGCCTAAGATTGTCAAACCTAGGGATGGAGCCTTAAAATCTTCTCTTCCTTCTTCTTTGGCTCAGAAGAATACTAAATGGTCCCCCCTTCCCCTAGATTCTTTAAGCTTAATTTTGATGGGGCTTCAGGGGTAATCCTAGTGCTTCTGGAGTTGGATGCCTGGTTCGTAATTCGATGGGTAAGGTGGTAGGGGTGGCTTCGTTTAGTCTCAAGGATGGCACTTGCAACTCTACTGTTGAATTACAAGCTCTTAGTAAAGGTTTGAATCTGGTTTCCTCTCTTAATGTTGAGAATATAGAGATCGAGGGTGATTCATTGGTCATTATTAATGCCATTATTAAAAAAGGGCCCTATCTTGGAAGCTAGATTTGGGCATTCAAAAAGTGTTATGGAAATTATCAAAGTTCACTTCCTGGAGTATAAGGCACATGTATAGAGAAGGAAATCAATGTGCCATGGCTTGGCTAATAAAGGGATTGATCAAGATCAATTGGATAAAGTGGATTTTAATTGCTCTGTGTGGGAGGGCCTTGAAATGATGGTTTTGATGGAAATGCCTCATCAAGGTAACGCGATGACGGTACTCTCTCACATGTGGAAGCTAGGGCGTCTTTATAAGGAGGGTGGAGATGGGGTTCCTTTGTTTTTTTTCGTTCTACTTCTACCTCGATGGATCCTCCTAGGGCCCCCCATTTAGCTTTTCTCAGCGATATGAGGGAAATGGCATTCTGGAATAATGTCTCTATAATCGGCTGAAAAGGATTTTTAGAATCTCCTATGCGCAAAAGATTTAGTGGTTGTTAAGTTGGTCCTGGGGAGGATTTTCTGAAAGTGGAAGGTTGGTCATGGGTAAACAAGTGGCATTGCTTCTATTTTCGTTGATAATTTACTTGTCCTTCGTCCCTCAAAAGCGGAGGTGGTTAATCTTGCCACACACTAGGTTAGGCCCTCCTTTACGGGAATTTGTCTTCCGAGGTTGCGAATTGCAATATTTTGTTATGGGTGGTGAGTGATGGGGATCATGGTCCTTCTATTATTAACATTGGTGCTTTTAATGAACTAGAGAAGTGTTTCGGGTTTTGTTGGAATTCACGAGAATTTGGTGGCCTTCGTGAGGGAAAGAAACTTGGTTCATGCTCGTATCAAGCTCCCGAATGTGAAAGCCCTCTTTCTACCTTTGGAACCGGTGTCGTGCTTAGTGGAAGGAGCTGCGGGTCTCTATTGGTGACGCTTACGAGTATCTCTGAGGGGTTGGCTTAAGGAAAATTCCTATTGTAGTGGATTCTAATGCAGAGCTTGAGGAAGATCATGGTTTTCCAGTGGAAATTATCTTTGTCTCGGTTGAATCCGATAAGTAATCTTTCAGTCCTATGTTAGTAGTCTATAGAATAAAGTAATGGTTTTTGTTAGTATGCCAATGTGACCTGGTTTGTTTTGTCAAAGGTTTCATGAACATTTAAGGTTTGGCCTCTGCTTATGTAAATAGGGAATCTAATATGAATGAATTTTCATGAGAAAGTAGTCTAAAGGGTTCATTTTAAGAGACCTGTTAGAAATTGAGGGTGGAAAATACCTGGTGAATATCCTCGGAACCGGTTTCACGGGAAGATAAATTTTCATTTTCTGAAAGTAAAATTTTCCCCATTTTTAAGTGGTGGGTGGCTGGATGCATAATAGAGATTTAACCATGTCAACAAGGTGGTTGACCCGCAAACGAACCTCATCGTAATTAACGACCTTGTGGCCATCAATGAGGTTCATAGCGCACATCAACCACCTTGTTGGCCTTGCTACGCCTGGTGAGGGTGCTTTTCATGACAACATCCTAGTTTCACGCTATAATAAACCTCATTGACACGCGTCAACAAGGTTGTTGACATGCGTCAATGAGGTTTGTTGACGCGTGTCAACCACCTTGTTGACGTCAAAAATCTTTGTTAATCTTTGCATGCGGCCTTTCCTCTGCCATCTAGTCGTGTAACAAAAAAAAATCAGTATGTCGTGCATCAAAAAAGGCTGTTGCTCATCTACTTCATCCGCACTCTTGTCGTGCGTCAACAAACTCTTTCTTGCAAATCAAATTCACCTCCTATCACATGTTTACTGTCCTTGATAATACATATACCCCTATGATGAGTGAGCTAGTAGTATTCTACTCATATGTAATAATATAGGATTATATAGGATAGTTTCAAAGGAACTAAAGAGAAATCATTCTACCCCTAAAAAAATTAAATCTTAATTTTTAGGTGAACAGATCATGAAAACCAACCAAAAATTCACCTTTTCAAAATTTTCAAAAAGGAATATTTTCCATATTATGAATATTCGCCACTAAAATTATCCTTTGTAGTCTACAAAAATAAACTAGATTTATCTATATATATTAATCAACATAATAGTATCAAATACACTCAATCAAGCTCAGTAATTGATTTTTTAAATGTTTCCAAAGACTGACGTAAATTTAGGTGTGGACCCACATGATTTAACCATGTACATAAATGTGTGAAATTTTTCTATCAAAAAGTATTGTGCCATCAATTTCCAACTAGAAGGCAATCCAAATAAAAGCACCTTAGTTTTGTCATGAACAAAACACTTTTTTCACCTATGAACAATATGTTTTCACTCCATATATTTGGGTGTACTTGTCAAGAACCTTTCATTTTTTTGTAAACTGACACAATATTCCCCTTCTTCAATCTTAAAAATTTGTTGCTAATTTCACACTTTGATATGCCCTAACAAAAATGAATTCAATATTTCTTAGCCAATCAATTTTTTGAATGAAGGCATGTCATTCTCTTGAATGCAGGTATGTAAACCACAATCTAATATCAAAATTTTTTCATGCTATCCTTAACAATTCAGGGCTAAAAGTATGATTGAAATATCAGTAACATGCATATGTAAATTCTAGTTGTATGGTCAACGATCTAAATTCAAAAATCCCTGAACTCCAAAGATCAATTCTTCTACCCCCAAAACCAATAACTTCTTTCCATGGAAAATGAGATCTGAAAAACCAACCAATAACAAAACTCTTTTTCAATAAATTAAATCATAGATTATATTATCTGATTTTATTGATAATTACTTTTTTTGTATAATCCTATCAAATCTAGTTTTGAGAATTAAATGGTAAACTATCAATAACATCCTAATTTATCATTATCTACTAATCACATCATTTGGATGAAATGTGAAGAAAAACTAAAAAATTGTAATAAACACATTTTGAGCATTACATACTAATAACCATCAATAACATCTTATTAAAGAGTATATAATAATCACTTCAAATGGAAAATGGGAAAATAACTACAAAAATGTAATAAACACAATTTTATATATTCATTTGTTCTACTTGTTGTTTGAAATAGAGAACATCCCTTTAAGATGTCTCTTACATCATCTACAACCCATACCATGGCTAGTTGAGTAAACAATTCGACATAAGCCACTTATTATTTTTAAATTATTTCTTAGAAACCTTTGGAGACACCAAAAAAATTTCTTCAGAACCCTTTGTTGTCTACGTTAACTACAATTGTAGTTTCACATTTGTATGGAAATTCTGGTGTCTTCCAAATTGTTTCCAAATTTTTAATAAATTTGTCTCCCTCTTTTTCGCAATGTTCGTACCCCAACAAAACAAAGGTTGCACATCCACTTTAGCTAAGAGTAATAGTTTTGTTTCTAGTTTTTCTACATTGGCATTTGTATCCAACGTAGATGATCGAATGTTATTCGATGAAACTCTTTAGACACAGAAGTTAGAAATTGGGTAATAGACATTCATGGTAGGAGGTGCTCATTGTTCAATTGAAATGTATTTTCCTTTTTAGAAGTATGCTTTTGAACTAACAATTCTTCTAATTCAAGAACAAGCAATTGTTTCTTTGAGGCACTATAAAAAAAGTAATATTAAACTTCATTATTAACTTGTATGTATTTCAAATATGATAATAATATTTCACAAAATATTTTTACCTATTTCTTTACATCTATTTGTTTGTTGTATATTTTCTAGATTTTCTCCAGTTGTATCTTCACATAAAAATTGAAATTAGGATATATTTATCAAATTGATTCCAACTAATATTGACAAATAAAAAGATTAATATTTTTACCTATTTCTTTACATATATTTGTTGTATTTTCTCCAACTGCATCTACACATAAAAATTACAATTAGGATATATTTATCAAATTGAATCAAACTAATATTGACAAGTAAAAATATTATTAAATTTTAAATAATACTTGATACATTTTGAACAATATGAATTAATAGTGAAGGGGTTTGATGTAGCTTCAATATTAATCACCATCAGTTGTGTGTTTTGTTGAGTAACTTTTTCTTGGCTAGCGACATCATGCTATTGTTAGGAATAGTATCTTTTTCTTGGTAGCCAACATAATGCTATTATTAGGAATAATATCTTCCTATAATGGATTAACCTCATGGCTTGCATTTTTTCTCCACTCATAATCATTTATTAATAGGAATAATATCTTCCTGTAATGGATTAACCTCATGGCTTGCACTTTTTCTCCACTCATGATCATTTGCAAGGGCTCAACAATTGCTTTGCCAATGAACATAAATACTTAGAATATAAAGTAAAATTGTAAACAATGAATTTTGTTCATTCTCACTTAATTACTATAATACCTATTATATCTTGTATTCATCGGGTGGATACATGTTCACTGTAATACCTATTCAATCTTGTATTCACTTGGTGGATACCTATTCTCAATTAGGAATCATAGAAGAAGAATAAAATGTTGCATAAATTTGTTTGTTTGTATGAAAGATATGTTACATAATCTAGTTGTTTGATGCAGAGCCTAAATCACTTGTAATCTATCACCAAGGTTAGAATGATCCAAGACTTCAAAGAATACATTTTACTTGGCCAATAAATACTTTTCTCTAGGTCTCTCTAGTTTGTTTGCTTTTTATAAGGTAGAGGGGCCATTCCCATGATTTCTAATATACTTTATAGACGTATTAAAAATGATTAAGTTCAATCATTGTATTGAATGTGTGGATGCATGTTCTTCTATAGGAATCATTGAGGAATAATATATGATTGATATATGAGAATGGACATATGCCCATTCAATACATGAAATATTGAACTTAATCATTATAAAACCTCTATAAAGGAAGTGGTTAAAAAATTCAGAATATTTCTAACTCTAATATAAAACGTTCATAAGAATGATTGTTTCTAACTCTACCCATGATTCAGATTATCATCTAGTTTCCTTTCTTGTTCTAGGCGGAAAATTTACCATTGTAAACAAAAATTATAATTTTAACTCCTCATTAGTTCTCTTTTTTTATAAGGTAGAAGGGTCATTCCCATGATTTCTAACATACTTTATAGAGGTATTAAAATGATTAAGTTCAATCATTGTATTGAATGTGCGGATTCCTGTTCTTCTCTAGGAATCATTGAGGAAGAATATATGATTGATATATGAGAATGGACATATGCCCATTCAATACATGCAATATTGAACTTAATCATTATAAAACCTCTATAAAGGAAGATTAAAAATTAGAATATTTCTAACTCTAATAGAATGGACATACTCCCATTCAATACATGTTATATTGGAATATTTATAACTCTAATATTTCTAACTATATAAGATAGATCTATGATTGATATATGAGAATGGACATATGCCCATTAAATACATGTAATATTGAACTTAATCATTATAAAACCTCTATAAAGGAAGTGGTTAAAAAAATTTTTTTGAATATTTATAACTCTAATAGAATGGACATATGCCCATTCAATACATGTTATATTGGAATATTTCTAACTAATATTTCTAACTATGATCTAGCTTTGTGTGTATATGTGTAATTTTGTACTTTTTTAGAATAGGTTGTGAGAATGTGAAGTAGAGAAAGAATATATAATTCATGTTATGGACTTTGTGCAAGGGTTGCCAATGTATGTAGGTATTAAAATGCAAAAGGTGAACTACATAACGTGAATAATATAAAACAAATTTAATTCTCTTTGAGTATGCCCATACTCAAAGATTATTTGCTACTTCCCATTCTAAAACAAAGTGAATTTTATTCTATTCTTCTGTGATACATATTTTATGTACTGCCAATTCAATACAAAGACAAAAATGTTTGTTTGTCTAGAATGGGCATATGCCCATTGTAAACATTCAACTACAAGCAATACTGAACTTAATCATTTTAAGAAATCTATAAAAATTTGTGAGAATGGAGAAATTTTAACTCTATTCTTCTAATTAAACTTCTAACTTTTGTTTACATATATTATATAATATGAAAAGAACTTAGGAGAAAACTATATGAAGGATGTACATCTTAATATTAGAACAAAGTAAACATTGTTAAGAATTAACATATAAAGAATGACTATAATGAAAAGAACACAAAAATTGTAGAGGTTATTTACCTGGAGGCATAGTTAGACATTTATAATAGTGTTGGATCATGATCTCCTGCTTGTGATTCTCCACCATAAAGATAAGTGAGGACCTCTTTGTATTATGTGCTTCCTTTAATGCATTTGTCCCACCGTATAATATTAATACAAGGGACACATTATTGTTGCATCTCTCAATCATGTGCTCCCAAAAATGCATTGATCTCTCACATTTGAAAGGATGTTCAAGGATGGCAAATCCAATTTCATTCGGGTTGATAATATCCAAGGGCTCTGAATGTTGCCAATCTAGATCCACTATCACATCTTCCACCTCCATAGTGGTTGAATTATGAAGACCATATATAGTAAAAATCATTGACATCCCTTGAAATGCATGTTATGCATTCAAAATTTTGTAACATCCTTATGAAATTATTGCTATTTTTTTAAAATATTTTTATGTATCATAAGCTTTTGTATTGTTGGAAGTATAAAGACACAGACAAAACTCATTTTACTACACCCAATGACACTCAAAAGCTCAACAATATCATTTTGTGAGACAATACTCACAAGATTACAAAAATCAGCAATTATGACTTCTACAGTGAGTGGAAGTAAATGGAATTCCAAACCTCTCAATGTTCTACTAAGAAAAAAAGGATAAGAACATTGAAAAGTGAATTCATATGTATCTAACATCCTTGGTTGAGAATTTGTATTAGCCGCAGTCACATACAATTCAAGTAGTTCAATAAATTTTTGAATAATTTGGTAAATTTATTTCCCCTAATGGTGTTTTTTTCCTTTCAATTTTTTTTTCTTCTCTAAGATCTTGACATAGTTGAGTAAAATGTGACTCATGATTGAAATTTTTTAATCACATTTAATGTCATTGCATCCTATAAGAACAACATATTATGGAACTCTTGCCAACATATAAGACATAACTTTGGCTCTTGTTGCTCTATTTGCTTTACTCTTTTGCAATAATAATATTTTAGAAACATTACATTAACACCATACTCTTATCTAAACAAAATTCACCACTAATGCATTTATCTACAAGGACATCTAATTCTTCATTTTTCATACCTTTCGTGCATCTAAATAGTCTTTGTAAGTAAATCTAATGAATTTGGCTTGAAATATGGGTTTGTAGCTTTTTTTGGGCTACAAGGCAACCCACCATTGGTATACAAATCAAAAACTAAATTATCCCAAATTTCATCTGGGAGAACAAGAAATGAAAGTTTATCTTTAAAACTTTATAATTTTCCCTTCTAAAAAGATGAAAAATGACTTTTTCATGTGAACATTAAAATAAATTTTATTAGTTTAGCATTCTATGAGAAATAATGTAAGTTAATTTCTAAAAAAACTTAATACAATTTATAAATACCTTCCATCCCTCTAACTTTTCGTGACTAGAACTAGGACATTGTGGTCTCTTCTCTAAGATCCACCTTGACCTAGCTTTGTACAATGAGTCAATAAATATTATTTTCACCCATGTTTTGTTTTCCATATTCTGTTGCTTGCAAATACTGATTATTTGTTCTATTTTTCTTTGGAAGACAAAATATGGGCATACCTTTGTTTGATTCTATCATGAACAGATGAAAAATTAGGATTTGCAAGGATTTTTTTTGGGATTCAATTGTATGTTTCCCATCAATAATATAGAAATGAGTTTCAATGTCATGAATTTCATGCTCAAACTCCATGTCAAAAATATCACCAGTAGATTTTTTGAAAGGAAAAAAATTACATCCCATTGAAGAGGTACATGGTTACACAACATAGAGTGCACAAGGAGACTGACACTTGCTAAATCAAGTGATCTATATTGGTATTTTGTAGGAGCTACATGGCAATGACCAATATCAATTTTGAATGAATTTTCTTCAAATAAAAAAATATGAATCTCTTCAGATAATGTAGATTCACTTTTTTTAAATTCAGTTTGAGCTTGTTTTAATAATGTTTTCTCTTTTGCAGATCACTTCACCTCTTGAAAGTGTGATTCTAAAATGTGTTTTTCCAGCTTAGATAATTTTTGTCTTTTGAGCATGGTAAACATTTTTAATGTAATTTTTTGTTGGCCAATTCCTTATCCATATTCAGGTGGTGGGAAACAGATGAAGTGAATGCATACTGATATAACATTTTGAATACGGTGATAATTCCTACACAAATAGCTTCACTATTATGCACACCACTCTTGTCCCCTTTAGTGTATGGCTCATTTTCCAACCATAACTATAACATGAATCTTTGTATTTTTGTTGACCTTTCCATGCCATCTTTTTGTAAAGAGAAACCTATAATTCCATTTTATGTAGTGAGCATGTTCTCAATGTGTTGTCCACTTTTTCCACTTGAAGAGATACAATTGTATCTATTATACACTTTATGCTCACAAGAATGCCAATTGGTGTGTGTTGGTCTCCCAAGGAATGAAACAACCAAAATCATTGTAATAATTATCGGGGTGTGAAATTCAATGAACCATTCTTCATCCCTTCTTCCACAGTCGTCTGCACCATCAATAAATGGAATTTCCTTGTACGGGGTCATGGTAATAAGAGCCATTTTTGCTGTTACAAATTTTGTTAGTGTAATATATATCAAAATCTTCACAGACTTAACATTTTTATAAAAGTAACAAGTTGTGATAACGTTCAACTTTCCATTTTAAACTCTATTCTTTTTCTATGATTGCATCTACCCATGATAAGTTTGTTTGTTTGTATTGAATGGGAAGATGCCTATTCTCATGTGATATAATTGTTTGTTTATATTAGTGTAATACATATCAAAATATTTGAAAACTTTACATTTTTTAATAAAAGTAACAAGTTGTGATAACGTGCAACTTCCCATTTTAAACTCTATTCTTTTCTATGATTGCATCTACCCATGATAAGTTTTTTTGTTTTTGTATTGAATGGGTAGATGCCCATTCTCATGTGATATAATTTTTTGTTTATATTGAATGGGTCGATGCCCATTCTCATGTAACATAACTATTAGAAGAAGAATAGAGATAAATTTAAGTTAACTTCAATTCATAATTTTTAGAGTTATTAGAGATATTAAAATGATCTTCCCATTCCCATATAGGAATCATGGAAGAAGAAGAATATAGATTAGAGGTATTAAAATGAATGTAATTAATTTATTATAGAAGGAAAGATGGCCATTTATGCTACTTTTACTCTCTCCACTTTATTTTTTCATCCTTTCCACTTTAAAATGGCATATGCCCATTCTCACATATAACTAATAGAAAAAGAATAGAGATAAATCTTCTCATTCTCATGTATAACTAATAGAAATATCTTATATAATTTATAAAGAAAAATAGAGATATTTTAAGCTCATATATTATATTATATATATTATATATTGTTTGTTTTGTATATTTGTATAATAGTATCCATGTGTGTATGTGTGTATATATTAATATGATCATAGTAAATTTTATCTATATTCTTCTTATGTGATTCAAATTATTTATGTCTATTCTTCTTCTATGATTCAAATTACTTTTTGTCTATTCTATTTAAGTGTTTATAATTGATCATATTATGGATATCCTCGGCCGAGTGAAGCATTTCACTACATACCCTGAAGATCAAGCCTTATGAGTTATCATCATATTAAATATTAATAGAAGTGAAGCATTTCTTCTAAAGACGAATTGAACACATATTATGGTCTTGCATTTCTTCCTAAATGTGATTAACATAATGGTCTTACATATTACCAAACATAAATGATAAAGTGATTGTATTGTTGGTTGAATATTCCTTGTTGAAGAAATGATTAGGTGCTCATGTTTTCCTGCACCCCATCCTGAAACTTACACAAAATGGGAAATCATTCAATGCATAGCTCAAGTTCTTGTTTATAATTATATCATTTTTCTGGGGTAATAGATTCAAATATATTAGATGTTTAGAATGGGCATATTATGCTCTACATACCCTCGAGAGGGATCAAGCCTTATGTAGTTCTCATCTTACAATATATACATAGATATATATCCATTCACATTTGGGAAGCATAAAAGAAGAATATATATTTTGAATGGGTGTATGCCCATTCTCATATAAGAATTATAGAATAGAATTGGAAGATGTGCCTTGTGACAATTTCAACAAGATTTGAAGAAAATGTTTATGCTACTTTTACTCTCTCTACTTTATTTGTTCATCCTTTCAGCTTTAAAAGGGCATATGCCCATTCTCATAAAAGAAGAATAGAGACAAGTTTTCTCATTCTCATGTATAACTAATAGAAATATCTTATATATCTAATAGAAGAAGATTATAGATAAATTTAAGTTCAACATATTATATTTACTTTCTTTTAACATGGGAAGGAATGGGAAGCAGTGCATTGTGAAACCTTTATAGAAGATGTGCACATTTATAATGGGCACAAGCCCATTCTGATACAAACAAACATTGTTTATTTTGAAGTAATTAGTATTATTATATTACACTAGCTGACTATCCGACAGAGTGATGTGTTGCACTACATACCCATGAGAGGGATCAAGCCTTATGTAGTTCTATTAATTTTGTTTATAATTATATCATTTTGGCTAGACTAACCTTGGTGGAGCCATTACGAGCACCGCAAAGTGCTACACTACATACCCACAGAGGATAAAGCCTATGTAGTTCTATTTTTTTTAGAATGGGTAGGAAATATTGAACTCAATAATTTTGGTTGGACTAAGCATTGCATCTCTTTGTTTATATTTGTCTTGTTTTTATGCTATTATTCTATTTTAGAATCGATATATGCTTATTCTCATATTATGTAGTTCTATTATTTTGTTTTAGAATGGGTCAATGCCTATTCTCTGCCCATTATCATATAGAATCATTAAAATATATTGTTTACCACCATGACATCTTCCCATCCTCATATTATGTAGTTCTATTATTATTTTTAGAATGGGTAGATGCCCATTGTCGTTTATCATTAAAATAAATTGTTTCTCATATTATATATATTTAACATCGTTTATTTAATAATTAAAGGTAATTGTTTTAAAACATGTCTTCAACCACTCATTGGAGGGAATTATTTACCACAAATGTCTTTGACCACTCGTTGGAGGGAAAGTGAGATAGTGTTTTTGTTTTGTAATTATTAATAATTATATTATACTAGTTGGACTATCCCTGGTAGAGCCAAGTGTTGTGCTACATATCCTAGAGAGGATCAAACCTTGTGTTCAGTTCTCATCTTCTCATCTATATATATATATATATATATATATATGTATGTATATATGTATGTATGTATGTGTATATATCCATTCACATTTAGAAAACATAGAAGAATAATAGATATTTTGAATTGGCATATGACCATTCTCATATAAGAATTACAGAAGATAGAATGAGAATTTGTGCATTGTGACAATAACATATACAAGATGGGAAGTTGTGCATTGTGACAATAATTTTTATTTATTTTGTAATTATTAATAATTGTATTATACTAGTTGGACTATCCCTGACAGAGCCAAGTGTTGCACTACATACCCTTGAGAGGATCAAGCCTTATATATATAAGTTCTCATCTTTTACTTTATATAATATATTTTTATATATATTATAGTTCATATATTGAATTAAACTATAATATTAAACTATACACAATGATTACTATCTTTTTATTTTATGCATCTAAATTTAATTATAACAACTCAATTGATTTCATGCAACATTAAATTAAAATTAAACTCGCATCATATTAAACTACACACAAGAGAGTTACTATCTCTTAATTTCTTCTTTATAGCCAATAAACCCAGTATCATTTGGTTAAGATTTATTATAGGCTAATTAGAACATCAATGATTTATAACAACATTAAATAAAAATTAGGAACCATCATCCGACCTATCAAAACCATGATAAAAGACTGTGAGAGTAAACACATCCTACTTATCCATTACCTCAAATACTTATTTGGCATTGAGCTAGCATTCCAAATCCCAAGAATGTACATTTGTCTTAAGACTTATCATACCTTCAGAACTCACAATGATGTATTTTATCATCCTTTCGAATTCATTTCCGTTGTTTAGGTTATTAATCTCAACACTATTATTTTTTGAAGTATCATTAGTGATCATGCATATTAAATAGTTAACACTATAGCCTCAAGCCAAATACAAGACTACACATTTGGCTTAGGGTCATCTTCCCATACCTCAACATCACTTTTAGGATTCATTTAGGAAAAGATGTTAAGTCATTATGATCATGTATTAAATTTGAACATTGTAGCCTCTCTTCATAACTCAGCTTTCTAGGTCATGCGATCATACCATTACTATGACATGTTAGACCCAAGATTCATATCATGTTTGGAACATTGGTTGATATTCATTTCTATTTAATTATGTAATAAAGGTACATTTAATTTATCATGTTCATTTAATAATGAACCTTTTAGCAATTTTGACAATCTTTTAGGGTTAAATAATTAATCATATGATTACTCTATGTTCATATGACTTTTAAGGTATAAATGAACATCCTTTAATGATAAGTAAGTTGTTAATGGATCATAACCATAATACTATTTTTGTATTCAATGTCTTATATCTCACCACATGATATTATTCAAATCATAATAATCAAATTATAATTTCGATAATACATTAAAATCTACCAAAAATTCAGCAACATAAATCTTTGTAAAACAATGTTTGTTGTAAAACAAAAACATCTATTAATTAATGGAGGTTAGACCTCTTTATCATATTACATAACAATGATGGGATCCATCTCAAATTAATTTTATCCTTAACGACTTTCTTACAATATGTGAGTAACATCTTCACTTTTAACAAAACAACTACATATATTACATTCACGGGAAAAATAATAGTAATAATCTAAATGATTCAAAGATCAATCTTTTTCCTTTCGTGTTACTTTGAAAACCTACATAATACAATTAAACATTGTACATGGTGGGCATTGGTCTATTCATTTCATTGTCAATTTCATGAGTATAAAATCTTAAATGTCATGTTCTATTCATTTCATCATGTTATTATTCCTAACAATGAAGCTAAACTTTAGAGAATGACTAAATACCTTTCTTCTATCATTAAAAATATTAAAAGTAATATAGCCAAATTAAAGTCTTATATAATAACCACTTTCTCCCCTTTTGAGATACAAAATTAAGTAATTTATCTTATAATATCATGTTATTATTCACTCTCTCAATCTAAAAATTTATTTAGAGAATGATCTAAAATAATCATTTCTTTATTTCAAATAATTATTTTCACATAATATCTAATTCAAGTAAGTGATCCCGATAAAGTAATATAAACAAATGTACAAAGTCTTATTAAATACCATTTTCTTCCCCACTAGATTCATGTAAAATTTTAAGTTATTCATATCCATAATTATTTGATCCCATGAAATTAATTTAGGTTATTTTATCATCTATCTCATCTTTAAAAATTTTAGTATTACAACTTCATCCTAAAAGTTCTATTAAAATAACTAGGATATTTACTCACATTCATTTATTTCAAATATTCACTAACATATTCATCAACTAACCACAATAAAATGGAATCAACAAAGCTTAACTAATTTTGATTAACAATTTCTAGAGTGACATATTTATAGAAAAGAATTATCATAGTTCATTTTGAGGAGGTCAAAAAAAATACTTTTAACTTCACCATTGACTCATTATATGGCCATATTTAAATTTCATTAAGGTCTTATAGAATTTCACTAAAGGTCTTATCTTATAATCTTGTTACAATGATGGGTGACTACCGTAAGCCTCCCATATGGTCAACTTGACCTTGAAAGATATAATTTGTTCACCACACACTTGAACATATGTGTTTGGTTCAATAGTGATATCAAATCCCAAAACCCCTTCAAGCCTCTATAGGGTTCTATCTCAGTCCAACCCAAAGATTCCCATTTGAAATAAACCCAATTCCAATTAATTTTTCAGGTCATAGGATCCTTTCCCAAACTAACTTTATATCCCCACTATTTTCCATAGACATAAGGAATTCTACTCCAAAATAAGATGTCTTCTAGAAAGAGTTTGACTTTAGTAGGATATGGAACACAAGTCTCGACATTTATCTACTAGGCATAAAAAATCAGCACCCATTTTGTGTTCTTAGGAGGAATCATTTAATAATTACTAAAGCATTACAAGAAACATAATCAAGTAATTTTTTAATAATCTTTTCAATAGTAATCACTTTTGCAATACCCATTAGAAAAGAATTAACTCAAACATAGAGACCTTAAAAGATAATCTTCCTACCATTATTATTCACACAAAAACTAATCATATACTTTGAAATGAAAGAGCTAGACAATAAAGTGAATAGCCATGCACTGAAATCGTAATCCATCGGTTGCCTTTCCTTTGTCAAGTTTCGGAGTTTTTATATCAAAGCAACAAAATTCCCACCAATATTTGACAACAAAAACTTCAAACCATTCCCCAAATTTATATAACCTTAATAAAGTCTCTAATTCTTAGTAAACTTAAAAATATCTTAGATAGAGTGCATCGAGAACCCTCAAAATATATCTTACTACTCACATGCGAGTTTATGGTATAACGGAGATTAAGAAAACCTCTTTCCTCTTCCATGGCTTTGCCTCAAAGGAACCCCACCACAATAGAACAAAAACATAAAAAAAATTCTCATGTAATGGTAAATTCACAAATAAAATTCATGATTTTCAAGGGATTAAATTCCCATTAATGTATTTCTAGTACTAAGTCTAGTTTCCCCCAGACTTTTGGAAAACCAACCACCAGGTGAATTTTAAATTACTATAAACTTTAGAAATTATTCTACACCATTAGATCTAGTATGAAGGTTAATCAAATAGTGAATACCATCACCATATTATACACTTAGCTTATGTTGGATCGATCATCAACCATTTAAATTTTAATGTAATTTATTAGCTAATACTTAGGTGACCATGAATAATGTCTCAATCAAATTCAATATTCTATGTTCTTGGGTTGGTGTTGATCGAGCTTATTAGTATTTGTAATTTAACTATTAATATTTTCCATATAGCCAAGGTTTACAACATGGTCGATGACCATCATAGTAAAATGAACTTAGGTTATGATCCTTAGAATATATAAATTTTATATATCAATATACACAACCTTGCATGTTACATCATTGATATCTTTTCACCATTATAAAACCGACTTTCCCCTTGCCTAGGTTTTAGGGCTTTATCCCATTATCATTTCTAATGGTATTGTTGTATCATATTTTCTATGAATAAGATCAATTAATTTTATATGGATATATTGAATCATAATCATACACCATTCATGATAGAATAAACACAAGTCTTTGTAATGGGACTAGACATGCTTAATCAACATCGTATTAAAGCAAGTCATTTCTATCAACATTTACCACTCATGAAATCAACCATGATTATCACAACAAATTGTAATAAAGGTTAAAATACAAGAAATACATAGAAATATAATGACAATTATTACTTATTACCTCCAACAAGGTAACCAATTACAAACAACCAACAAAATAAGGTTACGCTCTATTGACAAGTGTTTTAAAATGATGGGAATAATTAATGTTGTGTGGTTATGCATTCAACTACACGTTCATGTGTATATCATTTTCAGGATATACATAAGTGTGTGTAAATGCATACTCAAAGCTACGCAAAAAGGCTTATACTCTAGCCTTCATAAATACTTTATCATTTCACGACCTTTTTTTCAAATGAAAAACAAACCAAAATTATAGGATGTGACATACTTTCCCCTTAATGAATCATTGTCCCAATGATTTTTATCTCATTACTCTAAATCAGATAATAAAAAATATTATATCCAATAACTTGGAAGAACAGTCATTATTTTCCATAAAAACTTACATTTTTCAAATCGAAATTCAAATTTACTAGCATGTGACAACCTTTTATTATATAAATCAAATTCATATAATCTAAACATGACAAAATCCTTGTCATTTCACTTTAATGATTTGAAATAATATTAAGTATGTCAAATATTTGATAGATAACAAAATAAAATAGTTTAAAAATAATGTTTTTAGTATTTTATAAATCAAGGAAACCCACTATTTGATTTCTTCCATTTATACCAATAGTCTAATTGGCCTTATCATGATAGTTTTCAGATCCCGAGCCTTTAGCTTCATCATTTGTTGCTTCTTTTTCAGCATGTTGGTTTGCAATTGTAGCTTGAATCCTTTGTTGTGGATTGTTCTCCTTATTTCTCAAGGGAAAATCTCTAGCGTAGTGACCACTATCACCACATTTGAAGCAACCTACAAAATTTCTTCCTTTCAAACCTGTCATTCCTACTAGCAAAATTTTCTTGTTCATTCTTTTTAAAGTTTACAACAATATTATTTCCACCATTATAAGTTTTATTAACATCCTTCTTTCCCCATGTCTTTCTAGGTGACAATGGTGAAGGAGTGTTATTCAATTTACGCTTCTCATCCTTGTGAGAAATAATGGCTTGGAGCTTCTGCTCTTGCCTAATGGCCTTCTCGAATATTATTCCATTATTGATGGCCCATGCACATCAACTTCACCGCCTATTATAAGGTTCAAACCCATAATAAATTTCCTTATGCAATTTCTCATCAGTTTGGTAATGAGGAATGTACTTAAGAAATTTTGTAAACTTTTCCTAGTACTCAATTATAGTCATCTTACCCTGTGCTAGGGTCTAAAATTATGACATATTTTGGTCGTAGTAAAGCGTGGTAACGATAACTAGTGTTGTCTAAAATAGGATTTGAATTGATCCCAGGTTATGTTAACATCATTTACCCCCAGTTTCACCTTCCGGCTATCCCACCATGAAGATGCCTCATTGTTGGAGAGATGATACACTCCCCAAACTACCTTAGTCTCTTTAGAAAATTTCTTGATGGAGAAATATTTCTCCATCTCATTGAGCTAGTTCTTGGCTCCATCACCTAAAGTCATTCCATCAAATTTAGGTGGACCGATTCATTTTATATCTTTAGACATCTCTTCCACAAGGTGATCTAACATTCGGGTTGATTTTTAACATTATTGACAATTACATAATTATTTCTAGCATCCAAGTTATTTTTTCCAACATTAACATTATTTTTAGTGTCATTAGGCTATCTCTTAGGTTGTCTCTATATCTCACTATCACTATTGTTGTCATTATCAACCACTTTTTATTCAAGTACAACCAAATGATTGTGCGTGTCATGTAGGACAACAAGTATTTCATCTAATTTATGTGATGTGGAAACTTTTCCACCGACATGTTGGTTATTAAAGCACACTCCCTTGTTCTAACCATTTTATATATTTAGAAAAAATTAAGTTTAGTTAGTGAAATGGACACAATAGGTCTAAGAGTTACAACCTTCAGCTCTGATACCAAAATGTAACAACCACTTTTTACTTCATCAAACTAGGAATTTTTTTGTTGACTAACTCAATTAATGTAGTTCATGCCTTATTGAATTAAACCTGCAATATTAAACTATACACAAGAGATTACTATCTCTTAATTTCTTTTAGGTTGATCCAAATACATTAATTACAGCATCAACTAATTTATAACAACATTAAATTAAAATTTAGAATCCAATCGGATAACCTATGACAACCATGTGCAACTGTGAGAGTATACAGATCCTACTCGATCCCCCTCAAACACTCTTTACGAGCCAATACACCCAGTGTATCATTTGGTTAAGCCTTATTATAGGCTAAGAGAACTTGTGATGTCTTTTAGCGTCCTTCGAAAAAGCTACCACTGTAACCATCATCTGAATCTCAACACTGTGAAAAAATACTTGGTGAACAGACAATGCATCTAGTTACATGCATTACTATGGCCATAGTTATTTGGCATTGTGCTAGCAAGCCGATCCCAAGACTACACATATGTCTTAGGGAACATGTCTTCCCTTCACCTCACAATTCATTCCAGTCATAACTATCAGGATTCATTTCAGTTGTTTAGGTTATTAAGTTTGATGTTAAGTATCATTAGTGATCATGTATTAAATTTGAATACCGTAGCCTCATCTAACATAACTCACTTCACGGTTTATGCATCTCATACCAACATCACTTCGGGATCACTCTTGGAAAATATGTGTCCTCGTAATGACCGGTCATTATGTGGACTTGCCACTCTTCTTGTAGCTAATCCGATCGATGCGGTATGACACACAAGAACCATGATTTGTATCATGTTCCAACATCGATTGATATTCATTATGTTTATTATGTAATAAAGGTACATAAAATTTATCACACATCATTTAATAATGACCCTTTATCAGTTCCAAAAATCTTTTGGTTAAACAATTAATCGTGATTAGTCTATGTTCATATGACTTTTAAGGTATAAATGAACATCCTTTAATGATAAGTTGTCAATGTATCATAATGTAATACTATTTTTTGTATTCACTTATATCTCACCACATGATATTATTAAAATCATAATCATCAAATTGTACTTTCGATAATACATTAAAATATACCAAAAATTCGGCAACATAAATCTTTGTAAAACAATATGCGTTGTAAAAAACAACATCTATTAATTAATGGAGGTTACACCTATTTATCATATTACATAACAATAATGGGATCAATATCAAATACTTTCGGAATTAATGACCTTTCTTACAATATGCAAGTAACACCTTCACTTTTAATAAAATAACTACATATATCACATTCATGGTAAAAATATAATAATCATCTAAATGATTTAAAGATCAATCTTTTTCCTTTCGAGTTACTTTGAAAACTTGCATAATACAATTAAACATTGTACATTGTACATGAGAACCGACTATTCATTTCCTATCTAGTTATTTCAATGCAAAGTATAAAATCTTAATTGTCAATGCTTACTAATAGTGCATATAGAATCATATCATTATTCCATAACAATGAAGCAAAACTTTAGAGAATGTCTACTAATCCCTTTCTTCTATCATTATTTGCACATAATATCTAATTCATTATCCCAATAAAGTAATATAACCCAATTACATAGTCTTATATATAAGTTGTCCTCTCAAAATTTCCCCTCTTTTGAAAGTCATAATTTTGAAAATTTTGAGTTGGCACCTTTAGTAATGTTCTAGTGAAGAGAAAACTTGAAGAGATGGTGAAAATTGTGTTTTTGGAGTCTTTTTGGTGATTTGCGGGTCTGTCGAGACATTTTTGTCCCTCATGTCCCAAGTACCTCTGGGCCTTCTATTCACCGATCAGCCGCTTTCCCCGCAAATCCTTAACTATCAGCTTTATCAAAACTTTTTGGCCTGTTTGTCCCAAGTTCACTCGAACTTCCTTTACTCGATCGTACATCACTCACGCCGGGTGGTACTTGAGTACTTTTGTCCCGTTTGTCCCAAATGTGTCTAGGATTTTTTCCCACTTTCCCGCATCACCCATGTCAGGCCGGAGCACGTCCTTCATGTATCTGAGTCCTTGGACCACCCGTGCTCATTTGGCCCGCTTCCCCACATTACCTGCATCATCCGGATCGTGTCCTCGCGTCCCTCATGTCCCAAATGTACCAAAGACCGTCCGGGCTAGTTTTCTCCACTTTTCCCACTTTTCATCTTTTTGAGTCGGTGCGAGGTGAATTTAATGCACATTTAATGACCTTCTCTCTCCTAAATGGCTATTTAATTGGACTATCTCCTATGCATTTGTCACATTGCTCGCTTGTCATCTCTTGCTCGAATCCTTGCCATTAAAGTCATTTTCTCGTGCCCCTGTATCCCTTTACATTCTCATCATGATTTTGATCTTGGAAGGCTTTTCCCCTACGCATTGCAAAAATGAAGATCAAGTTTCAAGGTCAAGAACATGTGTCACCTCTTGAGACCTTTGTACTGATATATCGGAGATAGTGAGGTTTGGCATTTAGATTTTGGGGATTTTTGGGGTAGATTAACATGCTCTAATCCTGCTCGCATGGCACAAATGATCAATGATAGTGGAATTACATACGTGGCTGGTTTTCCTATCTCATGCAAAGGTGTCTTTGACATGGTGCTTTCTGCGGAGCCCATTTTAACCCGGATACCAAGGAACTCACTAATGTGCATGGGGAATTAATTGCAAAACTAGATGTTGCCGCCATTACTACTGCCCTATGCATTCTAGAGACTAAAGATTCCATAATTCTCACTCATGCCCAAGCTCAAACCTTGTTCGACCAAGACAAGTGACAAATACAAGGCACGTATAGCAAAATCATGGTTAAATAACCCTAAGAAGGGAGCATCCCGACTCTCCAAGGCATTATTCAGGGTTGATTTTAATGAGGAGCTATCTGAATTTATTATTTTTCTTGCCCGTATCATGGGGTTTCCTTCCACCAATGAGTTTCACTTCTGGATGTGCCCCTTCATAAACATCATCTATGAGGGCAAGAAGAACATTAATTGGGCCGAAATTGTTTGCATGAATTTGACTGAGCAGTTGTCTAGTGTTTAACAGACTAAGAAGTTCTATATGACTTCTTATCTCATGTATACCCTAGCTGCATCTCGGTAGTGGTTCGGTTTCACCTACATAGAGGGCCAGAAGAATGAGCCTATTTACGCATACTGCCCTCAGTTTACCCTTGAAGCTAGCAATCACAATTTTAGAAGAGTCAATGATGCTTTCACCATGTATATTGTAAGACTCTTAGAGGGAAACACTGCTAGGATATTTTTTGATGAAGCTATGAACCTGATAGCCAAGTATGGGGCTTTCTTCATCCAATTCAGGAGGTTTTCATACATCAAGTTGGCTGGCTATGAAAGCACACCCTCAAGCTCCCTATGTTCTGTAGTGATAAAATGGCCTTGGTTGAAGTATGTAGGTAGCTTGATAAGCTACATAGGACATGCAGAGATAAGAAGATCAACGCTTGCATTTCCCTATCTCTTTGGGAAACTATACATGTAAAACAACTTTGGATGCCCAAAATGTAGAAAGGGCTATTACTCCTCTCACTATCCATTTCTTCAAACCTAGGACTTGTTTTGATCTGAAGAATTTTATTGATTAGAACCTCAGGATAAACTATCATCACAAGCCAGATACTGAGGATTACTGGGCTGATTGTGCAGATGATTTTGAAGCCAGATGGAGGCACTATGGTAGACTCTCTCTACAAAAAATTAGAGATCTCAATCTCTACCAAGTTCCTAAAGGATTTAAGGATGATGATGAGGACTTACAGTCCTTTGAATATGAAACAACAATCAAACACACTCCTTTAGAAGATCTAGATTGGTACAAAAAAGAGAGAGATGATTTGGTTGAGATTATTGCCCTTGTTCTTGTAAGAACTAAAGTTTGGTTTGACATGAAGGTTTGTGAGCTCAAGAAGAATCAGGGTGGATCCTCTTCTAGAGATACCTCTACACCAGGGAAGGAAGCACATACAACCAATACTGAGGTACTTGAGCAAACCCCTCATTCTTCCTTAATGAAAGAGCCTGAGTCATCTACTCCTACTCAAGTATATCAAAATAAGATCAAAGAGGTTAAACAAGAACCAATTGATGAAGAATCTCTTCTTGAGCATCCAAAGTTACCTTTAGGACCAGAGAACATTATTGTTCTTAGTGAGAGTGATGACGGTGAAGTGCCAAATCCTGCGGGAGCTCCTGAAGTTACTTATTGAAAAAGAGAAGGAAATGTCTAGTGCTAGAGCCTCCTAATACCACAGACTCATCTACAAAGGAAGCTCCTGATACTCCATCCACTTATTTGCTAGAGGAAATAGTGGTTAATACTCTAAGTGCCATGAGTTCACTTGTTCTTGGGCCCCTTGTTCCTTCCTCTTCTTCTTCTACTTTTTCTTGGGTACAACCCATGGTTGACAACAAGAAGAGGAAATCTTCCTCTCGAATAACGAGGCCTAATTTTGATGCTATGACACTCTGCCAGAACTACTCCTCCCCCTCTAGCAAACAGAGTCAAGACCACTTCAAGGATAGTAACTAATGCTTAAGGCCAACAATTCACAGGGGTTGTAAAGTCCAGGTTGATAAGGCAAAGCAGATCTCTTGGTCTCTGATTTAGAGCTTTCTAGAATCCCAATGGGGAATCCACTCCTGAGAGTGAGGTTCATAACCTTCAAGAAATAGTGACAAAGGTTATTGAATGAGTAGAGAAGGGAAAGAAAACTATAGAATAGTTGGAAGAACATAATCAAGTTCTTTCCAACTTTATCAAGTCATTATTGGCCAAAGATAAGGTTTTGGATCCTACCCCACTATTGCTCTTCCGCCCCCATGATTCTCAGCCAGGATGAAGTTCAGAGCATCAAAGATATACATAAGTATTCTACTTATGGAAAGGCTATGGAAGCCATGGTTGATGATATGATTATAGTTGTCTTGAATTTCATTGAGGAAGCCTTCAAGACCAATGAGAAGGTGATTAATCTACAGTAAAAACTCACTTCCTCAATAAAGGCTATGGATAAAGAGTTGAAGCTCTGGACTAGTTATATTACAAATCTTCACCTAATGGGCCAAGCTGATGAGAAGATCTTGTTGGTCAACAGTGTATTTGATGATGCCAAGAATAACTTGTTAAAGGCATGGGTTTTCAGTGTCGAATGGAAGATGAAGGTTTTGGAAGAAGCACTAGGTGAATTAAAGAACGTGTGGCAAGAAGGAGAATATTTCAAAACTTTTGTTTCCTCTACCTTTAAAGATATTCATTGCCATATTCATGATGAAACTTCAGGTGTTCCTTTCTCTCTTCAAGAGATCAAAGCTCAGTTCAAAACATTTGTCAAAGAAGACTTGTTCAAAGAAGAATTAATTACCAAAGAGAAGATAAAGGATATTTTCTCCCTTCATTTCAATTGCGATTCTTTGAGGAAAATAAAGAATACCTGGAGCATACCGAGTTTGATAAAGATATGGAAAAATGTATAGGCACTTGGTCTCATGCCACTGCCAACACAACAATCCCACGAGGTATGGAGATAGCTAAAGCATTAAAGAAATTCAGATACCAGATCCTCAAATTAGTGGGCCCACCTCAACCATAATCAGATGTTTCTTCTTTTGGCTTCTCTTTTTATCCTTCTATTTTTAATTGCTGAGCTCCTTGTAAATTAATTAAAGATATTGTATTGGGCATTTCCTTAATTAATATTTTAGTTAAAAGAAACGGTTACCAAGTGTAACTAATTTATAAGCTATATAATGATCTCTCCATGCCATTCTAAGGGCGGAACTCTAATTATTTTTGAAAGTGTAAAAGAGTTAAAAATTTATCAATACAAGAAGATTTCTCTTTTTGTTTCTATCTGTGGTTATTCATTCTTTCCTATCTGATGAAATTATTGAATCATTAATCTATTTTGCATCAAGAGGCTTTGTATTCTTGTAGATGTTATCTTTGGAACTTTGTGTCTATGAAATAACATCTTATGGCTTTAACACAAATGATTTTGTTCTATATGATCCTAGTTTAGCATTTATAAGGAATTATTTTGCTATCTATATTTCCTGAGAATGCTATTCTACCTTTTTCCATTTCCTAGTTCTTTTGTCCTTTTGTATTGATAATCAGTCATTTAAAACACTTTCATGATATCAGAGTTCCTCTTTAAAACTAAACATTGTACATTTGTAAATAGGTTTTCCTTTCAATAAGGGAACCTCTCCCATTAAAGAGGAGGGACTTTTGTCCCCGAATGTTGTTTTCATTAAAGTCCTTATTTGACAACCAACAATATAATAACCACTTTCTCCCCTTTTGAGCAATACAAAATTAAGTATTTTACCTTGATAATATTTCATCAAGAAATTTCTAAGGTTATTTTTCAATATCTCATATTTAAAAATTTAGTAGAAGCTAACATGCAAATCTCATGAAATAACCGGGAGTATTTACTCATTCTTTTGTTTCAAATAACACCATCAATCCACTAAAAATTTCTATTTAACTTGGCTGATTGGCCCACAAATTAATTCATCAATCCCTTAATGAGACCCACATTATTACAACCCTATTTTATTCAAATAAAGAAATGATCCAAAGATTCTTGTAATATATGATTTAGGAGTTATTCCTCATCCAATATTTATACAATCGGAGCCCATGGTAAACTAATTTAATTGTATTTTATCATCTTTCTCATCAATACTCCTAAGTGGGAGAGGTTGGATTAATTCTTACAACTTAATCCTATTAGTTCTATTACAAACTTCAAAGCAATAACATAATAATAATATACAAAGTCACTTTATGTTACCAGAGTGTCCCAACATATTCCATCAACTAACCACAACAAAATGGAATCAACAAAGCTTAACTAATTCATTGATTAATAACTTCTAGAGCACACATATATAGTAACCAAGAAAGTACATGTCACATATATGTTTATAACTACAAATAGAACCATTTTAACTTCACCGTTGACTCATTATAAGAAAACCTATTGGCCATAGTTCATTCGAGGAGGTCATAATAGTTAGAGTAATTATGCATGTCTTTAAATTTCACTCAAGGTCTTACGAGAAAATATAGTTCTTGCTAGCACATTGATGGGTGATATTTGTTGTCGGCCTCCCATACTGTCAACTTGACCTTGCAAGATATAATTTGTTCACCACACACTCAAACAGATGTGTTTGGTTCAATAGTGATATCAAATCAAAGAACCCCTTCAAGCCTCTATGGGGCCTATTTTAGTCCAACCCAAAGATTCAAGGTTTGAACTAAACCCAATTCTGTTAATTTTCCAACCTGCAAGGTCACATGCCCTTTCTCAAACTAACTTTAGATCCCCACTATTTTCCATAGACATAAGGAATTCTACTCCAAAACAGGACGTCTCCTAGAAAGAGTTTAACTTGGAAGGATATAAAAAACAAGTCTCGACATTTATCTACCATGCATAATAGAATCGAGCACCCAATTCGTGTTCTTTGGAGGAATCATTTAATAATTGCTAAAGCATTATAGGAAACATAACAGAGTAATTTTTAATAATATTTTCAATAGTAATCACTTTACTGTAATACCCATCAATGAGAGAATTAACTCAAAGAGAGACCTTGAAATATAATCTTCCTACCATTATTATTCACATAGAAAATTAATCATATACTTTGAAATGAAAGAGATAGACAAGAAAGTGAATAGCCATGCTTGAAATTGTAACCCGTCGGCTGCCTTTCCTCTCTCAAGTTTAGGTTTTTCTATCAAAGTAACAAAATTCCCACCAATATTTGTGAGTGAACAACTTCAAACCTTTCCCCCAAATATATATAACCTTAATGAAGTCTCTAATTCTGGTAACACTTAAAAATAGCTTAGACATAGCGCATCGAGAACCCTTAGAATAGATCTTACTAATCACATGCGAGTTCATGGTGTAAATGAAAATTAAGAAAAAAATATTTCCTCTTCACATGGCTCTCGCTTGAAAGGAACCCCACCACAATAGAACAAAAACATAAAACAACTTCACATGCAATAATATCTTCACAAAGAAGCTTTATGATTTTCAAGGGGATTAAATTCCCATTAATGTATTTCCAAAGATGCAAGTCTAGTTTCCCCCAAGAATTTGGCAAAGCAAGCTGCTAGTGAAGTTTAAATTACCACTAACTTTAGAAATTATTCTACACCATTTGATCTCGTATGGATGTTAATCAAATGGTGAATACCATCACCATATTATACACTTAGCTTATGTTGGATCGATCATCAACCATTTAAATTTTAATGCAATTTATTAGCTAATAATTAGGTGGCCATGAATAATGGCTCAATCAAATTCAATATTATATGTTCTCGTGTTGGTGTTGATCGAGCTTATCAATCTTTGTAATTTAATATTAATATTTTCCATATAGCCAAGGTTCACAACATGGTTGATGACCATCATAGTAAAATGATCTTAGGTTACGATCCTTAGACTATATAAATTTTATATAGCAAAATACACAATCTTTCATGTTATATCATTGATATCTTTTTAACATTATAAAGCTGTGACTTTCCCTTGCCCAGTTTTGGGCTCTATCCCTTGATCATTTCTAATGGTATTGTTGTATCATATTTGTTATGAATAAGATCAATTAATTTTTATATGGAGATCTTCAATCATAATCATACAACATTCATGATAGAATAAACATAGTGGTGCGATGGGACCAAACATGCTCAACCAACATCGTATTAAAGAAAGTCCATTTTTATCAACGATTCTTGCTCGTGACATCAACCATGATTATTACAACAAATCGTAACAAAGGTCAAAATACAAGCAATACATAGAAATATAATGAAAAGTCTTACCTTATTACCCTAACAACGTAACGATTACAAACATCCAACAAAACAAGGTTACGCCTTAATGACAAGTGTTTACGAATACTAGGGAATAAGTATTGTTGTGTGGTTGTGCATGCAACTACGGGTTCGTGTGTATATAATTTTTAGGATATACATAAGTGCATGTAGATGCATACTCATCTACACGAAGAGGCTTATAATCCGGCATTCATAAATCATATATCATTTTATGAGCTTTTTCAAATGAAAAATGTACGAAATTGTGGGATGTGATATATATATATATATATATATATATATATATATATATATATACATACATACATGTGTATACACACACTCACACACACATGTATGTGTGTGTGTATACACACACACATGTATGTATATATATACATACATGTGTGTGTGAGTGTGTGTATACACATGTATGTATGTATATATATATATATATATATATATATATATATATATATATATATATATATACATACATATAAATACATGTTGCATTGAAAAATGCAGCATTCTAATGTCATTTGATTTTCCCCTTACAAGATTGCAAACATTGCATGTGCATACAAGTTACAATTTTTTCTTGTAATTACAACATAGTTATGTGATTTAGGTTAATGTGCAAAAATATAAGGTATTTAGCATGTTATCCATGTCATGGGCATAACTTTGAGATCTGGGGACACCTCTATTTTGATTGAGGATTGTTCACTATGAGCCAATAGTCCAACTTCTAAAATTTTTCCCCCTCCGATCTGTGTTGAATGTTGAGCTCCAACATTATGTGGACCTTTCAGATGGTGTGCACTTTTAGACAACACTGCTACCCTCTAAATTTGCAAGTCGAGTTTTAGATGGAAGGTTGAAAGAAGGGACCATTTTCACTTACAAAAAACCCTCTGCAGAATGATCAAGCATGAATTATACTGATCCATATTATTTTCCATTGAATATGTGGTTTTCACCCTCTTTAGCATTACTAATTTTTTCTCCTTTTCATTTTTTTATGCGTTGCAGGATTGTTCTTGTTTCTGACATGGATATTGTGTTAAAAACACATACCAAAATTGGTGCTCCAACTCCACTTCCAACACATGTCATTCGGGAAAGCATTCAAGTATGGAGAAAATCATGGACATGAAAATGATTTGGTTCTACAAACACCTCCTCAAAAGAAAATTGTTCTTCCAAACAATTCCAGTGGGCCTATATAAATTATTGCATTAAATACAACCATGTGTGCATGGTTATGTGAAGGTTGTGCCCTTGGGAAAATAGCCCTTGGAGAATATAATAATACAAAGGGTAGTGGTTCCTATTTCGGTTTTGATTTTGTAGATAGCAAAGGGGAGAAATACGTGTTACTTTCTTCAACGAGATTGTTAGAAATGTTTTACGACCAAATTGAGAGTGGAAAGATGTACACCATCACAAATGGAAGGATAGGAAATAAAAAACCATGTTAGAACCATTATCACTCCTCTTTTTATATTTTCTTGTAAATCTTCAAATCACTCCTCTTCTTTGCATAACTTTTATAACTTTTATTTCACTACAATCAAAGACATACTTGGAAAACCATCTGGTTCCTCCATTTGACATCATCAAAATTATTGTATCCATATCTCAATGCTCCACTATCCACAAGCGTGATAAGAGTAAAAATTTAAGAAGTATAGTTTAGATGAAGGACATGTCTAGATTTAGCGTTTCTATTACTTTGTGGGGTCAACATTTAGAGGACCTTGGGAAATAACTTGAAGACATTCTTTCTATTCCACAACTCCTAGTGTTGGCAATAAAAGTTGCATGGGTCTCCAGTTTCAATGGAACATCCATAAACACTATCTCTAGTACCAAATGGTTTGTCACCCTAAGTTCATGAAACTAATACACTTCATGAGTGGGTTACCTCATGCCGGTTACTACTGTTTGCAACACCTTCATCAAAAACAAACAACAATCTCAAAGATCTTACAAATGGGAAATACATACACCAATGAGTGGGATATACTTACATTTGTAATCATGAACATTGGAATGGATAATTTCTTTTACATGGCTTGCCCACTCATAAAAGGTGAGAAAAATATAGGAAGAAAGTACATGAGAAAAAATGGCATGTGGTTATGTGTAAATTATAAGACACATGTTGAACAATGTGACTATAGATACACACTCCGCGTAGATTTAAAAGATGCCACTGGTGAGCTACAATTAGTTACAATGTTTGATGGATCGACTAAGTCAATCATGGGTGTCACAACTAAAGACCTCCAGTTATTGTGCATAGATGATGAGGCTACAACCGAGATTACAAAGTATATTATTGGCCATGAATAAAATTAAATCTCTCCCGAAGAAGAAAGAAAATTTCCATGAAACAAACAATTGAAATGTGTCATTCTTGATTCCCAGAAATTGGAGGGTCCCACATCTCCTATCTGACTCATGCTTTTATAAACAAAAAAAAACTTTCCTCTTTATTCTTTCCACTATCTCCTTGTATTTCTTTCTTGCTTTTACAATGGACATGAAATATGATTTTGTCATCATATAGCAAAGTCTTGCACCTTCCTTTAATTTTTGATAATAGTTGTTAATAGAGGTTCAAATGCACATCCATGTTCTCCACTTCCACAACTTTTTCATAAATTGTCGAAAGACTTTTTGTTATTAAAAATTTGTAATCATCCAATGCAACTATGTTAACATGATGCAATGATTTATTGAATTTTTGATGGTTTCCTTATGCATCATATCTTCCTTGTTCTTCTTTCCATTTTTTCCTTCATAGTACTATTGGAAAAATACATTTTTGGCAATGTTGAGCCTTCAACTATTTAAAGATAAAATAATGGGCCAAAATGAAGATGTGTCAATAGATGTTTACATAATTCTTTTCCATCACTCTATACATTGCCTTGTATTTGTTTATGTTATTTTCCTTCAAAATACAATTGAAAACAAGAAGTTTTTTTCTTTCCAGTTTAAATCCTTTGGCTATAAAAAGTCATGCGATAGAGTGTATTTACATATTTTTCCCTCCGCTACATACATATTTCATTGTTTTTGAATGTTTTCTTACACCTCCTTGCCTTTTCTTCTTTGTACGAAATTTCCTTCTTCCCAATGTCTACCCCTCATAAACAAGCATGAAGAAGAGAGGTTTATGCCTTGTATAAAAATGAAATCAATGGCTACTAGAAGCGTTGATACTCGAGACCAAATAAAATGTTCTGGAGAAATTTCCCTCATCCCTTGAGTTCTTCATCACTAACCTCATTTTCCTCCTCCTCTTTCCCTTTCCACCGATGTTTCTTGTCGTGTGAATGGTTGCAGGACGCACGTTAGTATTTTACTGACCCTATCTTTGTCATGCCCTACACCTACCTTGGTATCTACTTCTTTTCCGCACCACCCTTCATCTACTTTCCTCAAAAAATGGACAAAATAATCATTTTCCTTGCCCCTTTCAACCACATTCCATGCCGATAATGACAATGCATCCTTCTCCTTCACTTCCATACCTTTTTCCTTGTATTTTTCCCAACACTTATTTTCTTTTTCTAAACTTTAGCCTCAATTTTTGTGAGATAGCTTTTGGTATGTCTCAAAACCCCTCTTTTCCAGTGTTTCCTCCTCTCTTGAAGCCCAATGATGATTCTTAAGACTTGATCTTTTTTCAAACATCCACACTTGCTCAATTTGTTTGGAAAATTTCCTAAGAATACAAAAAAACATCCATGAAGGAATGTACACCTGCATTAGATGCAAGTCAGAAAAAAATGGGCATCTATTTTCCTCCTGGAACAATATGGACCCTATCCTTTAACCTTATGTTCTCAAATCTTTAACCTGGGTCGAAGAAATGTTGATCGCTTGAATTTATCCTATTCTTCAAGTCACCCAAATGTATGGTGGGAAATACAAATATTTTGGTCACACTATAAGTTTCCCACAAAACATTTCATCCATTTCAAAATACCTTCCTTTCATCTTGGATATTTAGACCTATTGTTGTCCAAAATATTAGGATTGCAACAAACAAAGTATGACTTCTACATAAGTAGGTCCCATGTTTGGGAAGCCCTTCAATATAAAATTATCCATGACCCCTACTACAAGGATGTTATGATCAAAATGATGTTACCTCTTCTCTTCCAACTGAGCCAACAAATATATCCTCCTCTCTTCATACAATTCTAATGGACCTTCAGTTTCATAATGTAAGGTATCACAAAATGGTGTTGACCCTCCTTCCATCTCCGATGACGCACCTCCAGAAACATCCTCCTTTGTTCCTTCCCTTTAAAACAATGGAATAGAAGAGGAAATGATTGAGAAATACATGCTTTCAAATGACCGTGAAACACCCTTCACCTTGCCTTGACCTGAAGTCAAACTTTCACCAATTAATGAATACGCTACACAGGTCTTTTCTTAATGGATTTTCTAACTATATTTCGATAAGTAAACAATGTTCAAAAAATAGCATATGAAATAATTTCATATGTATGCATATGCCCTCCATTTGGTGTTCTACCATAATGATCAGATTTGGTTCCTACCCAAGGTTTCTCTACTACTTGCTTAACCTTATTATGTGGTATAGAGCCAATCTACAACCGTAGTCTTCATGAAGAAAAATAGTGAGCATGGGATCCCCCAACTACATGATAACTTAGGTAAATAACTCCAAGAATTCCCCAATGATTTTCTTCCTGAAAGTTTGATGAGGTTTGGGATTAACCTCTAAGGGACACACACATTTTGGTCTAAAAGTAGAGGTTGGGTCTCATACATGGTTGAAAAATTATGCACACCTATAATATTATTAACTTTAAGTGTAGAAGACACAAAGTGGACATACTTGCATAATGTCATGCTTGTTACTCCCCCATGATGCTTATGATGTACAATGCTTCAGACCCTCAACATTATTTCCCATCTTCATCATGTTTTCTTTTTACTTGCATCAAAGATTCACTATATTTCATGGAAGAGGTTTTGTAAAACACCTTCAAGCCAAAGACTATTGGTACATGTAACATTATTCCCTACCTTCTACTTATATTTGCTTCATTACTTCTTTTAAACTTTATATATACTTCTTTAACTTCTATAAACTATCTTTTTCATAGGTATGAATGAAAACATAGAGGTTCATCACATGTCCATGGTTTTTATAGCTAGAGGATGCTCTTGATGTTTATGTTATCGATGTACAAATATTGCATCTATAAATGAATCCATATAACACTTTGATATGTTAGTATCTCGAATGGAATCCACGCCCTACCTCCAATTGGACAAAATTTATTCACCAGTCAATCCAAGATGACCCCTGTTTGTTATCTTGATTACAGTGCTTATATCCTCTTCGCTACATGACTTGGAGGAATTTATTAATTGTTTTCAACATGTCACACAAAGTGTTTTGAACATACTTTTCTACGTAAAAAACAAAACCACCTTTAATGTCATATAATTCACCCTAGGATACTAGAGCCACTTTTTCTTTTCATATTGATGAGAATGGTTAAGTTAAATACCCCCTTCAAGGAATGATGATAGATTGAACACACATAATCTAGAAATTTTATCTATATGAAGATCCAACATCAATTTTCAACTTGTGTGCTATCTCGGCATGAAATCCTTAAGTCATTGCAAAGTATGCTTCTAAAGAAGAACAACGGTCAAAAACATACCACTAAATTCTTTCCATAATATCAAGAGATTCAACACCTTATTTCCTTGCACATATTTCTATCGAGAAAATGCTAACAGAGAATTTCATTGAACATGAAATTAGTGCACAAGAAACATGCCACATGCTCCTAAAATTGCCACTTGTCATGTGTAGTCATGCTTTTGTCTCACTAAATGTTGGTAGACAAGTTTTGTGAAGATTGGCTGAAATAGAATGCGAGGCTCATGAAACATCCTTCTTTTGATGCATACAAGTCCTTCCTCTGATATGGAGTCCCTTCCTCTCATTGAAATTTCCCAGACTAGAGCTACAATAAGTATCACGTGTGAAATAAGTGGAATATTTGCTTGTTCCTACAATTGTTAGTGCATTCCCTAGATTTTCTTACATTCTTGCACATAATTCACCATTGTTCAAAAAAATTTCTGGTTAGAACTCTTCTTTATACAATATTTTTCACAATATTGATGTAAATATTGGTTCCACCCCCAGGAAGTCATTTCCTCTTAGAATTTTTCAAGAATAGATATCATCCATGACATATTGCCTATATGAGAGATAAGTGCATCACATAGTTTAGACAATGGACCCGACTCTAACACCAACACCACATAAACTCCCAAGTAGTTTAAAGAATAGAATATTTTGTCTGAATCCATCTCGCCACAAAATAGGCATTTATAGTCTACATATGTTAGCTCTCCATGAATTTGACACCCCCCACACAATTGGAGTGCCCATAATGTTCCACCTACTTTACAATCTCTGGGTATGCCTTTATTAAAGATAGTAAGGCAACGCATATTGTGGCTGCCATGCAAAAATGATATCCTCACCTTTTCCTTGTGTACCTTAAGAAAAAATTGGATTTCAATACTATTCTTCACTACTTCTCGTGCAAATCTCACCTTCCTCCACTAAAGCTGATTATTCAAGGAATGACAGGGACTACAAAAATCATACCTCATTAACACTATCAAGTCCTCATTTTGTCTACATCGCCTTTAATTATTTTACCTATCCTTTTACTCACCCCTTACTGGAGTTGCAGCTTTCAACATTTTTTCTTCTACTATACATGCTAGCCTACACATTCCCATAAGATAACTCAAACCCTTGGAAGGCCAGATTTTTCATCTTTTCAAGACTCCCTTAAACATATCCAATATATTCTAATTGATGAAATGAGTTTCATTGGCCCTAAGTTTCTTGATAAAATTTACTAATATTTTCCCCACTCCAAAACATTTGAATTAGAAACATATCTATCATCCTTGTTGGGGACCTTGGCCAACTACCTCCTATCATGGACATTCCTCTATATGCCAACAAGTCCTATAGCACTATCCCATGGAAAGACTTCACTAATTCCATCTCCTTAAATTCTATCTTTAGGAAACATGGTTCCACTCCTGTACAAGCTTCATTTCACAACTTGCTTCTCAACATTCATAATGTTGTCCCTCTATTTCAGGATTGGGAGCTCCTGATGTAAATAAAAATTCTCTCCTTTCTAGACAAGAAATCATTGAGTTCAAAGAAATTCCCCATATTTTTCTAAAAACAACACGGTGGACAACCACAACCTTCAAATGTTGAAATCCCTTAAATCTTATGTTTCCATAGATCATTTCTCTACACATCGGGCATGCTAACTCGGAATAGGCTAATGATGATCAATTGCAACACAAATTTCTTCTCTACATCAACTAGAAAGTCATGTTTTCCACAAATTTTTGGGTTGAAACATGTCTTCTAAATGGTGTTACTGGCTCTATCATCAACATTTTTACACAATTCCTCTTATCCACCTATTTTCCTTTATTTGTCATCATCAAATTTGATCGATACACGAGGCCTCATTGAGATGGAAATAACCCTTTCCATATTTGAATTCCACTAATTTTCAGAGGTAAATCAAGGAAATTACTAGTTAAAATGTATTGGTAATTTTCAATCCACAAATATCAAGGGATTACTTTGTAGAGAGCCACTATTAACATTGGGGGCATAGAAAGATAGGGGCTTACCTTCATATCTATATCAAGAGTTCCCTCCTTATCCACCCTTTGGATTTCACCACTTTTCATTCAATCGTTATTCCAAATTTCCTTTCCATCCTTTTTAAAGTCACTCTTACAAGAGGAATCCACATTTGCTCCTTATCATTAACTCTCCCCTCTTAATTCTCATCACTCCTTCCCTTTCATGCTTTACCACCTCCTGTTGTATCTAGATCTTTTGCACTACTCTCATTCCCACATCTTCCTTTTGTTTTCATTTTCCAAGTAGAAATATCATATTACTTTGTTGTATGTTTCAATTTCCTTGTCTTATATCCCGTATTTCACTTTTGGTGTTAACATCACACACCTCACATGTGTTTTCTAGTTAATAATTGGATAAATTTTTCAAAAGCCTTTGTTGACAAAATTCATGAATGATGCACAATAAACCTTATGGATGACTAATTTATTTTTTTCCCCTTGTAATTATGTCACATTCACATCTCAATATATATGTTTGTAGCATTTCTTGATATGGAATTCTTGGGCATGTGTTCTTTTCTTATTTCTCACTAAATTGTACACTCTTCCATGGTTTATTCCAATTCTTGTTTTGTAACCTTTAATAAATATACTATGCATTGCAAATAATATTGATTTTAAAAACATCTTGTTAATATATTGATGTTGGAAATGTCAAGAAAAATGTTTTGTTTTCACTCCAAATTATTTTTGAGACCATTTTTATACTAAATTCCAAATTTATTCCTTTGATTACAAAAAAGCCACATCCATTTAACAAATAATATATGAATTGTACAAGGAACTTGGATACATTTTTCAAAAAAATTTAGTAAATAACATCATAACCACACATAATAATTATAATAATGGGGATTTCCTTTCATTTTTTGTTATAATTATTTGATGTTCTAGCTATAATATTTTTGTGTTGGTGAAATAATTTGTCATGCGGTAAATTATGGGTTTCCACTAATGGTCAAGGGGCTAAGCCCCTAATTCTTTTAATGGGGAGGAAACAATTATTGAATTTAAACTAACTAATAAATGTGGGTGGCCTTTGGGATGGGGATCACACAAGAACACTCCACTGAACATGTGCATGTGCTTGTATGAAGGTACAAGAGAGGAATTTGTAGTGAAGGGAGGTATGGGGGAATAGGAGAAATAAGGAGAGAGGGTTAATGTTGTGGGTAGGCTTGTAGAATCCACATACATCAACTAGAGTGGGTCCACATTAAATTAGAATGATCTAACTTATGAAAATAAAAATGAGATAAAAAAACTAAAGAAAAAAGTTCCATTAATTTTTCCTCAAAAGTATAAAGCCTTTTTTTGGTTATTCAAGATAACTATGCTTGCAAAGCTAGGAAATAGAGAGATACTAGAGGAAATAATAAGCAAAGAAATGGAAAAAATTTAGATATTATTTCTTATTTAGTAGTGATACAAATCTAAATAACATACAACAATCCATAATTTCTAGCTAAAAACTAAAACTTCAAAACTTCAAAAACTTTGGTGGAATGGAGAAGCCATTCCAATTTATAGCATTGAAAAGCAACTCTTCTTCTCCTCCCCACATGATTCTTCATGTCCCATCATTTGTGTCTTTTTAATTTCCATTAGAAGAGAAAAATTTAAGTACATCCTCTTATAATTTTAGTGATTACTTTTACATTTTACAAATATTCTATTATCACTTAAGCAAATATGACAAAATTTTGATTACATACAATGAGGAATTAGAAAGGGAGAGAAGAGGAGAAAGAATTAAGAGAGAAGAGAAAAAATCTGGAAAAGCATGGATGAAGGTGCCTCCATCCTTGATGGAGATCAAATTTGATGAAGATCCTTTGAAATGTTTTCCCCCTTTGAAAAATATTGGCATGATGAACCTCACCAATACTATTTAGAAATGTTGAGAAGAAGAGTGATGAAAAAATGATAGGTGGACCACCGAGAGTATTGAAATATGAATTCCCTCATTGGTACAATCCTTCTTATTCTTGAGACACTACCACATCTTTATGAATAATCATTCTCATGGGAAGAATTTGGTGCATTTTTATCATATAATCATGATCATGATTCTATCATTTGTGAAAGCATTGATGGTGAATGAAGAGAAATCCTTATGATACGGGAGTAAGGGAAGGAGAAAAGGAAAAAAATAAATGTCATCTATGTTATGATCATGTACTCCATGTGAGATGAAGTAAAATGGTTCTCGGAAAAAATTGGTAGTTTCTTGTTTAGGCACTTTATGCTCACCGTATCGGGAATACTAGAATTTGCTTGAAATTAAGAGAATGAATCATGTGAGTACCAGATAATTATAAAATGTATGAATGAATGATATGTGATCATTTTGATCTCATTTGACCATTTAGTATTTTTAGTATATTCACCATGGTTGTCTATTTTTTTCTAGTTTCACCAATATCTCTTTTAGAGTGTCTCAAACATGGGGAAATGAAATGAGGTAGATCTAAATTCACAATTTTCTCGAACTTAATATTATTAGTAAGTTCTCCAATGGAGACTTACTAAAAATATAAAGTAGTTTTCCCAGTGTCGAATTCAAACGAAACCAATTGCAGAAGTTTCTATTTTGCATTCTAGGCCTTTGCTCTAATTTTTGGAGGATTCCAATCACCAAGTTTGTGTAGATTTGAAAAATGGATATTTTCAGCTGAAAATTTCATATGGATGTAGAAAATGGAAGATATAATAAATTGAGGCATGCATATAATCCCCTTAAAGGCGTTTTTGCAAGGATTCTACAATCCAAATTTCATGGCAATCGAGCAAGGGTTTGGGAGAAATGAGCAAATTTGTGTTTTGGAGCATGAGGGTTTTTAGAAAATTTGGCAGCATAACAGCAAGGTAGCACGTGATGGGGAGTTTAAAACATGAAAATTAATTAGAAAGTTATTAAGTATGGGTTTTATACTCACCCCCTTCATAAACCTAGCTAACCCATGTTCTAACTCACCCTACTTAACCCAGTTAGATGAGACTTGAGGATGGGGTTAAAACTTTATAAATGGGTCTCAAAACTCCTCATGTCCCTTACAATATTTAGTAAGGGAAAAAGGGACATCAGTGATGTAAAATGCACATAAGGTAGGATCATGATGAAGAAAGGGCTAGAACTTGTTAACAAGGTGATTTGAAAACACTTGTTTAACCACCTAGGTTGTGAACTTTAAGTGACACAACTCTTCCTCCTCCTTGGTGGAACATTATTGTGTCCCACATATCCCTTTAGAAAATTTAAAAATGGACATCACCCTCTTCCAAGTGTGCATATGGTAATCTCATCATGTGAAAGGGGGTACGTGGGTTTAGGTGAGAGAAATACTTTTCCTAACCACTCAAGTTGTCACTTAAGTGACACAACTTCCTAGTCCTCCGTGGAACACCTAAGTGTCCCCTGAAAGAGTTGGTGAGAATTGTATTGAAAATTGTGCACCACGATAGAGTTACACTCTGAAGGAAATGTAATAGCTCCAACATAATCACAAGGAAGAATTGATCAATCAATTTAAGAACTTGCATAACAGAACAAAGCTTGCACATGTAGAGAAAGATAGCGGAGTGTCTTGGCATACTCATAAATGTCAAATGAAGGGATACATATAGGGTGTTGAGTAACCCTAGTGCATGACACACAAGAAACCCTAAACCTAACCCAAGTGAGATGACCCTCCATATGTGTGTGGAGGACATATAGGATCTCACACACCAACAACCCCCTTCATCGAAGCTGGGGTAGCAGCTATGATGAGTCAGACAGAAAAGAAAACACTCCTAAACAACTAAGAAATATGTGTCAATGGGGCCCGGCAACTAAAGGCTTGATAAGGTGCCCATATACAAACAACATCTTCCTAGAAGAAGAAGAAGAGGAGGAGGAATATATAGCCCAAGAAGATGGGCATCTGCGCATAAGACATCACCCCAAGAAGAAACTGTAGTGAAGAAACTTCACCTCAGTGAAGGGCTTGGTGAATATATTTGTAATCTAGTCAGCTATCTGAATGTACTGAATATCGATGATACCATCATGAATAAGCTCTCGTATGAAGTGCATATGAATCTCAATGTGCTTTGTCCACTGATGTTGTACAAGATTTCTACAAATTGAGATAGTTCTCGTGTTATCACAATAGATAATATTAGGCCGCCAAAACGGATGCAAAAATCATCGAATACCTGTAGATAAATAGCTTCGTGGCGTGCGTAACTACTCCTCCGTATTCTATCTCTATAGAATATATCAAAATTGCATTCTGCTTCTTGCTAGACCAACTTATAGGACCCGAACCAAGAGAGAAACTATAGCTAGAGGTAGATTTCTGATGATCTAAGTCACCGGCCCAATTAGAATCTGTGAACCCAATCAAGTCAATATCCACCCCTCCATGATAGTGAATTCCATCAGTATAGGTACCATGAACATAATGAAGGATCCATTTAGCTTCTTTCCAATGCAGCTCATGTGGCTCCTGCATGAATCTAGACATGATCCCAACAGCATATGATAAATCTGGTTGAGTGTGAGTCAAGTAAATCAAGCTCCCCACCAACTGTCGATAAAGGGTACCATCAACCAAGGGAGTAGAGAAATCAGAAACCAAATTAACCCCGGAAATAAAAGGAGTAGGAGAAGACTTGCAATCAAACATCTGAAAATGAGCAAGCAATTCAAGAGCATACTTAGGTTGCGAAATCAAAATTCCCAAGTCAGATTGTGAAATCTAGATCCCAAGAAAGTAATGAAGCAGACCTAAGTTAGTCATGGAAAACTTGTTGGCCAAGGCGGTCTTCATAGAATCAATGATAGAGGAAGAGCTTCCTTGGTGATCAACAAGTCATCAACATAGAGAACAAGAATGAGTATGGAGTCATCTTGTCATAGAATATAAACATTTGGATCAGAGTGACACCTAGTAAACCCTGATGTAAGTAAAAAGGAGTCCATCTTGGCATACCAAGCCTAAGGGGCTTGTTTAAGGCCATAAAGAGACTTCTTTAACTTACAAATGAGGGAGGAATCATGGACATAACCCGGAGGTTGTTCCATGTAGATCTCTTCCTCTAGGTCACCATGAAGGAAGGCACTCTTAATGTCCATTTGATGGACTTTCCATTTGTTTGCTGCGGCAATGGCTAGGGTCAATCGAATAGAAGTCATCTTTGCAACTAGAGAAAAGGTTTTAGTATAATCAAGCCCAGCTATCTGGGAGAAAAACCTTAGCTACTAATCACACTTTAAAATTTTCTACATCTCCATCTACTCCATACTTTGTTCTAAACACCCACTTACACCAAACGATTTTCTTCCTTTTGAAAGAGGGTGAGATCCTAAGTATTGTTCTTCATGAGAGAGAATACTCCTCATCTATGGCGAATCCCACTCAAGAATACTAGAAGCCTCCAGGAAAGACTGGGATCGAGGTAGAGGCAAAGAAAGAGAGGGGTCCAATGAAATCTGAGCGAGTATGTATCATATCCAAAGTATCTCCAACTAAATCCCCAGCACTTTGTAGAGTTTTCCTAGCCCAAAGAGGACCAGGAGGATCAACCTCTGAGTCGGAAGATTCATCACTTGAGTGAGAAGGGACATATTCCTCATCATCACTACTATTAGAATTGGAAGACTCAAGGGTTTGATGGTCGGGAGGATTAGGAAGAGGAGCACGCTCAACAACATCATCATCTGATGAGTCAAAATCCAAATCAGTAAGCTGAAGAACCTCAATAGGTAGAGAAGTAGAAGTCGAAGAAGACTCATCAAACTTAACACTTCTCTCAATACAAATCTCATGAGAAGTAGAATTCAACAATCGATATCCCTTCATGCCATCAGGATACCCTACAAAGATACAAGGTTTGGATTATGGTTCCAATGCCTTGCATTTATTTTTGGGAATCGAACCATAGCCTTGGATCCGAAGACTCAAAAGTGCTCAACATCAGGCTTGCATCCAAAATAGGCTTCAAAGGGTGTCATCCCTCTTACTACCTTGTGCGGACACAGTTCTCAATGTAATTAGCACAATTCACTGCTTTAACCCAATACTGCGGAGGAAGAGACTTCGAGTGAATCATACAAGTGGCCATCTCTTTAAGAGTACGGTTCTTTCTTTCTACTACTCCATTATGTGAAGGGTTGTATGCAAATGTATGTTGCAAGGAGATCCCTTTAGAAGTACAAAATCCATGAACCTATTGTTTACATATTCACCTCCATTTTCGGTTTGAAGAACCTTGATAGACCGTTCCACCTATTTCTCAACAAGAGCCTTAAAGTCTTGAAAATTTTCAAAGACTTCAGACTTAAGCTTAAGAAAATATACCCAAGTATATCGCGAATAGTCATCAATGAAGGTGAGCACATAAAGAGCTATAGTAAATGAAGGAGACGGAAATGGACCAGAAATATCGCTATGAACAAGATCTAAAGGACGAGTAGCTCTCCAGGATTTTCCTTTGTCAAAGTTCTTTTTAGAATGCTTTCTAAGGGTACAACCCTCACAAATACCCTTAGAAAACTTGACGCAGAGTAACTCGTTGACCATTTCGTTTTGGCTCAATTATTCAAGGTAGAGATGATTTAGATGTCTAAATCTCTCATGCCATAGCTTACTAACCTCATTTGCATGAGTGAGAAAAGTAGTGGGCGTAGAATCAGAAGTAAAGTGGGAAAAGTATACAACCGTGAATGGTGATCTACCTTTCCCTCAACCACTGTAGTGTCATCGTTAAGCTCATGAATAATCACCGAGTTAGGACCAAATTCCACTTGCATTCCTTCACCAAGGTGAGTAATTTGGTAAACCAATAGGAGATTGGTAGAGAGATCAGGAACACTCAACACTTGGTTGAATGTTCCCCCATCCATCTCTACCGATCCACTGAAAAACCGACACTATCGTGTCATTACCCATCATGATTTGGGACATACCACAAGGCTCGATGTTGGTGAACTCAACATGCGAAGAATCCATGTGGTGCGAGGCACCAAAATCTATAATCCACGTCGATGAAGGAGAAACTTTGGCTACAAGGGCCTTTCCTTTCTTCTTATCAGATTTAGAACCTTTTGTAGTAGAAGACTCGGCCTTCGGAGCATTTTGTTTGATAGACTCAGGAACACCTATTTGATTTTTCTCAAGTAAATGAGTAAGGTGATCAATTTGTTTTCTCATACACATATGCTCTTTATGACCAAGCTTCTTACAATAGGAACACAAATACTTGTCTTTATGTGCTCTAGGCTCAGAAGTCAAAGTGTTCATGTTAATTTTAGTTTTGGTCTTGGTTTCCTTCTTAGGTTGATCCTTTTTCTTTCTTATTTTCAATCTTCTTTTCCTTACTAGTACTTGCTACAAGGGCATGTGACTTGGACTTGAGAGACCCCATTTGAATGAGTTTGTCCTATTCTCGAATGAGTTGGGATGAAAAATAGTCAAAGGAGGGAATATTCCAATCCTTTCCCAAGGCAACTTTTGTAGCGTAAAAGTTGACACAAAGACAAAATATTCAGGACCTAACTTAGAGAGAATCGACAAGATCATTTGAGAATATTTCTTCTCTACTTGACATTCCTTTAACAACAATCTAGTGTGGACAAACTTAGAGAAGAATGCTTGTAGGTTTTCAAAATCACTAGGATTTAACCCTAGTAGTTTTTTCCAACTCATGCGCTCTCATGTCATCTTGTTGTCCAAACATTTCATCCAATGTTTTCCACGTATATTTAGGTGTTTTGAACGACTCAATGTGGAAGAGCAAGTTGGGAGAAATGGACATGCAAAGAAGACCTAAAGCTTCATCACTATGGTTTAACCACTTAGATTTTTCAGGGTCGTCATCTGGTTTAGTCTCAGTTCCCATGGTGATGCGAAATAACCCTTTACCCCTTAGTTTCATAATTATTTTTTATCTCCATTCGAAAAATTTGAACAGCGTAAGCAAAGGGATTGAGAGTGCACCCATAGTGAATAGGAGAGAGAAGGAATGCAAGAAAAACAAAACCACCCAGGACAATATAATAACCCCTTGCTTTTGGCACTTTATAGTTTAGTGCGTTGAATACAATCGGGTCTAAGCGTGCGTTTAGAAACACTCGGTAACTCACCTTGCAATTAGCGTAATAACGAGCAAGAGTGGAGACCAAAATTGTGTTTTGGGGAGTGCAACAAAGTGACACTGTACACAACCACAATTGCAAAAAACTAGGAAGGAGGTGAAATCAAATCTTGGTTGTGAGAAAAAGCCTCTCATGTCACAATGGATACCCCTTGTTGCAAACTATGGCGGATGCACTCACTAGTTCAAGCATAATAAAGGTAAATACAAGGTTTTGAAAAAGTCAAGATGAGTCCCGATGATCTTGAATGCCAAAAAGGCACACGGAAGACAAATAGGTGCTCAAAATGTCACTTGCACACAAAAATAATGTAGTTCGCTGATTTTGTAAACCGCATGTTTTTTTTTTTTTGTTTATTTATTGCTATTTTTGTGTGGAGGCTCGGTAGAGAGCCGAAATTGAGTCTTTGTTGGTGGCATTGGGAGGAGCCATAGGGAGAAACCGTAGGGAGGAGATGCGGGAAGGAAGGGAGCGAGGAAGAATAGGGCATGCATAGGCCATGGAAGGCGAGGGCGGCCACAACAGGCGAGAGATAGTGTGGGCGTGGCAAGAACCGAGGGCACGAGCGGGGAGGTTTAGGCGCAGCACGAACTTGAGGCAAGAAGAACACAACCTAAAAACGTGAGCCACAAGGAAAATGACTTCCCCAAGCACAAAACAACCCACAGTAAAAAAACTCAGCCACAAAGCAAAAGGGAGCTCGGTGGAAAAGAACACCAAAACACCCAAGGCTCCAAACTGATTTTTGACCTGAATCTGCAAAAAACACCATGCAAACACAAAAAAACCAAAAAATAAAGATAAAAAAATAATTTCCAGTTTAATGAAAAAATTAAAAAACTAGAAAATACTCTATTTTGGCTGATCTGCTAGATTTAGCTCAGATTTAATGTTGTAGTTAGATGTAGTACAAAACCCCGATAGCTTGTTAAGATGTTAGCAATAAATTTTAGAAATATAATGATCGAAAAAAAAACTTGCACAAGGAGTAAAAGAGTAACAAAACCAAGGGTGATCGTAACTCGGATGATGAATGCACATTTACCCAATCTCAGCTCTGATACCATGAAAGAATTGTCAAAGATCATATTGAAAACTATGCACCATGATAGAGTTGCACTCAAGGAAACGTAATCACAAGGAAGAATCGATCAATCAATTGAAGAACTTGCATAAAAAAAAAATCTTACACATGTAAAGAAAGATATCGAGTGTCTTGGCATACTCATAAATGTCAAATGAAGGGATATATATAGGGTGTTGAGTAACCCTAGGTGCATGACACACAAAGAAACCCTAAACCTAACCCAAGTGAGATGACCCTCCATATGTGTGTGGAGGACATATAGATCTCACACACCAACATCCCCATGTTACTTTTTAATTTTATCAAAGGTAAAAAGGAACATACGTTGTATCTAATTGCATATTTTCCAAAAATAGATGTCTTCTTTCATTGAACAATGTCTGAAATAGCTATCAGAGCCCATTTTCTTACCACTGTAGAGAAAGGAGTAGAATTCAAGGAAAAACATATATTATTTTGACTCCAAAATGTATTATGAGAACATTCCAACCATGCTCAACAACCAATAATGCCTAAAAATTTTCATTTTGGACCTTTTTCAATTCTTCCCAAGTCCACGTCAAAGAAAGAAAGCGCCATCTGAAGTTCATAATGATAAAAATAAGAACCAATACCTTGGATATTAAGGGGGCTTAATATATGTCATATTTTAATTTTAATTGGGTCTTAACTTCCCTTAGAACTCACAAAATCCTCAGTTAAATCTTCACCAAGATCGAAGGTCTTTGTTTTCACTACATGGCCAATATCTGTAAATATGCTCCTCAAAATATCTTGAAACCTTTTTCAAAATGAAGTAAACACTCTAATATTTCCAATGATCATATTATTATTTTCAAAATCCTCCCGATTTTCCTAAATTTTTTAAAACCTGAAAAGTTACTTTTTAGGAAAAAGCAATCCCCATCACCGGCTAAAAATAACCCGGTTTTGAAGAAGATTTTCCGAGGTTCCAAATATTTCCTAAATTTTCCAAAATCACTTCATTTCATCCTATATATCCTTTGTATAATTCCTCGTGGATTTTTTTCTCAACAAATCAGCTTTCGAGAGGAGTCTACGAGTGTGAAAAATCCTAAAAATAGGCCTTTTTAGGCGTCTGGAGAGCAATTCCTTCTGAATGGTTATGAATGAATCCATGAATCATCTCCTACACATGAAACACACTTGAAAATCACATTATAACATTCCTCTTAGCCATCATGAGGGTAACACAATAGCTAAGTTGGCTAGAGGACATGTTTACATTGACCGAGAGAGGGATTTCCAACTGTATGCGTTAGGTTGTCATGAAAAAAAATTAAATGTTTCATGCTAAAAAAATTCATGACAATAACTAGCTCTACCCCTAATGAAATATGTTGCATAATGTCTTCAAAGGATTTATCATATAGTAGATTAGATGTAGCGATGGAAAATCTTATAGAGGCTTCATCAAAAAGGTCAAATTTATCTTAGGAATGAGCACGTCATTAGGTTGGTAGGTAATGTGACATGCTTTGAAAGGATTTGGGTTAGAGGGAACAATAAAGGTTTTAACTTCATGTTTATACTTTAAACAAAAGTGTAATGTTGATGGGATATAACGCATAATGTGTATCCAATATTTTCTAACAACATGTTGTAATGGAATTTTCCTTTTACGAGATAAAAGAGTTCATGAAGGCTTATAACGCCTACTTTGATGGGTAAAATTATTTTTCCTAAAGTAGGGGTGACAATGGTTTTAAAGGTGCATAAGAATGTGATTGGGCAATGATGGTATCTAATAATTGGAGTTTCTTGAAGGCATGAGAAGATATGATGTTAATATTGGTGTCGTTTTCAATCTTGACTCTCTTGACAAGAGTATCATTGATTTGGGTGGTGATGAAGTGTGACGATCATCGTCTTTAGGCTATAAGGATAGAATTTCATAATTTTCAAAGGTGATAACGAAGTCATTTTAAGGTGCCGAAAAGGTTAGAAAATAGTTGAGGGTATTCTAAAGGTACTAAAATATATTGGAGAGCCTCAATCATTTTTGTTGATGTTGTGGAGAATTTTTCACAAGCTTATAGAGAGAAATCTTTACGACACCTAAGTGGAGTTGTTTAATGATGGTGTTTTGTATAGATGTGGTAGGTTGGGTGTGTGGGGTGGCAAGTATAGACACCTTGGCCTTGGAGGAATATGGGTTACATGATTCAAAGGGAGAGAGGGAGATAGATTCTTTGGGATCATTTTGATTTGAGGCTTTAAAGTCTTGCACACTTACTCTTGTATTTATATGAATGGCATCAATCTTATGGAGTGGTGCCTTACTAGAAAGAAGCCTCACTTTTGTTGGATGTGGATGTGGTGTTGGACGAGGGTTCAAAAGAAGCAATTTTAGGATCTTGTGGGTTTGTTTGATTCGATGGATAGGTTTGATTGTGTTTGAATGATTTAGATCTATGAGAAGAATCCCTTTTCTAACAAGGATTAAAAGATTTTGTAGTCCTCAATGGAGTTTCTGGTGTTTGATGGTAAGAAAAAAACACTTCATAATTATACCAAGAGGGCTTCTGCCCTTGGGATTCAGATGACTTAATAGGGGGTAATGTTATGATAGATGATTGGTTAAGTTTTTCAAGGATTCTAATACATTATCTAGTCTTAGTTGTCCTGGGGTAGCGGTGAGGATGAAGGGACATGTATATTGTTTCTTGATTTAGTGGTCTGTGATGATGGGGTCGTGTTTTGTGTGGCATGTTTATGTGTTAGATGAGGAAAATACCTAGGTTATGTAATGGTAATCATGAATTTAGATGAGGGATGATGCCCTACAATGGAAGGAAAGGGCTACCTATTTTGTGACAGAGTTGTCGATGATTTTGAGGTACCATTTCTATTTTTTTGGATGAATTTTTCATGGGTTGTGTGATGGGTTTGTTAATATTCTTGATGTGATGTTGAGTGACATAATATTTGAAATGTATGTTTAAGATTTCTATGACATTTTTATTTTCTATATATTTCAAAGAGGCAATATGTGGTTCCAAAGGGGGTGTGCTAGATGTAGGAGGACTCATGATATCGGTAGTGATAAGACTGGTAGAGTCAAGTTATTTAGCTATTTTTTCTATCACAAAAACATTGGGTGCTAATGGCATGAGTGGGTGATATTTTACTCTATTGATAGCATGATGAGAGTTGCGCGGTATTAGACTAGGGTTGATTGGTAGGTGGGGGATGATTAAGAAAAGGTTGTTTAAAAACATCCAAGTTTTTATTGGGAAGCACATTGAAATTTTCAAGCTACAATTCACCTTGGTTAATGAGATCCTAGAGGATGTTTCTAAAAAATGACACCTTTTGATGTCGTGGCCTTGAACTTGATGGTATTTACAATAATCATTATCTCGATACCATGAAGGTTTAGATGTGGATGTGTCAATAGGTCCGATGGGAGGGATTTTAATCATGCATGTGGCTATAATTTTTTTCAAAAACTACACTATAAGACTCCCTAATATGTGTGTAGTTACATTGATGTCAAGTCCATTCGAAGTTTGAAAGACATTTTGATGTGGTTTTTACAATGACAATGCTTATTGAGCCTTTGGATTTATCGTTACTAGAAGAAGGTTTAAATGAAGACTCGGGTTTGGTTTTCTTTGATCCAACCTTAACTTTACCATCTTCAAGGGCTTGAATTTCTAGTCTACGGGCCATGCTAAAGGCATTGTCAAATGTCTAGAAGGATTTAATCTGGAGGGATGTGATGATATATGTTTAGCGTGGGATTGAGTAAATAACTCGATCAACTCATTTTATGGAAAAGAAAAGGATAATTAATTGATAACCCCCACCATATAGTGACGAAATATGCAATAGAATCATCTTCAAAAAAATTAATGGTGTAAAGATCTATGATAGAAATATTATGGGTGATATTGATGGAGAAATGCTCTAAGAACAATTGCGTGAGTTGTACAAAAGAGAAGAGAGAATATTGTGGAATGGTGTTATACTAGTCAATAGCAAGTCCTCATGTTAAGGACATGAGAAATTTCCTCAAGTTGAGATTCTAGTCAATCGGTAATAAGATAACATGCATGGCGGAAAGATCTGATTTGTTGTTACACATCCTCTTTACTATAGAATTTAAGGAACTTCGAGAGTTCCCAATGTGGAGGATAGGCTTTAAAAGGTATTGATGGGTGGATGGGTTCATTACATATTTTTCAGTATGATAGGGATATTTTAATATCCATGGTGGTGGCTTCAAGACTTGTAATCCTATTCATTAGTGCTTATAAAGGATCATTTTGAGATGGTTTTTGAAGGTTTGAACATGACGAGCTAGGTTGATTATGGGTATGTGGGTTTGATTGCTGGTATAGATGATATGGTAACGAGAGATTATGATGAAGAGGGGTACTCAAGGGAATGTTGTAAGAATTTTGAGAGACCAAGGATGTGAGCATTGAATGTATTGATAAGGAATAAGAATAGAAGTGTTGATAAGGGACTTTGAGACGGATGTGGCATGTACTTGAGATGGAATAGAATTGTTGATAAGAGGTTGGTATGGATGTGGTATGTATTGAGACGAATGGAAGTGTTGATAATAGGTTTGGATGGTTGTGGTATGTATTGGGAAGGGATGGTTATGTATTACAAGATAGGGTAAGTAGGTGCCTACCGTGAAAAGGGGTGAGTGCTAGCAATGGAAATCATATTGATAGGGGGTATAGATGTGGGGATAGATACAAGTAGATTATGAATTGAACATGTAGGTTGTTATGAAGGGATGAGTTGAGATACAATGAGAGGGTTCGTAGTAAGAGGAACACCAATTGATCTCACATGAGGTGGAGGAGGAGCATTGGAGGTTACGGGATTGGATATGGAAGGGGATGTCATATGATGGTTTTTGAAGATGGCGAGCTTGATGAAGGAACTAATGACGTAGATGGTTTTTGGTTAGATGTGTCTTGTGATGAGATAACGTTAAGATTGAAACTAGTGACATGAGGTGATGAAGCAAGGATTGATGTTCTCGATTCACCAATAGTTGAATAGAGACTAATTTTTTTAATAATAGGCTCATGATTGGGGTCAATGAGTTGGGTATAATCGATGGTGACAATAGTAATGGGAGGCCATTGTTTTTGCTATGGTTATCGAGAAGGACACCCCAGGAAGAAAGGTAGGCATTAAAAGCCACCGGGTTAGAATCTAGAATTTTTGTAAAGACTGGATCACCACCGTAGAAAAATTGTGGGCTAGATGGATCTAGGACATATGATGTAGTTGACTAGGTACTAGGAGGGTGTGGAGGTTCTTGATTTATTTCTAAAGGTTTTCATAATTGATCCACCATGTTTGGGATATTTTTAATTTAGGACTCGATAGAGTTCAAGGATGTTTGAAGAGGGTTTTACATATTGTTGGTTTTTTTAGTACGGAATTATTGTGCGGTTATAAAAATGAACTAATCAAACAATCAATGAAGAAAATAAAAAAAAGTATTCACAATAACTGAAAATAAGTCACACAAAGATATTAATTATCTTTATTAGTTTAAGAAAAGTGTGAAATGAGAAATGACTAAAAGGTACTAAGAAAATATTAGTTAAGGTTGGTTTCAGGTGAGTTTAAGGTTGGAGTCCTTGATATACCCAAAGGTACGTGAGACCTAGATTTGTGTTGGTGTCGGTACGAGGCATGATATTGGGTCCTACCCCCTCAATTCATGGTCCCATAATGATAAGGGTGTCGGGTGCTTAGTTGATATACCACCCACCAAATTGTTTATACTTGGCCAAAACACCAAGTCGATGTTTCCCTCAATGATGAAATCTAAGTAGGTCCTCCTAGGAAGGATTGTTTAAATGCAAATTTGATGTGATATGTGATTTGTTTATGTGTGAAGGGAGTTTTCACGAATGAAATTTGTTTAACTCCTAATTAGAATAGATGAGCAAGTAGATATGAAGGTTCATTTTAAGATCCAAAAGGAAATGTTTAATTTGATGAAATCAAGCCAAATGACATGCAATGTTAGAAGAAAGAATGAAGGAAAAGAGAGTTATCTGTGATTGTTATTCCTTTTTTTTAATTTTAATTTCCTTGTATTTTTGAAACAACAAAAATGAGGCACTCAAGGCTACAAAGGTTAGATACTTTGACTAGAAAACTAGAAAAAATATTTGAAATCTAAATAAAAAGGTACTAATGGTCCCACCAAGTGTGTCAAGATTTTATGGTGATTTTTGTATAGTCACTATTATATTGAAATACTAAAAATCCAAATAAAATAGGGTTTACCTATACCTGTGATGAAAATGCAATATCAGGATGAGTGAATACACAAACAATGATAGATAGTCCTCCTTTCTCCAAGAAATAAGACATGCATACAAGAGACATCTAGACAAGACAAATATTAGTTAATGATTAGACAAGTTGCTCGATAAAGGCTAATCCGGGAATCCAACGGAATTCCTTAAAGGGTGTCAACTCATGTTTTACAATTAAGTGATTTGATACAATAATGAGATATGAAAATGTAATTTAGAATCCAAGAGGGATAGAAAGGTCGTGCTTTGTTTGATATGTAACCCAGATTTGGGGATGTGATGAGCTTGAATTCCAAGAAATAGTCACACTAGGCTTGTTCTTTGTGTCTTATATTTCACGTATTATTTTAAGTTTCTCCTGATGTTCTCGATCTCTAGTGTGAGGGAAATGATGCATATGCTAATTTCATGTGAGATATCAAACTTTTCCCACACAAAAGGTTGTTGCACAATCGGGAGGTCGTATATGCTTATGATGGGGTGTGATGCACTGAATCTGCTATCATCTAAAGAGAATACATCTTGTAAGAAAATATATTAGGCAAACAAATTGATAAAAGATGATAACCGATAAAAATGATTAAAATGACATGGATCAAAATTGATTGGGAATTGGAGATGATAGGGAAAAAGACTCCATTTTAGCAAGGGCCAATAAACAGACTATGATTGATGCAAGATAGAGTTTAATAGTGCCAAGATGAACTAAAGGGACTCGGGAACAAAGAATGTGCTAAGTGTAGATATTTAAACATGTATAAAGTGATAATTGATGGTAAGGGGAATTAAGGACCAAATGGATGGTGATTGGGGATTAGTGGTGATCTCTAATAAAATTAAAAATATACTAAAATTAGATCAAATGATTAAATGAAAGACATAATTTAAGGTGATTATGTAGAGGATAGTTAAGATGAGTGTTTGTAGGATATGAATAATGTAAGATATGACTGCAAATGATAAAAATAAATGTAATAAACTTGTTGAATGCTTCAAGATAAAATATTGCTATGTCACTAATATATCTTTTGACAAGGATTCCCAAAGAATAAAAACAAATTTTTGATGTGTTCTAACTTCATGATGTTGTATAAAGGTGCAATAATTCGTTCTCAAATCCAATCTCTTAGTAATTGAGAAATAGAGAAGGAAGGTGGCTAACTAGAATTTACAATGCCCATAACGATCTTCCTCAATCACATATCACCATCGATTTGGTCAAAAATGTTTGAAAACAAACAATGTAGGATGACAAATGGTTGAAATCACTTGTCATCTGAGGCTTGTATTTTTTTAGAATGGTGGGAGGTTAGGGATTCGGGTATGAAGAGATTAGGGGGTTTTGAGAGTTAGGGTAATTTAGGTTAAGATTTTTTTAGGTGGTTAAATGAGGTTAAATAATATTATACAATGGTAAATGAGATTTTATGACAAAAATAATAAATTATAGTGATGATCGACTTATGATAGTGATAATATTGATGTCATAAATATGTAAAGGGTCACCTAGGGGTGAAAAATTAGTGTCTACAAAAGGATGATGCATCATACTTGTTTTATCTCAAGTATCAAGTACTGAAACCTTTACCCCTTCTTCAATCCCATGGAATATAAGACAATCGGGTAATATCAAGGAAGGGACTGTAATGGTAATTCAAATATTATGAGAATGGTTCAAGATAAAAATAAATTCTTTCATTGAGTTTGGTGGCCTCTAAATTTATCTAGACATGATGCTCACATTTCCTCTCTGAAGACATCCGAGAATACCATGATCTCCACTCATTCAAGAAAATTTGAAAATAAAGATCATGGAGGAAGAGAACATTGAAGATTCTCACCCCAAGAGGCTTTGCAAGAAAGTTAAAGTCCTTGAAGAATCCATTGAACCTCTTAAACATGGTGAAATTGATCCTTCACAGTCTTAAATTCTGCATTGGTTCCCAAGTGTGTCTTATTTGGCGCTTGAGTCATCCCACCATGTACAATATATAATTCCTTATCATGAATTTGAAAGTGCTCCCATTCTTGATATTGAGCCCACACTCGATAGAAAATTTCCTTGGATTCAAGAGTTGATTGGGAGTAAGCCAAGGATAGTACAAAACCATTGACACCTAATTTTGAAACTATCCCAAAATCATGAAAAAAAGAAAGGTAATAAGCAACAAGTAAGCTATTGTGTATTCGATATATATTCTACTGCTCAATATATAGAGGTTTCCTAACAAAAGGTTGCAAAAGATATGAAATAAATGACTCAGGATAGTTACAAAATTACAAGGATTTATTATGTTCAAGCCACTCATGAAGGTGATGCACACATATTCAAGGAATCTTATACCGTATGATTTCTCAAAATGAGGAATAAAACAAAGGTAGGTGGAGGAGCATGTGAAAAATCTCACCGATTATTATATGCAAGAATTATTATATCTCGAGTGTAGTATCACTTCCTCTTATAGAATCCATCAATCCTATCAGGTAGATTTTACCCCTGAAACAATCAATAAAGCTCGGGTTACTCAATTTGAGGAAGGGATAATGAAATGTGGGTTGAAATTATTCTTGAGAAAGGAAATGAATTGTTGTAAGATATTCTCTCATTGTTCTAATTTTCCCTCAACATCAATTCTAAATTGAAAATAACTAAGGAGAAGATTTAGAATTAGAAATCCCATTGGGTCAATGTGCTTCTATTGGTGTTTGTAATGGCAATCTATATTGTCATTCTTTGGTGAGTAATTTTTTTCACTTCCATAACTTCTCCTATTTGGACTCGCATAATGATTTCTCGGTATGACATGTTGAATGATGTTATCTCTAAGCTTAATTCTTTTGAAGAACATACATCACAAATTTTGAAGGTATCAATAATAGTGTGTAAAAGTTTGGGTCACCTCCAGTTAATGAAAATTTATCAATGGAAGAGCTCCTTAAATCCTTCCAGAATTGGTCAAAAAGAGGCAGGATAATCCCGATTCAATGAGGATACTTTGAAGCTTCTCGCAGAAATTAGAGGTGCAATCTCTAATATTGTGAAGGATAATAAAGTTTTGTTCAACCATTGTAATACCATTTGCAATGCTTCGACACCTAGATCAATTCTTTGAGCTTCATTAATATTCCATGGGAATAAAAAGTGGCACCTATGGCAATCGCTTTAGTAATGAATTCAAGAATGAAGAATTTTTCTAGGAATATTCCCATAAGGTTCTATATCAATCATCTCTTCATCAGTAGAGTCTTCATATCCACCATAGTCATCATCTCTTCATCTCTTCCTTCCTCCTTCCTTCTCTCTCTATGTTTTAATTATTCATTAAGGCTCGGGTACTTTTCACTATTTTTTCCTATTCACTTAAGTCACCTTTAGTTTAACATTGTAAGAGTTCTTTTCAATTAATGATAAAAATTCTCAATTTTTGTTTCCTAGAGCATAAAGGGTCACACATGGTTAGGGCAAGTGAAAATTCATGTGGGGCTTTATGAAAATACTTTTGTAAGGCTATAAATTGGAATGGCCTCTCCATTCCAAAGGGTTTTCAATTATGAGTTGTTAGTAGATATATTTTCACTACTAAATACACTTGTAAGAGATTAATTTATTCTATTTCCTCCTCTATGTTTTCTTTATTTCTTGTATACTCAACTTTAAAAACATGATGATATTTACAAAATAAGTAAGGTCGCGATGCCTTTGATGGATAAATGAATAGAATTATGTGTCTATGATTTGTTAGTCTTATTATTGTTTGAAAGATTAAATTCCTCTAATTGAGCACGTGGATTTTCTTTGGTTAATGTTGTGAAAATATGCAAGTTCCTATTCACAAAGTTAACCCTCCACTATATTCTTACTCCCCTCTACCTCCTTTCACAAATCAAATTCTTCACTTGCATTAAGTGCGAGAAATTTACCACAAGTCTAGTGGAGTATTCTTGTGGGATCCTCGGCTTCACGACCACCCGTTTCTTTTTCTACATTTAATAAATGGGAGCCTCCCCATTACCAAAAGGAGAGAATTAGTCCCTAAATGTTGGTGAAAAATATCTAATTTTTCCTTGCAAAAAAAAATTATGCTAACAAGATGGCAAAGAGCTTAAAGAACCCATGAATTTGGTTCATCTAAAAATATCTATTAAGTAAATCATCTCTCAAGTATACCTTATATTGGGGGCACATCAGCACAACCACCTATCTCACACCTTCATCCTATTCTACTTGACATCTCAATCTACACCACTTTTTGTCTTGTGTTCCTTCTTGTTAGGATGCATATAACTTGATAAATCATCCTTGATCATCCAAATCCATTTTGTTACATCTCTTGATCTCAATGAGCTTGTACATTTGTATAATGCTAGGTGAGGTATTCATCCACCTCATAATTCTCGTTCACCCACAATAGTTCAAGAATTAAAAATAATAATACAAAAATTGGTTATCAAAAAATTATATAAAAATCCATCAAAATCCTAAAAATTCAATTCATTTCAAAATCCAAAAACATTTTTAAAATGTTCCAAAAATATTAGCAACTATAAAAAACTTGACGATATCAAACTTCCAACTACTATCCTAGTGATCATTTCAAACTATCCTATGATTATCAAGTTCAATCAAACCCTCACATATATCACTAGTTGGGGAATTTCATCTCTCGTGTTCTTATTCACATATATCCTTTCTTAGAAAACTGATCCAATCACATTTCAGATCAATCTTTAACATGATCCAAAAAGAGTGTCATTTGGATTCGTTAGACTCCACTCTTCATTATGACCTAATCCCCTGCATGTATCCTTGGTTGGGAGTATTCAAATCTGGTTCGATCTTCAATTTGGAACACATTAGGGGCATAATTAGATGTCTTTATTTGAAAGTGTGTTGCATTATTGTTGTTATTGACCACTTATAAGAATTTTTTTAACATCTTGGATTTTTCATAATTCCGGTACAATTTTGTTCCTGTATATATTTAGTTTGCATTAGGATCAATTTATTTTTTTCTATTGGATCAGTTGTAAGTAGTGTTGTTATCATCTTGGTTTATTGACTGAATTTGGTGTGTTCGATTACTATGTATATTGGATTTGATTTACGTTTTTCTTTATTAGACCAATTACAATTATTTTATAAGCATCTTGACTTATTCATGGTGTATATAAATTATTGTTTATGTTTGGTTTGTTTTGCTTTTTTGTCTCCATTTTGACCAATTACAAGTATGTTGTTAGCATCTTAGTTCATATATAATTTTTTTGTAATCATCTTACTATGTACAATGTTGGGTTTGTTGTACATTTTTATCCTTGATTTTGACCAATTATGTGTATTTTGTTAGCATCCTCATTTATTCATAGCCATGTTGTATATAAATTCTTGTGTATATTGGGATTGTTTTACTTTTCTCTCTACGTGTGTTTTTTACAAGTATATGGGTTTCTCATCAAGGTTTTTCAATAATCACGGTGCTAACTCTAATGTGTAACACCAAAATAAGTTGCTCTAAAATTTCAATCTCGAATTGAAGTTAATCTACGAGCATGTCATCATATCCATAATAAATCACATTTATCAAAATCATCATCTGCACTATGCATACCATCATGTAACTAAAATAAAAATACTCATGTACACAAAAATAAACCATATCATAATCATATGTCTATCACAAAATTCTATATACATAAACAAAATTCCATGAACATTGTCTACATCAAAATGTCATATATACATCATAGTGTTATTAAGAGAAACCAATTAAAAATGTGTGCCTTCATCACAAGGGATATACCATATATATATATATATATCCATAATAAACCGAGTCATGGATGAATCTCTCCAACACCTTGGGACTATCATGTCTCTCATCCCCGCCTCTCAATGACAAAGATCATCGAATTGATATGACTGATTTGAATGGCCTTTACAATCTACCTAACCTTGAAGATCTATTTCCCATGCCCTAACTATAAATTGTGAATCTCTTTCCCTCAAGAATTGCTACCTCATAGAGGGATCTATAATAACCAAAATCAAGCATGGTCATCTCAAGTCCTATACTATATCCACCATCCCCGTGGCCTCACTTGCATGTTGTGCTACATCTCTCTCCATTGTTAGTTGTTGTACCTATATAGCAATCTGATACCTCTCAATAGTCACATGTTTTACTCGATGTACTTCTATGTGAGACAATATAAGTATAACATACCTCTCCCTAATCACCCTATCTCTCTCTTTCGTGTAATGATAACTCTATAGCCAAAGTTCCTAGAGGTGGTACCAATGAAAGCTAACCTCAAAATCCTATTCTCCCTCATCTTCCCAACCATCATCACCATCTCCATATTCATCGTGTCTCCATCTCCATCTCCTCCCCGTATGACTCCCTAGCCTTAGTGGTGATAATGAGACCTGAATGGATCCTAAACATGTACCAAATTTGATATATGAACAAGAATTTGAACATGTACTAGAGATGACACCTAAACCTATCTTTGGAACATGACCACCTGTACCAAATTTAAAACCTAAACCTACATCAATGCATATCTAACATGTACTAGTATGTGTTCCTGAACTGGTCCTTGACCCTATAACAATGCTTATTCCTAGCCTTGGCCAAGACTTCCTCCACCTCCAACCCCTCTCTATTGCAATGCACCCCGGCTTCCACAAAATGACTATACCTACTACTATAATCGCATGTGGAATTGTGATACACATGGGCATAATGTTTGTGTACCATGTTTCATACTATGTTGTCGTACGTGGATCCTTGACACGGCTCGTGCATCCTAATCCCATGGTATCACTATTATGAAACTAGCTCTCGCCACCTTCATCGTCTAATATGAGAACTAAAATCAATTGTCTCATGTGCCACTCATGCATACCATTGATCTCCTCCCGATATGTCTTGTATGACTCCTAACTACCTCATGACCTTGTTTGACCTTTATCTCTCCATAATGTGTGCACAGATCCCAATAATGAAATGATCAACCTCCACTTTCAACAAATTTGTATCATTTGTACTCCACATGTACCACATACATGGTATTTATGTGATCATGTATAGCTATAAATTGTCAAAGGCACATCTATAAAATCCCATATCACCCTTGTGACCCCCTGTGACCAATGCCTACAATATACCATTTAAATGTTAATGGCTCATCGAGTTATCTCCCTCTCAAAATCCCCAATGGTCGGATAATAAAAATATGATCCAATGACCAAATCATTGTAAGGTAAATATACTTGAGGTTCTTCTTACCTCGATATACTATCAAATGTAAAGATATGTATAAGTATGCCGAATGCAAGGCCCCCATACAAATACGATCACCTCCATCAATTGTGGCTGTACTAATCAATCCTAGCTAGAAATGACTACTAGTCTTATCAAGAAACAAGTAGTCGTTGATAAGATTCATTATTTATATAGGTATTCTAGCCATTGTAGCATCCTCCATGCACTCATGTAAATGAAATTTTATGCCCTCCTGTGAATTTACTCTAGTCCAAACAAAGACCATATGTGTGCCCATATCCATGTCACACTACCATCATCTTGTATATGTTTACCCTATATGGGAGCTCACAAAATCATATACACATCCTCCAATGTGACTGTCATCTCCTCCTTGAATCTGGATATATATGTCTCATTATGGCATCACTTGACTAGTGTTTTCAATAGAAAATGATCCAACCCGATATCGAAAAGTTGAGAAATGTATGACATGCATGTGGCCTATAACAATTCACATAACCCGCTCCTCTCTCGTTGGAACATGCATCTCTCGAATTCTCGAATTCGTCCATGATAATCCCACACATCTCGACACATATAATATCTATTGTAAAACATTAAATAAAAAATTAGACCCTTTACCCATTCCTAATTCTTCAATTTCATCCTCTAATTTCTTCTCTCTTCTTCAATGTTCTAGCACACTTATGCTTACGCTAGCACGTATATATCTACGCTAGCACATATAATACATCTATGCTAGTGCATGTCATGCTAGTACATGCACTCCTTTATGCTCATGCACCTACTTCTATGCTAACACATGCAACACACTAGCACACTTTCCCCTTCATGCTAACATGCATATATGTATGCTAGCGTGTACACTACTTAGGTAGCACACATTGTGGGTCACGTCAAGACAGACTAAGTATGTGTGCTAGCGTCATTTTTTACTTTTATTTTAGGTATAAAAAGAATTGAATGCACTCAAATGTAAATTTTGGGGCTACATAATGCATTGTCATTGTCCATTTCCCTTCTAAACTCTAAGATGTGATCCACACGATGAATATGATGAGGAAAATGGGCCATTTCTCTCCAAATCTAAAGAAAAATATGACTCGGGGGGGTATATAAACTATAAAATAAAATATATAATGTTTTTACCACCCTTCCTAGTCTTCTATTTAGACCCTTCTCCTAACTCTAATTCCTTTATTTTGGCCTTCGCGACCCAAAATACCCGTACTCCCTCCGTACTAATCCGCACCCATCGGAGTATCCACATGCTTCACCGGGAGTAAATCGGGTAGTCCATCATACATTTTTATCATTTATCTACCATTTTACATGCGTTTATTATCTTTAAAGTGATATTACTTCATAATAATACTTTAAAGAGGGGAAAATGTAGACACCTCAAAATGACCACTCCACATTATAAAGGTTCAAAATATCATTAAACCATTATCATTATCTAGAATTAATCTAATTAATTATATTTCACCCCATAACCCCTTAGTTAATTTAATATAAATTTAATTAAATAAATCTACACATGTCTCATTTCTTATTTAAATAAATATAAAAATATCCTCAAATCATGTCCACCTCCTCAATTTAAGTTGACTAAACTCATGACTAAAGCTAAAAATCATTATTATGATAGGTTTTAGCCCATAATGAATGTAAGAGCCAAAGGCTACAAGTGCACAAAACACATATTCAATAATTATTATTTGTGAACATTATATTATATAATGAATAATCATGTAATCATTCATGCTAACAATAGGTTAGTTTTTTTAACAACTAACAACTAACCTCTTTGTTACACATTTAGCTAGTTGTTATGACAACTGATGTTATTTGGTTCTAATATAATATACATGATTTGTATATCAAATGACATGTAATAATATATTTTAGTTATACACACCTATTTATTTTCACACTAACTATAGGTTCACAAAGATATTTTATCAACATATTACAATCAAAAGGATATGTTTAAATTAACTCAAATCATGCATTAGAGTTAACTTAATATAGATCTCCCATGTCATGAAAATCCAAAATCAATTCATATTCTTCCAAAAGTAAATCATTCATAACACTTTTTGGGTGAATAAAATAAATTATATGGAATTAAAATCCAAAAACATGTGCAACCCCTTGCCAACTCAGAAATGACTCATTAACGAAAATCTAGATTAGCGGATAACTCTTTAATCAATATGAAACCTCAACTAAACAACTCAATCATGTTTAGTTATCTCAAAATCAACTCAATCTAATCTTAGCTTAAGGATTCACCTTCCTTGGCTATAAATCAATGGTATTTCCTTTACAAATCATCCACCAACAAGCTTGATGGTTCATATTGTTATTCTGTAATTGCCCATATCATATCAAATCATCCATCTTCATTCTCGTAGCTTGATCTATCTTTCATTCGAGAATACTTGTTGGAGCATCCAAAATCAAAAAATCTTAAAAAACAATCGGATCCAACAAGAGCATCACTCAACCCTACTCTTATAGTCATATCCAATTTGAGGTGGTTTTGGGACTTATTAAGGAAAGGTTTGATTTACTTTTTTATTTTTCTATTTATATAATTTTCATGTTCTACGGTGTTGATACAAAGCACCTTAGGAAATGTAGCTCTAATCATCGATCTCCTTTGACACGGATGGAAGAAAAAATACCTTCCCTCCCGCAATGATGTCAAATTATACATTCACAACTCCCACATGTTTTTGATTTGGAGAGAAAATATTAACTCCAACATGTCTTGTCTAGCCGTGATGCTCTTAAATATATTTCCAAGTATGCATCCAAGGCTAAACAACGCTCCGAAACATACCATAATATGCTCTCAATAATTTTGAATGGAGTGTATTATGATGATCCCTCCTCCATTTCCTTTAGAAATATTTTTACTAAGAGCATAGTTGAACATGACATCGATTGCACAAGAAAATTTCCACATGCTACAAAATTACTTGCTAGTTATTTTTGTCATCGATTCGTCTCATTAAATGTTAGTAAAAATGTTTTGTGCAAAGTCTCCCAAGATGCATCAAACCCTCTCACTATGCCTCTACCTTCATTGATTCCTATAAGATCCATCCTTCTTTTATGGAATCCATTTCACTTATTGATGCTACTCGTTCTTAGTCATATGAAACAAAAATATGCAATAATAAATGGAAAAAGGGATTTCCTAGCCATCATACGTGTCAAATCACGTCACTTTAAAGTTCCACTAAAATAATCACCTTCCTTTGAAGGGTTTTATGGGAGTGAAATTATGTTGTACAAACCATTTCGCAACATATACTTATAGAAATTGGTGCTTCAATACATAAATTATTGATAAATAGGAGTCCATCCAACAATCCTATCATCCATGGCATGTTGGATATCTAGATCTTCCTCAACTACACCTAGTTAAGAAGACTCTTTTGTTGAAGTTATCCATGAAAGTTCCCTATACGAGATAGAAAATGACAACTATTATCCCAACTCAATCCTAAGAATACTATGCAACTTGATGAACTGGATATGCTTGGGCATCATGATTTCAACATCAACAATAATTGGGCCGTTATTGGTATCCCTTCTACCTTAAAATAGAGTGCTCCAAGTTCCATCGACTTCATCATCCACCATCATTCCTCCCATTCAATATTTTGTTCCTCAATCGTCATCCTCCTTGTCATCGATCAACAACTAGCCCTCCGCACTATTCTCCACCCTTACCGCAGAGAATAGAAACAAACCCTCCATTGAAACTTATTGTGCAAGATGCAAATGTAATAGGGAAATCCTACCTCATCAATTTAATCAAATGGGTACTTTCTTTAGCTTCTCATGGATCTAGATCACCTTTACTTGTGCTAGCTTCTATTGGTGTTGCTACCTTAGCATTTAAACATCCACAATACATGCCTACTTACGTACACATGTCAAAAATATGAAGCCACTTGAAGAAAAATCACTTTCTACTTTCCAAGAATCTATCAAACATGTAAAATATGTTCGATTGGTGAAATGAGCTTCGTAGCACTAAATTGTGTGTCCTTATTGACAAGTTCCTATGTGAAGATTTCCACCACAACAAAACAAGCCATTTTGGTGGGAGATCTGTCATTCTTGTTGGTGACCTTGGTCAATTTCCCCATGCTAATGACATTCCGATGTATGTTGGGAACTCATATAGCGTGATCTTATGAAAAACCTTTGATAAGTACATCACTTTGCAAACAATATTCCATCAAAAAGATCATTGTGCACATATTGCCTTCCACCAGCTCCTTCTCAATATTCGTAATGTTTTCAAGGATTGGGAATCCTTAATTTCTTGGTCGAATTCATTTCTCTTTAAAGCTGATATTTTCACTTTCTCGTACATCTCCACATTTTTCACAACAAATGATTTAGTTGATAAGCACAATAAAGATATGTTGAAGTCCTTAAATTCCCCTATGGAATGATGAATATATACGAAAGAAAACTCAAAGTGAACCTAATAATGACTAATTGGAACCCAAAATTATTCTTTGCAAGGAACAAAAGGTATGCTTACTACTAACCTATGGGTTGTGAAGTTGGTCTAGTAAATGGTGTTATTGGTCGAGTCATATCAGTTGTTTACAACATAGGTGCACATCCTCTAGATATTCCTTCTTTCGTGGTTATCTATTTCAAAAATTATGTTAGACCATCTTGGGATGTTTGAAAACCCCTTCATGTTCCCATCCCCCATCTCACGAGGAAATTCTAAGAAAGTTCCCAGAAAATGGCTTGGGTGCTAAAAATCCACAAAGCATAAGGGCTTACATCGGGAAAAATGACTATAGATATCGGAGGAATGGGATTAAAGGTTTTGAATTTTACAGATGTGTCCAAAATATTTTGCCTCAAGGATATGCATATACCACCTCCTTTCTCCTTCTAGAGATCTTCCAAAATGAGCCTTGGTAAGTATGTTGTGATTCGGAGAAAAAGAAGAGGAACATCTCATGCCTTCTGAACCACAAAAACCAAATTGAAGATCATGGATGTTACCTTCTTAAATGCTTTCCACTCTTCCTCCTCCTTCCTCCCATATTCCCCCTTCACTCTCTCTTCTATTCAAATTTACGTCGTTTATAATGAAATTGAGGCTTTGTCAATATGTTGTGATTCAAAGAAAACAATACCTTTTCCAAGATCATGGATGTTACCTCTCTAAATGCTTTCCACTCTTACTCCTCCTTACCTATCCTTTCCTTCTGCCTCCCTAAATGCTCCTTACCTCTCCTTTCCCTTCTCGTTTGAGTTTACTTCATTTGTAATGAAATTTCAATTACATTAATAATGTTGAAGTCTTTCATTCCAATCTCCTAGCTTTTTCATCACTTTTTTTTCATTCAATTCCCCTTCATTATTTCCATTGCAAAATACACAACATTCTCCTCCCTGTCCCTTTAAAAAATTGGCCTACACTATTACTCGGCTCCTCAATTTCATAAAATGTCTCGATGCCTAAAAAATTGTCATGTAAAATCATTTCATCCCGTTTACGTTGTCGCCCTATCGGTGTTCTTATTCCACCTTCCATGTACGATTGACGGTAGTTAATACTAGAAAAAGCATCCATAGGTGCTTGTGAGAGGCCGATAGGCATATAAAAGGATTTATTAAAAGTATTACTTAATATGTACTTTATTAAATTAAATTTTAAATTTAGTTTTATTATAAATAAATAATAATAGTTATTATGGATTGATTCATTCATTGGTGACAATGAATTTATATGTAGAAAAATAATTATTTATGCATAAGCAACATCATCCATTAGTGCTTGTGGTAGACAAATACAAAAATATTTATTAGTGTAAAATAAATAATGCACAAAAAAGAATACACTTAATGATATAGATGATGAATGAATTTATTAAAATATGTTAATAATAATAATAGTGTTTTTGACAATTTAGATTCTACAAAACAAGGTTATGTCATAAAAGTGTATTTAAAGGTAGTTAATAATAAATAATGATTTGTTTAATTTTACAAAAAATAAAGAGTTATGAAATATTAATGGAGGGTAAATACTACTTTTAAATACTTTGGATTTATATGTTTCTACATTTTCCATGCACCCTTAGTATTGGACTTGCAACTTCACAATATTAAAGAAATATAGTGTGATGCATGAATATACCTTTTTGTAGAGTTTCCAATTTGTCATATGTTGGTAAAATTTTAAGAGACAACAATCCATGAGAAATACATTTATTTTACAATATTTAAAGATTTTCCTAAACACCATTTTTAGCAGATAACACAATCATAATGTATTCCAAGATCCCATATCTATTTAAAAGGGTATTTCACTAAAAATTCCACAAAGATTTCACTTGTTTTCATATAGTAAAAAATATCTAAAAATTTAATGTATATGCTTTTATAAAGCTCTATTTTAGCATAAATCGGAAGTGTTCACCTGTGCCTAAAACCCTTTTTATATGTTCAAAATGTAGTTTAGACACACAACCTTTCATAAAAAAAAGGAAAGTTTATCATCTCTGGTCAATCCAACTTCATATAAGTAGTGATCATCATATCCAAAACTAGAGAGTTGAATTCCCACAACAACATTCAACAATTTTTGTTTTTCTATGCTTCAATGTGAATGAACAAAACCACTTGTGACACTTGTTTCAATATATATTTTGGACAACTTCCATAAAATCTAACATATAATTTCAAGATAACTACTATTACAAACCTGTCACAATAATTGCAATATCACAGTATTTTTTATGTTTGTTATATTATAACATCTAATTTGAGTGATTATATATAGAAATCCATTATATAAAATTATTAGTTTTGGGTAGGGCTTAAAATTATATTTGAAATCCTGACATAGAAGAATTTTGAGAGTGAGTTATGTGTCGGGTAACATACACAACCTCACAAATATGGTACGTGAGCTTCGTACCACCCAATTATTCCCAATATGGTAGTGCAAGGTTGGTCTCTACAGAACAATGTGGATTTAATGCTATCCCATACTCCTATACCGGTTATCTGCTTCTCATCCGTGGAATCATAGAATGAGCAAGAAAATATACCTTTGAGGCCGTTAAAATAAGATCTGAGAATGGCAAGGCATGAGTAGGAGAGCACTTTCTTTTTCTGAGAGTTGTAGTATATTCTTACCTTGCGCACTTAACTCTTATCCATTCTCGGCTAATATTGAGATTATGAATATGTATCTGCCAAATTTGTCTCCGATTTACTAACCCCACTCCCGCTTTGATTTATTTACCATGCGCTTTTTTGGTCAACACCTCCTAGATTAAAGGTACTGAATATTCAATTTATTTTTAATTTGTGCTTTCTCTAGTAGCATTTATTCATGTGCTACTTAATTGTATTCTGAGTATTGGTGTTGTTTTTATGCAAGTTAAAAAAATATTATTGTGGTTTCATAATTGCTACTGGTTATTCTGCAGGAGACATGGATAATGGCAGCCCTCAAGATGTTGGTGAAGTTGTAGCACCTGGAGCAAATGGAATCATTGAAGGAGTTGAAAAGGTGATTTTTTCAGAGATAGGTCGTGTCCTTGTTCACCTAAAATTTACAAGATATTTTTTTTCCTGGGTCGGGGTTTCACCTTCATTTGAAAACATCTCCTATAAAAACCTAGGTGATTCACCGGGTAGTATACTACTGGTACTACCACAAGTAGCTTACCAAATTACCAATACCGTGAAGTTTGAACTCGCATACTCTTAAGCACCAGAGATTGTTGTTAGCCTATTAGGGTTAGTTGTTGACGCGACATGGATATAGTTGATGCATGACAAAGAGGTATTACAGATGCGCGACAAGGAGATATTGCAGATGCGTGACAGGGGGTAAGTAATTGACACACGAGAGGAATAGAGTTGACGACGTGACAGAGATAGTGACACCTTGTTGACGCGCGACAGAGAGAGTCATGACACGATGGGCGTAAGTAAGTGACGCGTGACAGATGAGACGATAAGCATGCACGATAGAGCCAAATGACACCTTGGTGATGCGACGACGATAGAGATACGCTGATGCCTTGTGATGCGATGTGGGATAGTTGACGCACTGTTGACGCATGACAAAGGGTTAGTTGTTGACGCGCGATAGGGATTACCATAGTTGACTAATTTTGACTCTGACTCACTGAGTCGCTACTTGGTTCTTTTGCTGACGCAAGACTCTGTTCAAAATAATGGAAGGTGCTAGTCCTAAGAATGCGAAGACCCTAAAAGTAACTAAGAAATCTCAAAAGTCATTGTTCAAGTATTTTGGAAACTCTGATACAGATATTGAAAACTACCAACAACCATATAGCTACCACCAGAAAGAATCAAAATACTGACTGTGTGGAAGGTATTATTGAGGTGGACATGCATTCTACATAGTATCAAACAAATGACACCTACGATAATATGCCAGATCTTGAAGATATTCTTCCTATTGGGTGCAACCAAGAAGTGCATCAAGATATCACACATACAAATACTCAACAAAATGGAACACAAAATCAAATTCAAATTCTGGTTCACGAAAGAGGAAACCAGGTGATTGTGATATTGCTCAAAATTCTACTCAAAAAAGTAAAACATTGAAAATGAACAAGAATATGTGGACCATTGGCAGGTCATACAAGTTTGATTGGGTAGCTAAATTTCCATTTATCAAACTCTGTATAATCATCTAATTCTGAAGAGATCCCATCTGAATGTACATGTACAATATGTACGTGGAAATTGGGAAAGCAACAAAAATGCAAATGAAGCTGACACTATAGAAAAACATTGTGGAAAACAATATTTGACTGTAACGGGGGCGGATGGCTAGAAAATCAAAACACACAGGTGGAAAACTGAAAAAGAATGCATGCATGTTAGATACGCATGCAACGGATTATGAGGCAGAGTAGAAAAAACGTAGACATCTCGTGGAAAAGGGAGGAACGATCACATCGCAAATTGGTAAGATGAATCAAACAAATCTACATGCAAAACTCATACAATTCTCTACTTTATTTCACATACTAAAGAAAGGAAGACCGATTTCAGATTTCCTCGATTTCAAAGTTTTGTATCAATATAATGGAATGTTGAACGTACCTCAATCTCATTGGTCTAAAAGTAGTGGATGGGAAATGGAAAAATGCCTTTCGATGATAGAGAAGGAAGATTTGAAAGAGAATGTAAAAATCAAAGTTTATCTCTTTTCAATTGATGAAGTGACAACAGTTCGACAACACTGCATGGGTATGTATCCACGTCTATACTTTAGAAAATCATATAAGGACACCTCATCTATTGGGTGTTATGAAAATGGTTGAAAACTATAATGCCAAAACCTACATAAAATAGTTGTTTCTCATTTGAAAGATATTGCTGGAATGACTGATTATGAAATTGCTACGAAGTTGGTATGCGAGCAGATGGTGCATCTATCATGCAGGGTCACCAAATAGGTCATGTGTTAGATTACAAACAACAAGTGGCCCCATATATGCTACCAATTCACTGTATGGCTCACAAAATGAATTTAGCGTATAAAATGGTAAGCAACCACAAAAATGTTGCTAAATTAGAAGACCTTATAAGAGAACTTCATGCCTATATGGCAAGCAACCCAAAGTGATTTCTTGAGTTCCAAAATTTGCAATTGGAATTACAGATGGCAAAAAACTTCTAAAAGATGTTGAGACTAGATGGATCTCTTTGTATGAACTTGCATGCAGAGTTCGTGAGGAGTATCCTTCGTTGGTTGGTTTCATGCACAAATATCATCATGAAGTTGATAGGGTGAGGGACTTGTTGTTCCGTTTAACTGATTTGGAGACATTGCTTACATTGGTTGGTATTCTTCCAATGTTATAGGAGATCAATACACTGATGAAGCATGCACATGGGAGATTAATCTATATTGTGGATTTTATACGGATGAGAAAAATGGTATGTCAAAGTCTTGATATCTTGTATTGTTCCCAAGATAGTTTTGATACACCTATTTTTGAGAATTGGAAAGCTTTATTAGATCTTAAAAATCCCAGTAACTATTTGAGATTTAATATCCATGATCACCTCTGCATCACTATTAATGGGAGGGACATACCACTACACATTTTGTAAAAATGTCAAGATATTACAGATCGAATGAGAAGATGTTCCCATGACACGTAATCTCTTTGAGTCTATTATAGTTGAAACAAGAATAAAGCTTAAAAAATTTCAGAATCCTTATCATCGTAAATTAGAGAACGCTTTCTCCAAAGATAAAATTCTTGAAGCCATGGGTGTGATGAATCCTAATTTTTGAATATCAAGGTGGTCATGCTTGACTTTCAGTAAGAAAGCATTTCCATAAATCCATGGGTACAATAATGGAACATTTCACAAAGACTTCAAAGTTCAAGGGTATGGAAATCAAAGGTATATTGAATGCTAGATTTATTAAAATTTCAATCAACAAATTTTGCAACAACAATGAGGAACCAATATAAAAATTTAGACGAACCTTCTAAAAGTGGTGCTATTACAAGGTTATGGCGAGGAATCTATCAAAGTTCTATCTTACAAGAAGATATCAATGAATATTTCAGATTATATGAGTTATGCCAAACAATGATTTTGGGGTCTCATGGAGGACGAAAGGGTTTTCAAAGGCATTATCATTTATAAAATCAAAACCGAGAAACAGTTGATAAAAATCTGAAAGTTGCATGAGGTGTTATGTATCTCGATACTCCATGGAAACCTTTCCTTTCGACAGAGAAATTGCACATTGGAATTCCCTTTGTGAAAGAAGAGGTGTGAATAATACAACTACAAGTACAACTGTTCCCAACGTTGAGAGTGGAATTGGCGCATCGTCACACTCTACAGAAGAGAACATCGAGTTTGAAGAAGCTATTGATAATGGATTGTTTCAACTTTAAATAGGTATCTTCTTCACCTTAATCTTATTGTTTGTCACTTTAAATTTTTTTCAGCTCTTGTTATCATTAAAGATGTTACAGGTATATATATTTACATTTATTTATATACAATTTTTTTTTTTTTTTTGAAAACGTGGGTTGACATCCATCCGAGGAAGTTGGTACTTCTCGGACTGACAATGTCAGAAACTCACCCATCTATCTACTAATCCATTTCTCGTGTTGAGTTTTCTTAAAACAAAGATCTAGCACATTACCAGTGATGATTTCACAACCATCTAAAACACTAGAGGTAAGTTAAACCCTATCATATCATCTTTCTTGATTTCTTACAATTATGTTTAATTTATTTTTTATATTTGCAAAATGCTTTGATATATTTTTTAAACTTTGTGGGATAAAATGACACAATCAAATTTTACAGAGGAAGATTTTTCCATATTATACAATTCATAATCCATGATCCATTATACAATTCATCATCCACGATCGTGCTAGAAGCTAAATCTACGTCCACATAAAATTCATCATCATCCATATATATCATATCATCATCATATCATTATCATAATCCTGACACTACAATTATTATTAAAACAATTATTTATCTATTTTAAATTTAAAGAAATGTCTCTGTCCTAACACATTCCATTTTTTAAAACAATTATCCATTATCATCATTCATCATCATCTATATCCATTCTATTTATTTATCATCTATATCCATTCTAATGTCATCATGATCATATCATTACAAGTATAGAGAAGAAGAATTATCTTAAAACAAGTTTAAATGTCTAGAGAAGAAGAATTATCGTGCTTGAAGCTAAATCTACACATAAAATTCATCATCATCCATATATATCATATCATCATCATATCATTATCATAATCCTGACACTACAATTATTATTAAAACAATTATTTATCTATTTTAAATTTAAAGAAATGTCTCTGTCCTAACACATTCCATTTTTTAAAACAATTATCCATTATCATCATTCATCATCATCTATATCCATTCTAATGTCATCATGATCATATCATTACAAGTATAGAGAAGAAGAATTATCTTAAAACAAGTTTAAATGTCTAGAGAAGAAGAATTATCGTGCTTGAAGCTAAATCTACGTCCACATACAATTCATGATAATCCAAGTAAACAAGAAACATACGTCATCATCCCTATCTAATGCAATCATCATTACAAGTAAACCAAAAAACATAAACTCCATATACAATCTAGAAATTCTATACATAATATATAGGAAGTTATAAAATTAAAGATTATATAGTATTTCAAATTTTCAAAGGCTATCAAATCCAGATAATAAAATTCAATATTTCAAGTTTCCACACTCAATAATAAAAATTTCAACCCTCTTTTTCTGTATCCATTTCAACTCCTGTGCTCCTTTCCCCAATGGTTTCTTCACCTGTGGTCTGTACCCCTTTCCCCAACGGCAGAAATAACCCCAGAACTTATGAGATCTTCCACAACACTGTCCATAGATTTTTAAAATTCTTTCTTCTTGCTTTTTCGCATCTCCATGGGACAAAAAATTTGGATCAGCTGTTGCCTTAGCTTTGAATAATATTTCAGGGTCAAGCCATGCTCTTTAATTATCCACTTCAATGTATTTTTTTGTTTGTTAACCAAAACAATATTTTCCTTCAAATTCTTCATCATGGATAAATCGTTTTTCATTGCTTTCCAAGTGAACTTGGAAAACCTTTGCTTGACTCTTCAAATTTTCATATTTCAACTGCACAAAAAAAGTAATGTCAATTCAACATATTACTAAAATAAGAAAACTTTAAATTAACAAAAATTATTGTTTGAAAGTGATAATACTTACGACCGCTCTATCTCTCTCGCATTTGCAACTGCTACTAGATCCTTGTCCTTAGACCATTTGTTAAAATATGCCTGGGCCTCAGCACTAATATTTTCCAATTTGTTTAATGTCTTATCCAAAATGTCATCTTTATAGTTGTTGTTATATGTGATAGTCCCACTTCTTACTTGGGTAAGTAAGGAATCCATCTTCGCAGGTTGATTCTGACTGCAACGTATAAACTATCCCTTTGCCAATAATTTTCATAACGACTAATAATCTCATTGATAAGTACTTTAGCCCTTCTCTCCCATTCTATGAGCTAACTGATATGAGGTAGAATAAACTCACCGACATGGGATTGACAATCATAACCAATTAAGTTCTCCAAAGGAAAAGGTAGCAATTGTTCACCATCTGTATCTGATGAAGATGATCTCACTGGAGAGGTATGGGGGCTTTCGGGTTGATCAACTACTACTTGTTTCTACCTTTGGGTGGCCTGATCCTGTTTGTGATAAAATTAATCAAGATTCAGACAAATAAATCTAAAGCAAAATGTAATTCAATATGGTAAAGTATGTTGAAATTGAAGTATACCTGCTGGCCTTGAATCATCTCACGGGTATTGAAAAATCTAGTTGGGTCATTGCTATCAATGCCCAAGTAATCTTCATCTAAATTTATATTATTCAAAACCGATATGCCCATTGCACTGGGCAAGCCACCAAGTGAGAGGGTTGGAATTCAAAAGGAGGAGGCAATGTTTAGTGTCCCGCTAGGGGCCGAGCAATTGGCATGCATTTACCAATGTTCTTTTTCCCGATCCTCTGGTTGGCATTTTAAATATTATTGGTTGAGGGGGTGCCACTGTTTGAATAGAAGGAGGACTGCAATGTGCTGAAAAGTTCAAGAAAAAACATATGAAAAACTAGAAAACAATGCAAAAACTACAAAATTAAATGAAGTAGTATTCAAAACTTGTACCTTGTTGTTGAGGGGTAGCTTGTCGCAGGTGCTAAGGGTGGCCATGTTGGAGTAGTAATTGGTGGTTGTTGAGAAGATACAAATGCATGCGACTATACTGAGTGAGTTGGGGAAGATGGTTGAGTTTCAAAACACGCGTATGGTCCAAAGTCCCTGCAATGTCATCAACATTGAATTGTATGTCAATTCAATTGGGTAAAATTTAAATTGGAAAATGAAAATACAAATTTGGAATTTGTAAATAATACATGAAAAGGTATTACTTCTCTAGCATTTAACGAATTCAAACTATTGGGGGTTCGAGAGGAGTGAGCTTCCATTTCAGATTGGGAATCTCCCAAAGCCTCAGCATGTTGTTGGCCTCTTCCTCTTGATAACGCCTTTTTTTGGGGAAGGGCTTCCATAAATCTTCTCTACAAATAGTAAATTGTTAATACCTGTGCACAGTGTAATGTCAAAATACAAACTTAATAGTTTATACCTATTGTTCTTCAAATGGAATTGACAACTTCATCAACGCCTCATCAGTGCAAGTGGGAATTGGTTTGTCTTTTAAATTTAAAAGAGCCTCGTAATAAAGGCCAAGGAGATAGTTTGTGGAGTAAATGACAAGTTTTTCTGAAAGCTTTGCATTTGTTATGTCAGTTCTTTTTTTTTTTGATAAAAAGGTGCACCAATCAAATTTTTGTTTTGCGATAGTTGCAACAATGTATGCAATGGCCCAGTTTGGTATATCTGTTTTCCGACCCTACAAAACTATTCTAGATTGAAAAAAGGAAATCATTGCAGCAAGAAAGTGGTGTGCAATTGCTTGCGTATCCACACCACACCTGGATTTATTGACATGAGCTGCAAATGCCAAAAATAGTGGGAATTAATATAACATTAAATTGTATCACAATAAAAATCAATAAAAATGATGAATGAAAATGAATTATACTTACAATCAACATGGAAACCGAACGTCGATTCGAGATATTTCTTATCATCTTCGATGAGTGTTGCCTTCATTATAACAAAGGGTAAATTTCTGAATGGAAGGCCCATAAACCGATGAATGTCAGTTGGGTCGATACCAATTGAAACAATCGGCCATCATTCATAGTAACATAAAACAAGTCATCCTCTGTATTGTAAGACATGAGAGAAGGTAGTTCAAAATATCTTGGTCTGTTTCAAAATGGGGCATCTTAACGAGCCCACTAAACTCACATGCATCGATTAAATCCTTGTATTCGAAGTCATCTATAAAATAGTCTGATGTGGGGGCACAAAGGATTCCTAGTAGATGATCTTGCCCATGGATAGGACTGGATTTTCCTCTTGATTTTTGTCTTGAGCTTGCAGTTGGGATGCACTTGTAGTCACCATTGTAGTTGTGCTTGAGTCTTTGAGAATGATGGATTCCTGTATACAAAAAAATCGAGAGCCGGAAAGTGTAAACGTGAAAATGACCGACGGGAGGGTATTTATAGGACAAATCCAAGGTCAATGACATTTATCGATGCACATCAACAAGGGTCATTGACACTGTGTCAATGGCCAATTGACACGCATCAACAAGACCATTGTTGTCGACGCAAGTGCAATGACCCTTGTTGACATGCGTCAACGGCTCCTTGTTGACGCACGTCAACGGCCATTGACGACGCGTCAACAAGGGTTCCTGACGCACGTCAATGGCCCTTGTTGATGCGCATCAAGAGGAGTCATTGACACATGTCAACAAGGGCCATTGATGCACATCAACAAGGGCCATTGATGCACGTCAACAAGGGTCATTGATGTACATCAATAGCCCTTGTTGATGCGCGTCAATGGCCCTTGTTGACGCAATGCGTCAACATGACATTAGTGAGCTCTTGTTGACGCACGTCAATGAGGCATCAGTGTCTGAAAATCTGTAGTCTCTCTGGCTCAAAAAATTGGCAAAAATTCGGTTCTGGAAAACAGTCAAATTCACCTTTCACTGAAACCGGTTCCAGGGATATTCACTGTATTTTCCACCTCCACTTATCCTCGCATGGGTGTAGAACAATCACCTACAAAGAAAAGAAATTTTCTCAATATGGGTGTAGGCCATCCTATTTCATTTATCAATATAATCCATGCTACATAAGCGGTGGCAAAATAATGGATCATGGGTTTGAGCCACAAAACTGTTATGCTTAAGTACGAATATCTATAGAGCCTTCCATATTTACTACACTGAATAATAATAGCTCCTTCCATGGATGCAATTCATCATCCCTCAAAAAATGGGATGGGAGAGTTAAAAGTGGAGAGACAAGGGAGAAGGAAGAATGTAGAAGGTCATTAGGTGTCCATTTGTAGTTCTGACAAAGAAAGAAGATATTGCAACAATAAAGATATTTGTTTGAAAATAAATAAAAATATTAAAAAACAACATGGTTTTTATTTTTTTATAAAATAAAGGACTACTACCAAAAAAATCAGTTACGGATAGATCTATAAAAAAATGGCATTCCTATAATTAAGCAAAGTTAACGATGATGGCAAATAATAAGAGAATATGAGAAGAAGAAGGAACAAAAACAAGCCATAGAAGAAGAGCAATTGAATGAAGATGTGCAGAAAGAGGTAGCTACCTTCCTTTTCCGAAGCCTTCCATCCATATCTGCAAGTATGTGTAAGCCTTGTATGCTTCTTTTGCAAGATCATCTCCAAAAAATTTCTTTGGTAAGTGATCAGAGGACAAGAGGAAAGATACTCTCCTCCGTAATATGTCTTCTGCATCTAAAATGAGAACTGAATTGTGTTCTCATCATGGTCATGATCGTCAATCATGGGTAGATATGGCTCAAAAAGATTTACAAGATGATGAAATAGAAGATATAAATAAGCCATCTGTTAGAGTAGGTATTTACCTTAGCTTGTGTTCACCTAGGTATTTTATTTACCTTTATTGTATTTATCCTCACCCACTTATGTGTGTGGATATTTCTTTTATCTTATTTAGATATTAGGAGATATTATCTAGTTGTTAGGTATAGTTCTTTCCTTGATCTATGGTATTGACTAGATCCTTGATGTCTAGTTCTCTCCTAAATCTATGGTCTTGACTAATTCTTTGATGACTAGTTATTTCCTTGATTTATGCTTTGATCTACGACCTTGACTAGTTCTCAGATTGTTATTCCTTGCCTATTTAAGCAAGGCCCATTCTCAATGAATTGCATTGAGTTCCATAATAATATATGATATTGCTGCTCATTTGTTTGCAAAGGTTTTATGTAAAGTTATTACGCAAATCACTTTCATTTTATTGATTGTGGTGTTTGATTAGCATCTGTGTTCTTGGCTTGTACGATCCGGGGTTATCGTTCCTTTCAAAATTCTTTAGTGAAATCAGATTTGAGGAAATTTACATACCTTATTTTTCATATGCTCCCATGGAGAAGGATGAATTCTTGATTCTTTGCACATAATGGCTTGCTAGTTAACTTTGACTTGCTTCTTGGAGAGATGACGATGGATTCAAGACATGATGTTTCTCAGCTTGCTCAATGAGTTTCTTATTTCACTTATGATCATGATGACATCCTTTGATGAATTTTATATTCCAATGGGGCTCTTGACTCTTTTCAAAAAAAAAATCCACTGCACAATGTCCTTGAATTTCTGTTACACCTCGGTATGTTATATCATGCTCCTTGACACAAATGTGATCAGAACAATGCTCTAGGATCCATATGGAAGGTTAATTTTCCTTTTTGAGCTATGCAAAAATTTTATAGCCATGTATAGATGGAAAAAAACAATGAGATGAGTGAAAACAAAGCCAACAACTTTACGCACTAAGAACTGAAACTTTCTATTTTTGGTAGGTGGGATCAAGAGTACATTATTTGGGAAAATTTTTATTTTTACAAAAACATTGTTTTATGAAGCTCTGATGCACTTATATTACTTTCATTAATGATGATTTTATATTTTCTAAAACTTGCTTTTTGAACCTATTATTTTGGGAAAGTTACCCATTTTACCATGTTTTTGTTCTTCATTGTTTTTGGATGTGTTAAATGATGGAAGCTTTTTGTTTTGGGAGTTTGACTAATTTTTAATAATTAAATATTAATAGAGGCTTCCATTGGATCTCGGAAGGCAAGAAAACCCTAAGTTGTAAACTCAAATGCCATTTTGGCAGGGGTCCACGGATGCTATGCACGGCTTTACTATTTCGAGAAAATCTGCAGGTTGCTATTTTCGGCAAACAAAGGTCACAACCTACACAACCTAGAAATAGAAATAGTATTTTTACTAGAAGAGGCAGTTGGATGTGACTTTCTCGAAAACACGCGACACACCCCAGAATAGTAAGTTGTGCAAACACCCATTAAAATCCTTAGCCCTTGGTCATATGAGGGCTTAAAGCTTGTGATTCCTACTAGTAGGTGCTTAACTTCAGCCCCTTTAATTTTATTTGTGTGGTGAAGGCAACAATAATTTATTTTGTTTTAGTGGCAACTAAAATAAATAACAGAGAAAAATATTAAAAAGCTTGTAACTTTTGATCGGTAACTCGGTTTTGAGTGTCATTTTTGCAAAAGTACTTGTTTTTTCATGCTCTTTCCATTGGAAATATTTATTTTGAGACTTGCACTATAATTATAAAGTGTCAAATATGGAGGAGTGTTGTAATCAATTGTGGATGCAATTTTGGCTGAGCCTGATGTCCTAAACTTCTAGGAGTTGCATTTTGTATCTATCATGGATTTTGAGAATGATATGCTTTTCTCTTAAGTGTGTGGACTTCAAGAGGATATTGTAAAATTTGTGGAAGAAAATAGATCGCTCAAGAAGTGAAATTCTCTTCTACAATCACTCATTCACGATAAGGATACAATAATACACTTCCTGCATAACAAACTTGTTAGCCTACAACATCACCATCATATTATGGACAGCCATATCCATGCTCTGGTCCACTTTGCAGACTATTGCTCCTCAGAACCCACGACATTGATATGTCAGTCTTTGAGTTTGTTCCCTGCTCTTGATGCTCATACACCTATGAAGCTTGTTATTACATCCTCTTCCACATCTATGCCTATTACAGTACCACATGTTGTGTATCCTACTTACCTTTCGATTGCATGGATTTTTTAGGAGCATACCACTCCATTCCGTTCTCGCATGCTCCGTTCTATGGGTCTCACTAACCAGATTCATTGCGGACATTCACGGGTATTGTTTCCTCTATTCCACATGTTAAGTGGAATTCTCGTCATGAAATTGGTTTTCGAGCAGATACTTCATTGGGATCACACATTGATAGAGCTCCTTTTTTGTTCGCTCGACTCTTTCTGAGGATCATGAGAAACACATGAGTTTTGTACCTTCACTCAGGCTTGAGAAACCTGAGATTTCAGGTTGTCAGACATGATCAACCTAACACACATTCTGATGTTCTTTTGCATGCACCCATTGTGCATTTTACACCAAGTCATATGTAGGCATCTTCTTCATCCATCCGTGTTGATTTCGGGTGGATATCTGATCACTCGTGGTGGTGATATAGGCATTCTTTGAGAGGACTCTACAAGCATGGCTCCTCCACCATTAGGCCTCTTGCTCCACTTTCTATACCTTATGCATTGTGATGTTTCTTGTTTTGAGCATTTTTCTTTACAGGGTGTAGTGTATCTCTGATCTCTTGTTTGTTGAGAGATTTTGCATATGTATTTTCGACACTTTTGGCATGTTGACAGTATCTCTTTTGGGGGATCTATTATGGTGCATTCAAATGTTAGTTTGTCAGTGTTTGAGTAGTTGGTTTGACAACTCATACATATTTTTAGTGCCACTCCACCATTCAACAAAGTGGGAGGGTGTGGTGCTGATCCTACTTCTTTAGGTTTTGTGTCCTTGCCTTGTTACCTTAGATTTTCTTGGATCGTGACACTCTGGATTTTGTGTCCTTGCCTTGTTGCTTTGGTTTTTGTTCTTGGATCACGGCACACCTATTTGCAATAGTTGATCAAATTATGTTTGGTATTTTTGCACTTTCGACATCACTCATTGCGGTCTCCTTGTATGGAGCTATTCTGGTGAAGCCCAGTGTCAGTTTTTTGAGTTCTATGATCGAGTAGTGGATTTAGACCACAGTGCACACCAAACTTCTTCAGCATTATACGAGTTCTTTGAGTTGAGCTTCTTGGGATGCCTTGGAGTGGGTTTTTACTCTCTTTACTTTGTTGTTATTGGTTTTGGGTACCTTGCGGTGTCCCTTTTTCCTAGTTATTGTACATGAGTACCTCATCAGGCCTAGTTACCGGGACTCATACTATGGACATGCCACTTCTATTTTGGCCCCTAGCTTCACTTGAGGGGGGTGTTAGAGTAGGTATTTACCTTATCTCATGTTCACCTAGGTACTTTATTTACCTTTATTGTATTTATCCTCACCCACTTATGTGTGTGGATATTTCTTTTATCTTATTTAAATATTAGGAGATATTATCTAGTTGTTAGGTATAGTTCTTTCCTTGATCTATGGTATTGACTAGTTCTTTCCTTGATCTATGGTATTGACTAGATCCTTAATGTCTAGTTCTCTCCTAAATCTATGGTCTTGACTAGTTCTTTGATGACTAGTTATTTTCTTGATTTATGGCTTGATCTACGACCTTGACTGGTTCTTAGATTGTTATTCCTTACCTATTTAAGCAAGGCCCATTCTCAATGTATTGCATTGAGTTCCATAATAATATATGATATTGCTGCTCATTTGTTTGCAAAGGTTTTATGTAAAGCTATTCTGGCGAATTGCTTTCATCTTATTGATCGTGGTGTTTGATTAGCATCTGTGTTCTTGGCTTGACGATCTGGTTATCGTTCCTTTCACCATCCGGGAATTAGTTCAACTAAAAAAGCCCTCTCAAGGGATGAAAGAGAGAAAATTCGTTTCATGGGAGTAGGCCGAAAAAGATACTTTCTCTGTTTAGAAAGAATTAGTGGGAAAATGGTGAATATCATGCAGGATTGGAGCTGCATACAAACCTTGCATGATAATCAGTGTTTTCAGCGTAGCAGAGCAGAAAAGAATAGTGGATTTAGTTTATGAAGTTCAAGAGCAGGGGAAAAAGAAGCAGCTGAAAGAGCACACATATTCAAAGCCACGAAAATGGATGAAAGGTAAAGGGCGTGTAACTATTCAATTTGGTTGCTGTTATAACTATGCAACCGACAATAATGGAAACCCACCTGGTATTATTGGGGATGGAGAAGTGGACCCAATTCCTCCTTTCTTGAAAAACAGTCATTCGCAGATTAGTGAGATGGCATGTTTTACCACCATCTTGCATACCTGATAGTTGCATTATCAATATTTACGAGGAAGGAGACTGCATACCACCTCACATAGACCATCATGACTTTGTTAGGCCTTTTTGCACAGTTTCATTTCTGAGTGAATGCAACATTGTTTTTGGGTCAAGGTTAAAGATAGTTGCAGAAGGTGAATTTGTTGGTTCTACATCAATGACATTGCCTATATCTACAGAGCCTTCCATATTTTCTACACTAAATAAAAATAGCTTCTTCCATGGATGCAATTCATCATCCCTCAAAACTGGGAGGGGAGAGTTGAAAGTGGAGAGACAAGGGAGAAGGAAGAATGTGGAAGGTCATTAGGTGTCCAATTGCAGTTACAAAGAAAGAAGATATTGCAACAATAAAGATATTTATTTGAAAATAAATAAAGGGTGACTACCAAAACAATTCGGTTACAAATAAAGTTGTCTCTAAGAAACCTATAGGCAAATATGTTTTATTTTTGGGCCGTGCACGCTTACCTATGCCTTTTATTAAATTTATACATCTTATTTCATTAATTCCAATAAGATTGAAAAAAAAAAAAATCTATCTAGCTCTTTTAAATTTATTTTATTAAATGTTTTAAAAGAACTGGAAAAAAAAACAATTTCTGAGAGGTTATATCCGATTATTTCCCTTCATCAACAGGAAAATTTTAAATCCACAACTCTTATTTTATTTGACGGTCAAAATACACAACAATGTGGACAGGATAGAAAAAGAAGTTGATTGAAATCCCTGAATCGAGGCAGAAAATAAGTGAATTGATGACTATTGTCTCAAATTAGAATTTTTGTTAAGCTAAATAGATAGACCATATCTTCTTGCTGCCATCTAATATTCATCTGGAGAAAAAAACTTTGGTCGGGCAGGGGTAATATAAGATGATAATAAATATTTATGGAAAGTTAACGGTTTATAGAATTGAGATAATTAATACACTCATAATTATTTTATTTAATGGATTAAAAATCTTTTTTAAAATCTCTAAAACATAGTTTTCGAAATGATTTAGTATTTCTACCTATTCTATTGCAAATGGGATTGTTTTTATCACTCTTAAATCATTATATAATTCCTAAATTTAGGATGATTTTCTTAAGAGCACAACTGAGCTTGAATTCAGGCTGCTGATAATAGTGTGGCCTACAACATGGGTGAAAAATGGATGCACCCACAAGATTCAAGAATCCAGTTCAGCCCACAAAAATAAGTGTTGTTATTCTCATAGTAACATTACTTGTACTACTGGTAGTTTTGATTTACAATAGTAGAAACTCGGTGATTATCGGAAATTCCATTCATGCTGTTGGAGTTTGCTGCTTGGTCTACAAATTGGTCAAGAAGAAATCATGTGACGGTTTATCTCTCAAAACTCAACAGCTTACAGCACTATTCCTGACAGTTAAATTGTGTTGTGGTTTTCTTTTGGGGCGAGGAATGCACACATTTGTTTTTGTAGGAGAGCTTCTATCAACCTTGTGGGTTATTTATATGATCCAGTTTAAGCTCAGATCCACCTACTCTCCAAACATGGACAATTTTCCAATACATTATTTGGTGATTGCATGCTCAATCCTTGCTATAATGATCCATCCAAGGTTTGTTAAATTAGGAGGGATAAATGGGTTTCTTTGGGCTTTTTTAATTATGTGGAATCTGTTTCAGTTTTGCCACAACTTCATATGATGAGGAAGACAAAGGTGGTGGAAGCATTTACAGCTCAATATGTGTTTGCACTGGGTGTGGAAAGGTTTTTAACACTTGGTCATTGGATTGTGCTGACTGTGAGAAGCCACGGTATGGGCATTGGTTTTCTGGCTCCTTTCAGTATTCAAAAGTTTGGTCTATGGGCACCAATGGCATTTTTGTGTGAAATTGTTCAGGGCTTAATCTTGGCAGATTTTTGTTATTATTATTGCAAAGCCCTTGTGAAAGTTCAGCTTGTGACGCATCTTTCCACAGCTGAGATAATGTAAACTTGTTTGTACAAATTCTTCTCAATAAAATTGCATGTGCTTTTTTTTGGAGATTACCAGCAATTGAGGTCACATTTCTTGAATGGTATTCAAGGTAATTAATAATCAAGTTTTGGAGCTTTTTGAGAAAACTACGGACACAGATCCAATGCATCTTGTTCATTCAAACCTCCTTATATAGATCTGGATTTAAACTTCCGAGCATACTAAGACTTTGACTGTTACATGTTCCTACTACAGGTATAATGGATCCAACAGTTAATTGGAAGTTCTAAGAAGATAGTTGTTAGTATTTTTACTGTGTTTTTTTAAAAAATAAAATAAAACTGATGGTAGAAATTGAAGCTCTACAAAGCAACTAAGCTGAAAAACAAATATTTGATCATTTATCAGTCTGAGTTGAAATATTTTTGTAATAGATCAACAAGGCTCACAAAAAAATTCTGATGGATTTTTAAGCTTTTCATTGATTACTCATGATGGGTCTTTTTGATCAGTCCCATGTGTGTAATTCTCAATTCAAGCCTTCAAAATAAGTTCAATATAAAGATATAGTTGTGTGTTAAATCGTTTGTTTTAATAATCTTTCATTACATGCATGTTCGGTTATAGTTCATCTATGGTAGCCAGTACCAAAGATCTCCCGCGTGTAGTCTTAATTTACACTGATTTGGCCTGAGAACTAACAGACATAGTTTGGCCTCAACACTGTTTCATATAGAATCTTTTATAACGGTTAAGGCATAGATCCAGAGTTCAACAAGGAAAATTGTACATAAAGGAAGACAAGTTCACTTCCCTAGGTTCCAATTTTTGTTGTGTGATTTGTATTGTATAAAATGGATGAAACTCTTTTATCTTATAATCTTTTCATTTATACAACCCATTTACATGGATATTCGGTTGTTCTCTTCAAATTGTTTATGTTCAATCTTATATTTTAATTACATGTTCAACCATTTAGGTTAGCTCTTATTTTGAAGGTCTTCTCACATCATGTGCATAAGATAAAATGTTCAAATCCTGAACTACAACACATCAAACAAAAAGAACACTGCTAGAAACTGCAGAAGTACTAACAATTTTAGCTTGAAGGGCAACAAAAAGACAACCAAAACTAGAAAATGTTGTAATTCTAGATCAAAATGCTTGAAAACCTAAAATCTCCCTACAAGTTTTAGCCATCCCTCATTCGGAGTATATATTCTATGAGCTGTCCTATTGCCTGGTCCAAAAGGTCAAGACACGTTTAAGTTCTCCATTGGGTCTGAAATACGGAAATCCATACAGAGCTGGTACATTCGACTCATTTTGAATGGTCAATATATATCTCCTACGTGTGTTTAGCAATTTTTTTGTAGTGTTGGTGCATGTTAAAGAGCTGTGAGTCAGCCATTTTCAACGCTAACACATGCGTTGGATACACTCGTTCCTAAAGTGGATCCTACGGTCTATGATTAACAAAGCCTCCATTGTAATTTAACAAATAAATCAGCACGTAACTAAAATTTGGAATGCCTATGGACTATGAATTTTAATGTCGTTTAAATAAAATTGATTTTTTGGACCATCAAAGTGTGTAGACAATGTATTTTATCATTAGACATGGTGCAATATATATTCTTAGAGTTATCTTCATTGTTGCGAACCTTCCCTATGTCCCTATTGTTAAATAACTCTCCACAAATATTTGGTTATGAAATGCCCCCAATACCAAGCAAGCAACTCGTAAACATATTAGTTCTTATATATGTAGGGTACAAGCATACAATTTTTCTTTAATTACCTTTAGTGTATGAAAAGTCTGTTTTTAAAGAAAAAGTTATTTAATCACAAATTTTCACAAATTAAATGTTGAAATTGATATTTTCTTTTGACCTTGTGATTCTTTTGAGTGGTAAAAGGCTTTTTATGTTATTGTAGAATTTGTAACATGTCAATTGACATCTTGCTAATCTGAGTGAATGGTTTACTCAATACTATCATCATGCACTAGACAAAATGCAATGTTAGATGTTTTACATTTTTTCTCATCTATGTAAAAATATTTCTTAAAAATTAGGTGAAGTAGGAGCATCGCAAGTGATATGGTTATCTTGCACAAATATTGGAATTTTAGCTAAGTATGAATGCATCCAAGGGTAAAGATGATAAAGACAGAACAAGAGGAGCGTAGAACAACAATTTGGGACTGCACGGAAGTTCACAAAATGTTGATTGTGTAGTGCATGTAGGATTGCGTAATGAAAGGTGTGCAATGGTGCACAAGGTTTTTACTAGTGAACTAAGTGTAAGATGGGCACAAAGGTTTTGGCAACGTCATTAGGAATACTAAGTGTAGTGATTGCATAATGGAACAAAGTTATTGTGTTGATCATTTGGGTCAATCTACAAGTCTAGAGCACAACTAAGCCATGCAACTAAAGAAATTTGCAAGGGGAACATGTCAAAGAAAAAAAAAAAGGATAAAGAGGATCAACTACCAAGGACACATGTCAATAGAAAAAGTAAGCCACTACATGGGTGTGTCGACAATAAAAATTGATAGATCTCATTCAAAGATTTTAATGGTTAATTGTCCTCAACCACCACGTTTGACATGATGTAAGATATTAAACATTTAGACAATGTGGTATTTTAGAGCAATAAATTAACCAATTTTGAAATGTGTGGAGTGATAAAATGAGGAATTATCTAGAAATATCCAATCCCTCCATTTCAATGCTTAAAAGAAAATGTAAAGATTGTTCAAGTATTTGGAAGGAACTAGGATAAAATAGAGAAAGTTGGTAAATAGTCCTAAGTAGCACACACCGCCATTATAATAGCTTTATAAGCTTATTATAATCTTTGTAATGACCCTATAAGAGTGAGTGATTTATGGAAGATACCACTAAGGCTTCAAATTAATAGAAAGTATATTGTTGTGAGTGTCCCACTATGTATTATTATTTTTCATAATTGTTTACCCAACCCCATCACCATTAGTTTGGTATCAAAGCAAGGAAACATCTTTGGGAGATAAGATAAGATATTTTCGTAGAAATTAAAAGATTGGTAGAGCATAAACGTGATGCACTAGTTGAAATTTGAAAATGACTCCACAACAAGCTAGTTTAGGTACTTCGCAATGAACACTTTGAAAATCAATGACTAGGAAAAACAATACTTTGATTTTGTAAAAATCAATGACCGTATAGAGTAAAGGTTTTGTAAACCAAGTTAAAAGATCTTGTATCCTTCTCATGGAAGAAGAATCAAAATAAATTCCAAAGAAGAGTAAAAGATAAGATTGTATGGTAGGATAGAGTAGTGGCCAAAATGAGAAGAACGAATTTGTCAACAGTTACAGATGATCTTTTTAGGAGGTTGCAAAATATTAGAAAAAAGGAGATGATAGTCAAGGATTAAACGCATGAGTTCTATCAAATCACAATTGGATCTCGGGCAAGTGGAAGTTGACCAAGAAAAGGTTACAAGATATGTCAATGGCTTGGGATTTGGTATCTAGAAAGAGTTAATTCTTATGTGCATTTAGATGTATCTACACCCCAATTAGATTTAATAGGAAACCTAATTTCTTTTAGTGAAATTAGTACACTAAAGGATGTAAGGTTTGGAAACCTGTGATTATTCTGATTAATTAACTTCCTACATTAATTATCAAAATCAAAATAATGTTTTTATACTTATAACTGATGTGAAAATAAGATATAAACTTGAAAAGACAAAAAATGAGTGCATGTAGCCAATTACAAATGATTTTGGGAAGTTCTAAGAGGATTTCACTTCTAGAACAAGGAGATATAAGAATGATGATGCTTTTTCCTATAATCGTGACTTCAAACTACCACAGTACATAATAAAATAGTTCTTCCAAGGTCATATAGTACATACTAGTTCTTTTTGTATGGTGTTGGACCTACTCAAATTTAGGTATTATAAATTTCTTGGTTGGTCACATATCTAGAACTATTTTTCAATATCAAACCCTAATTTTGGTCATCCTACAAAGATCTTTGAATATTATGATCATAATCTCAAACCCTAGTCCTGGATGGGAAGTATTACAAAATAAAAATTAGTTGGGTTGTGATAACCATTGTATACCATAGATAGTGGCAATACTCTAGGAAACCTCAAATCACATGTTGTTTCCCACCTAACATATGATATTTGAATGAATGTAACTACATTTGACAACCACCCTTGACAAATTCTTAAATTGAGTTCTCTTTCTAATATACTTGCGGAGATGATTTTGAGTGCTTGTGGATGATGGGGACTAATATTTTAACCAAGTAAAAAGCTTCAAAGTTGTAGAGATTTTTTCCTAATTATTTTAGATCTATTTATGCAAGATTCGGAGAGCCTTGGGTGCCTTTTGCAAGTGTTGGAAGTGAGTGTCTCAATGAAGTGCCATAGGATATCTAGATTATCAAACGATGTAGTGTTTAGTTTCTTATATAGGGATTTGTAGATGATGTTAGAGTAGGTTGTTTACCTTAGCTCATGTTCACCTAGGTACTTTATTTATCTTCTATTTTATTTATCCTCACTAACTTATGTGTGGATATCTATTTTATCTTATTTAGATATTAGGAGAATATTATCTAGTTGTTAGGTATAGTTCCTTCCTTGATCTAAGGTCTTTTCTATTTCTTTGTTTTCTAGTTAGTTCCTTTATTTATGACTTGATCTATGGCCTTGACTAGTTCTTAGATTGATCTTCCTTTTCTATATAAGCAAGGCATCTTCCTTTCATATGAGATATAATATATGATATTGTTGTTGTTTGTTTGTTTGCAAAGCTTTTTGTAAATTTATTATGTCAAATTTCTTTCAACTTATGAAATGTTATGATCTATTAGCATATGAGATCTTTGTAGTTTGGAACAGTATTTTCATTATTCCTTTTATGGTATCAAAGTGGTAGATGTTGTAGACATCCATCTGTAAGTTTTATTTTGAAAATAAAGGTTTTTTATATTTATATATTCATAATTTCTTAGTATTCTATTACTACATGGTTTTTAAATAAAAACGAAGGGCTCCATTGGATCCAAAGGTTTCAAAACCCTAAAAACAATTGTAAACTTGGCCATAGATGGAGATAAAAAAAATTATTTTCTTGGTTTTACAGAGGTGGGAACAAGTACAAATAGACATACAAATCCACTTGGAAATCTGCACTAGCGGGGTAAAAAGTACAAAAAAATTATTTCTAGGTTTTTCATGGCTTTTCACATTTGGTGTTGAGTTTTCCTTTTGTTTTGCAGAGTTCCTGTGTGGCAAGGATCTAGGGATTTATGGTTCGAGTGACTTTGCTTTTTTGGATGTAATGGGTTTTTTATTTTGGGCACGGGAAGTCATTTTCACCACATATTAGAAATGGTATGGTCATATGAGGGCTTAAAGGTTGGGATTCCTACTATTGGGTGTTTAAGTGTAGCCCCTTTCATTTTTTTGGTGAGTGAAACTGAAAAACATTTATTTTTATAGTGCAAACTAAATAAATATTAGAGCGCAAAATTAATAAGATTGTATCTTTTGATCGGTAACTTGGATTTGAGTGTCTTTTTTTAAAGTGCTTAGTTTTCCATGTTTTTTCCATAAGAACTATTTATTTTGAGAAACACACTAATTTTATAAAGTGTTATTTCTAAAACATACTCAATTATAAAGTTTCAAATCTAGGGGCCTTGTTTCATTCTTTAATTCTTCCATTCTTTTTGGTGATTTTGAGAATGGATCATTTATCTTCTTCTACATTAGATCAATTTTATCCATTAAAAACACATAATTACCACACATGGAAACCAAGAATGGAAAAAATCATTAAACACAAAGGATTATGGGATTAACCTCTGTAAAACAACCAATGATCATTAGATAATATGAGAAATTTCAGTACCAATGCAAACTTGATGAGTGTATGGGTTTAATAGGAACTTATGTAAGTAATAATGTTTTGATTCATTCGGAAAAATGTGACTCTCTTTTAAAAATATGGGAGAAATTGGAGGAATTATTTGGTAAGGTGGATCACATGAGAGCCATGCAAATTGAAATTGAGATCACTTCTCTTAGCCCTAAATATTTTCCATCAATTATAGACTATCTTAATAAGTTTAAGTATTTGTTGAAAAAATTTAAGGAAGTGGAAGAGATAAGCAAGATGAGGAGTGTGTTTACCTAATTTTATTCAAGTTGAGAGGTCCATTCCAAATATTTTTGTCTATGTTTTCAATAGCATGGATGCATTAGGTGACACATTCTAATGCCTACCTTAGAAATATTTTTGAAATACTTACTAGGAAAAATCTAAATTGTCTAACCTTGAGTCTTCCACCTCTTAGAAGGAAATAATAGTGCATCTAATCCTAAGGAAAGATAAAACCAAAAGGTAAATCCAAGTTGACCCATTCTCCATCTCAAATTTCTCCTAAACTCAAAGAAAGCAACTCTAAACCCAAGGAGATTTATAAATCCAAGAATAAGTCCAGCTTTTCATGTTCTTTTTTATGGGGTACTAGACATGTAGAAACTATGTGTTAGAAACAAATGTAAGCCTTAGAGGATGCAATAAAAACACAATATCTCTATCTCCACTCCACTCAACATCCTTCCAATGAGCATGGAAAATCACTTAATGTTGTTGGAGATCTCGATCAACAATTACAGAGATAGTTGGGTTCTAGATTATGGTGCTTATCATCACATGACTTCTTCTAAGGAGTATTTTTGTATCTATAATTTTGAGTTCTTCTTCAAAAACTTGAGGTTGGATATTGTTCCTTTCCTTTTGTTAAGGGAAAAGGTGACATACACCTTGATGGTGGAAGAATTCATGATGTACTATATGTTCCTAACATCACTACAAATTTACTTTTTGAATCAAATATGTCATTCTAGTCATGGAAAATAGTGAATTTTACACCACACCTGAGTAAAAAGTACGAACCTTGTTGGAGCCTTATTCACTTGTTGCTCATGGTATTTTCATCATAGTTCCGTACTATATCACTTTGAGGGTTTTGAAGACACTTCCTCAATAGGGACAAGATTGGTTTCTCATGCAAATTTAGAGAGTAATCTTTGGCATGAATGATGTGGACATCTCAATTACAGATATTTGAAAAAGTTTAGAAATCATTGTATCTTTGATGGTATTCTAAGAGTTTCTTATCATGAGGGAGTTTTCCCATGCTATGCATTAGGGAAGAAACACCAAGATCCATTTCCTAAAGGTATGTTCAAGAGAGCTTCTTCACAAATTGAGCTTGTGCATAGTGACTTGAATTTTTTTCCTACCCCTCTTTCCATAGAGCTAAGTATGAGCTTACATTTATTGATAATTTCTCAAGGGGTTTTTGTGTTTATTTTATCAAGTAAAAAATTGATTTTTTTTCGCACTTCAAAGTCTTTGAGGCTTTGGTTGAGAAATAATATTCTAGTTACATAAATAACATTCACACTAAAAAAGGGGAGAGTACTTCAACAAAGATTTTTCTTATTTTTTCATAACTCATGGCATTATTCACCAACATTGTGTTCCTCACACTCCACAACAAAATGGAAGAACATAACTTTGAAGGAAATGTGTAACTTCATGATTAATTCTATAGATTTACCTCCTATTACTCGGAAAAAGTAGTTAATTGTGATAACTACATTCAAAATCACACACCACACAAATCCCTTGAGCGTAAAAAACTATAGAGGAGATTTGGTCCTAAACTAAGCCCGATGTTTCTTTTTATTAGTCTTTAGCATCCATACTAGGCCTTTTTTCCAAAGAAGACTAGGGAAGCCTTGGATAAGAAGAGAAAACCCTTGATCTTTGTAGGGTATTGTGAGGACATGAGATCTTATGGAATTTTTTATCTTAATACTCATGAGGTTATTTTTTGAGCATGTGTTAAATTTGATGAGTTCTTATCTCCTCGTGATTATTCATATTGTTCCATGTCTACTTATTTTTTCTCTCCTCTTGAAGATCCCTTCTTTGAGGAGGTAACTGAGGAGGTTATGAATGTTGACAAGTATCTTATTTTGGTTGATGTTTTCACTATGCCTAAGTGAGATCATACTAAAGTTTCAAAGGAAACACTTTTCATACATCTTCCACCCACTAAACATCACCATGTGCATTCAATGGGTTTTAAACATTTGTGTCAGAATTTTTGAAGATCCACAATATTTTCATAGGCTCACGAGATACAGGAGTGGGATGATGTGAGGGTAGATGAGTATTCTTATTTGATGAAGAATAATACTTGGGATTTTGTCTCTCTTCTTAAAGGAAGAAATATGGTCGAGTGTCAATGAGTATATTGAGCCAAATATGTAGATGATGGGTCCATTAACATTTATAAGGCCCATATTATTGCAAAGGGTTTATCACAAGCTAAAGATATTGACACTTTGAGACTCTTGCACCCTTTTCCAAGATGGATTCGGTATGCCTCATATTAGCTATTATCGCATCACAAGGATGGCCCATATATACCGGATGGGCATGAAGAGTGCCATCTTATGTGGAGATTTAATGGAGGAAATATACATAGAGCAACATGTTATATTTTTTCACAACTCTTCTCTTCTTTGGATACGCTAAAGGTATTTCTACGATCTCAAACAAGCCCCTTTGGTTTAGTATGAGAAGATGTATTATTTTCTTCTATCTACTAGTTTTGTTCATTGCCACTCCAATCCTATAGTATATCTCCTACATTTTGTTGAGGATATTGTGATACTTGTATTGTATGTTGATGATCTACTATTTACTTGGAAGCTCTTCTTCCCAAATTCAAACTATTCAATGGGATCTTTCCACATATTTTGACATTATGTATCTTAGGTTATTGTATTATGTCCTTGGTTTGTATATTTCTCGGACATATTTAGGAATTCATTTGAGTTAGCAAAAGAACACCCATGATCTTCTTAAATGTTTTGATATGGATGATTGCAAGCCAAGTCCATCTCCTTTTCATTTTGGGGTTACTCTTACTTCCACCTACACTACTCCTCTTTGTGATCCTACCTTGTATAGGTAGTTAGTTAGAAGTCCGATGTACTTGACTAATACTTTCTCGAGATATTTCCTTTGTAGTAGGGCTTGTATCTCATTTTCACATTCTCCTCTCAACAACCATTGGTAGGTTGCTAAAAGGATTTTGTGATATATGTAGGGCACTTTGCACACTTATAACTATATTGTATCATAGTTTCTACTTAGTTGGTTGGATATACTTATTCTTATTGGGCTAGTTTTATTGATGAAAAATGATCCACATATAACTATCTTTTTTGTCTCCGTTCTTCTCCAGTTTCTTGGGTGTGTAAGAGGTAACAAGCTATTGCACTTTCATCTTAAAAAGTAGTGTACATGTTGATTAGAGAACACTTGACATAACTCACACAAGGAGTCCACGCGGGTAAATAGGCCAGGTTTAGGGCTCGAATGGATAGGAAGAACCCGCGCGCATGGAGGGCAAGTTCAACATTCAAGACTTAGCTGATTTTGAGCATGAAGACCTATTTTTAGAAGATGGCATGTGGAACACACCAACGATGCAGAGACGTGTGCACCACGCATTGTCTATCTTTAGAGGATCGGATCGAAGTGTTTTGCATGGAGATGAGCTAAGAATAGGATTGTCACTTCAATTAACTGTAAGAAGTCTATAGATAACACACTTACATGTGTGGCTATGCCTGTAAATGGCGTGTGGCTATTAATAGCATGCGGCCTATTTTTGGAATAGATAAGTGGTGAAGGGAAATTCCCCACCCTATATATATGATGTGAATCACATGGTAGTAGATATAGAGGTATACAGAGAGAGATATATAGGAATATGTAGAGCATAAGAGGTAATAATTTGATTAGTATAACATATCCATGCACACATCGGTATAGAATATCATTATCGTAAGGAGCTTATGTGTTTATTAATAGATGGGAGTTATTGGTTGAATCTAAGTGTCATTCCTATGTGTAATTGAGTAATGCATGTTCTTGTTTCAATCATGATTATTGTTTAAGTTTGTTCTTTCATAGATATGAATATGGCATGCATTGTAGAATGATGGATTAGTTATGGATCTATATGTTTCTTCCTTCATCATGCTAACATCCTACTAAAACCTAAAGAGGGACTGGTACCTTTGTGTGCTTTAGGTGAGCACTTAGTCTAGGATGAGTGATGTGCCAGTGCATCTAGGGTGTTATCTAGTAAATTCTAGGCTACATCATTGGTTCCTTTGCAGGACCTCTTTTCCAGTTGTTTTTAGGATGGTTCATGATGAAGATGTACCAGGTTAACTCTAGCAAGTATTGAGGAGTGGATACACATGATCTGGAGGAAGAATATGCATGGTGGTTCAGTAGTGGATCTAAGTTTAATGCACACACTTGGGTAGAACAGAATTTGTATGATAGCTTATATGAGATATTTTTGCCATCTTTCCAGTAGAATTATATGAGTGGCTGATTGCGTATGCATCTAAGCGGAATTGGAGGTATCGCGCACTTGTCTGGACATAGGAAGAATTTCAGGCCCTTTATGATGCTTGATTTGATCTAGACTCACGTTGTGGATACATGGTTTCGTGGTGTTCTAAACAGTTATATTCTAGAATATTCAATTTCAACGTATTCTTGCCCTGGAGGTAGCTGAATTCTAGTTTTTGTGGTATCCAGAGGAGCATATTTGTAAGGTATTCCACTAGCGATCAAGATCTTGATGGTAACTTTGAACCTAGAGAGTAAACCGATGGCTAACTAAACCTCACCTCACATGAGGGCAGGAATAGGTTTGGTGAAAGATGGAATACCTAGTGGTAGAAAGGAAGAGAGAGGAAAGGTGGCTTAAGTATAATGAGGCACACGAGAGGGAGATAGAGAAGCAATGTTGTTGCAGAAAGTATGGCGTTGAGGAGAGAGATGGCTCGTGAAGGATTTGAAGCTCACGTAGAAGACGTGGAGCCAGAGCATCAGGAACTCCCCCATCTTGGAAAGCATGACATAGAGATCCCCCTTGGCTTCACACGAAGTGTGCCAACAAAGACTACCTGGGCCACGGGTGTGCATCTTAATCCACCTAGGTGACCTAGCCCTTGCGCTTGGTTTTCCAGTATCTAGTACGACAAGTAACCAACAAGCTAACTTGGGAAGTAGGAGAGCAGGAGTAAGTCGGGAGTAAGTACATCAATGGTAGGACAGATGACTTCAATGTTATTTGGAGGAACATTTTTAGGTGCATCATCCACACAGAACGTGAGTGTGTAGAATGTTGGATTCACCTCTGGAAGTGGAACTACCTCACAGACTATAGGGGTTTAGTATAGTACTATTTTGTCGAGCATAGGGGAGTACATCTACAGGTCCTATTCCAGCTATAGGTGGAGGATCAGGAGGTATAGGTGGTTCTAGTTTTGGTGGATCTGGTGGTTCGGAGGCAGAGGAAACACAGGAGGTTCTAGATCAGGTGGTCAAGGCCCACAACAACCACAAAATATCTATATGGAGATGTCTCTTCATCTTCTGAGTATAGAGGCATAGAGGATGTTGTTGAGCATGTACACATGTGTGAAATATTGTGGCGTGTGAAAGGGATCATGACTTCTGAGCACAAGGAAATTCAATTTGCTACTACATTACAAGGACGTGCACACAATTGGTATAGGAAGTTTGACCCTGATCAAACTTGCATGGATTATGCAATGCATTGAAGGATGCTTTCTTAAAGAGTTCCATATCCTTGAGTTTGAGCAGAAGAGTATAAGTGCGCTCAAGGATATTAAGAAAAGCACTGCGAGAGAGTGTACATGAATATGATGCCCATTTTAAGACACTTTATCTAAGCTATCTTATGATATTCACATCAGCCATCATGCACAATGGTTTGTTAGAGGATTGATTACACCATTCAAAAGAGAACTGTCACATAAGACATACACTGATCCATGAAAGAACTAGAAGAAGCTTTGCATGCGAGGCGATTGGAATCATTGACACTTGGCGTTAGTCCATTCTTAGAGGCACATATTACAGCTATGGACAAAATAGTTAGAGAAGCTATCAGCGAATTCAGCCCATGAAACACACTCAGGGATTTAGTGTACAGATTGTGAGGTGGAAGGTCACACCAAGGATAGTTTCCCTCACATATCTATATGTTCATTGTTGTTAGACTGTGAAATCTGTCATTTGAATCATGATGCTAGTCACTATCCTTTATTACAACGCGCGATAAGGAAGAATGTATCCTGCTTTTGCAAGATTTGCATGTCCACGACCCATGATACTAGAGGATTGTCGATTGATTGGTCAGATCCATGATGCTATAGACATTGGGGTATGACAGACAAGTGTAATAGATAATTCTAAGGGTAAGAATGAGCACCAGGATTGGGATCATAATCAAACACGCTATGACAAGAATGAGGGGCATTTTGAAGGAGGTCATGGAAGGGGACGTGGATATCATGGTGGATATGGAGGATGAGGCCATGGTGGAGGAAGAGGTGAGTTCCCTTGTGGAACATGTTATACATGTGGATCTCTTGACCACTATAGGCGCTAATGTCCTCAGAATATTGCATGTTCTTTCTGTGGAAAGAACCATAGTTATGAAGAGTTCCCAGACTTATATGAGCATTTGAGTAAGCAACATAAGAAAAAAAAAAAAGGCGTGGGATGGTTAGAATCCAATTCATGGTCGAAGAGGTGGATGCCCAAGATAGCACCAAAACTTGAGGCATTAACAATGAAGATTACTACATGAGCTGAAGCGGCACGCACAAGAGAGAATTGCACTAGAAGCCTACGATCACCAAGGAGGAGGTTTTGCATGCAAGGTACCTAGATCCTACTCATCAGAAGGAAGTTTACCAGGATACCATGGAAGTGCTAAGGAATCTTTAGGGTGAGATACAATACTTAAAGGAGTAGAAGAAAGCATCAGAGACAGTCCAAACTGATATCGATGATCTGAGAGAAGTGTGTAAAATGTTGCACCAGGAGAACATCATTCCACTATTAGGAAATTGGTTAAAAGGGAACACTTTGTGCGTAAGTATTGAGACCGGATGGTAGATCCTGCATGCAAATATTCCCCTAATAGCATTGAATATGACAAGGAAATTACTCTGAATGTTGTTGTAGATGGATGGCTATTGAGTAATATTTTGATTGATACATGTGCGGAAGTAAATGTGCTTACCTTAGATGCATGGGTACAAATGGGGAGGCCTCCATTGCAGCCATCATCTAATGTGTTGTTTATGGAAAATAGGACTAAGGCCACTCCCATAGGAGTTTTGAAGGATGCATCTATAACCATACAAGGGGCCAAATTCACTGGGGATTTTGAGGTATTAGCACTTGCAGAAGCAAACAATTTTCCAGCCTTGCTTGGATGCCCTTGGTGTTATGTGAATAATGCTTGACTTGAGATTTAATAAGGGGTATATCAGCTTTGAGAACAAGGAGGAAAGATTGTGATACCTTTGATAGATGGGAAGTCTACACCGTATGTTGAGCCTCTAAGTGAGGAGGACTTAAACAAAATCTATGTACACGCTATTTAGGACCTAGAGGTCAATGAGCCATCAAAGGAAGGCATCCTATAGTGGGAGGATTCTCATTCTATTAGTGATACTATGAGTATTTCTTGTGACAATTGGGCTCATGGTACATATGAACTAGTAGGGTGTGAGGTAAAAAGTGTGGTTGTGTGCAAGAATGGACTTCATTTTGTTCGATGGATAGGTAGGTGCAATACCTTGGTATACATGAGAAGAAGATCTTCCTATATTTTTGAAAGCCATGGAGGCACAATGGATAGACCAGATTAAGAGAAGAGATATGTTAGTATATACCTTACGTGGGACAACAACGCGCTGGTGGGTAGTTCATAGAGATAATCTTATGGAGTGGAAGGAGATCAGGATCACCTTATCTACTAGGTTTGTAAGAAGCAATGCACCTACGCAGATTTGCACTTATAATGGTGATCAACCTATTCAACACCACATTCAGTAGTGTGAGAGACTCTAGATAACGGGACAGAAGCATTACCACCTTCACTAGGTGCATAAATTTTACTCCACTCTACAAGTGTGCACACACGCTAGTATGTATATGCAGAACTACATCGAGAGATTAGAAAATTGGCAAAAATTTGACTGCAGGAATGCTCCAGGACCTTTGACTACTTCTCTTCGACTAAACCTCCAATAGAAGAGAGGCATTAAAATTTGTTAAGCGCTTAACCATATGGAGATAGTGCAAAGGAGAAGGGAACTCATACAGGAATTATTTGGTGAGATAGAATCAGGCATGTGTTTTGAAGAAGAAGAAGGAGAAGACTCCATATTGCTTGAACATGCTTTCCTTGAGAAAGAAAAAGGAAATATGGTGTACATCGTGGATGATGAGGAAGTTGAAAACCTGGATATTGACCATTCACAGGGGGCATGCAGGTCTTGGATAGTGCAGATAAGGATACGTGTGCATACCATGAACCAATGAAGACAAAGAAGGTCAATATAGGATCAGAGGCTGAGCCTAAGGAGGTCATAATTGGAGACTATTGGTCAGACTCGAAGGTGGAAAATATCATTGAGTTACTCAGGGATTATCAGGACTTATTCCCATGAGGGTATCATGAACTTAAAGGTGTGCATGAATCACTTGGGGAAATGAAGATAAAACTTAAGGAAGGTGTGCATCCAGTGAGAAAGAGACCTTACAGAATGAATCCTAATTTGCGAAAAGGTAAAAGAAGAAATTGATAAAATGTTGAAATCTAGAATCATTCGACCTTTGGATGAGTCAGAATGGGTTAGTCCAATGGTGATCAGTATCAAGAAGGATGGTAGAATTCGAATATGTGTGGACTACAGGAGCTAAATGTTGCATGTGTAATAGACCCATTCCCTATGCCATTTACTAAGGAAATACTATAAGGAGTTACAGGGGATGAAATATATTCATTCACATATGGGTTTTCCGGTATCATCAGGTTAGGATTGCTCAGGAGGATCAAGAAAAGACAAATTTTACTATTGAATGGGGTAGTTTTTCCTATATTGTGATGCCTTTTGGATTGAAAAATGTGCCTGTTGTATTCTCATGGATAGTTGTTCAGGCATTCAAATATTTTATTCATAACTTCTTACAGGTCTACCTCAATGATTGGACAATATATGGGCTTGTTAAGATCATCTTGACGATATTCGCTTGAATGTTTGAACGGTGCGAGATAATTGAGTATATCTTTTGAACATCAAGAAGTGCATATTTGCTACACCTTTGGAATATTGTTGGGACACATAATCTACAAGGAGGGATTACTTGTTGATCCAACTAAGGTTGTAGTCATTCTAGGCCTGGAAGCACTTACCAAAGTGAGCGAGGTGCATAGATTTTTAGGGATATGCATAAAGAAAATTCATAAAGGGATATGCAAAAATTTCCACACCTTTGGAGGAGTTACTAAACATAAAGGTACATTCTATTGGGGAGAATCGCAGCAGCGTGCGTTTGAAACATTGAAAGAGAAACTTACTACCGCACCTATCCTACGTTTTCCTTCATGGGATAAACCATTTCATGTACACGTGGATTCCTCTGGAATGGAAATTGGTGCAATATTAGCTCAACCTAGAGAAGGTATTGTCAATCATCCTATTTGTTTTGCTAGTAGGAAGCTGACTCCTGTTGAAACAAAATTATACAACTACAAAGCGTGAAGCCTTGTCAATGATCTATGCATTACACAAGTTTTGATAGTATTTGCTAGCTACACCATTTGTATTCTATACGAGATCACATGGCATTGAAGTATTTGGTGAACAAACCCATCTTACAAGGGTGCATATGCAGATGGGTACTCTTATTTCAAGAGTTTGACTTCACAGTTGTGGTGAAGCTAGGGAAAAGTAACTTTGGACCAGACCACTTGTCTAGAATTAACTTAGGAGAGGAAGCACATACAATTGAAGAAACCATGCTAGATGCCCAGTTATATAGGTTACAGTGCATGCCATCAGAATTAGAAGACATTGATGTCTTTCTATGGACTAGTGTGGCACCAGAAGGAATGAAGGCATTAGAAAAGAAACAACTTGTTATACGCACGTGACCATTTATGTTAATCAGTGGTGACCTCTACATGTTAGGTAGAGATGAAGTATTATGCCGTTGTGTATTAGATCATGAACGCAAGGATATTATGGAAGAATATCATGGTGTTATTGTAGGAGGCCATTATTGAGGTGACGTAATGTAATGATATTACTTGTATAAATCGTGGGAACATATACAAAGACTAGAATAATATGAGAGAACACCAAAATATAGATAAATGATGACAAATGCTCATATAATAGCTTTTCCACTTGAGGGTGCAACCTCAATACCACTTCAAGGGGTAACCTCCAAACCATACAATTTCACTCCCATACTCAATATGATGATCAACTACAACCTTATTACTTGCCTATATACCATTCTAACCTATGGCCAATACTAGGCCGACCTCCTAAGTATAATAAATCATAAATGAATGATATAATAAGATAAGGGATGTGTTCCACATGTTGGTATCTCCATCAATACATATACATCAAAAATTATATCCCATGTGAACCCATACATATAACTAAGGGGATGTGTGCCACATGTCAGGTATCTCCATCAACCCATATACATTATAATATTATATCCTAAGGTACGTAATAAAGCATTTTTTCTCCCTATTTGACATGTTTCATCCCCAAAACATAAGAAGAAGCCATATAATGAGTGTGCTTTAAATTATTGCACACTTGTCGCCAAGCTCGATCATCCAACCACCCATATGAAATCCTATCTTATGTGAAATCATCAACATCTTCTTCTTATTCTTCTTCGATGTTGCTTCTACTTCTGATTCTTCTTCTTCTACTACTTCTTCTTTTTTTTTCTTCTTCTTCTTCTTCTTCTTCTTCTTTTCTTCTTCTTCTTAGATTCTTCTTGCTTTGTCTTCTTCTTCTTTTGTTGCCCATCTGTCCATGAAAACTTGTTCCAGTTCTTGCAAAGACCAATTAGAATTTTCCTTTTCTAACTTAGAAAAGAAAATCTGTGCAGGGCCACTAATCCACAACTTGAATAACCAAATATCTAATGGTTTAGAGAATTTATCCCTAAATTTGTTTCACCATTCTCTAGCATTCAATCTTGTCATCTCCAAAAAAAATTCTACCATCCCCATGATCCACAAAACTAGGGTTTTAGGAATTATGAAAATGTTTCGGTAGATGGATAAAAACACAAAGAACAAACCCTAACTGAAATTTCAAGAGCTTTCCGAAAATATAAATTTTGCTAAAAAATACCACAATTTGCTTCCTGAAAAGTGAATTTATGAAAAAACCTAAAACACCAATAACATCCGCAAAACAGATCCAATGGAGCTGAATTTTTTAGATATTTTGACTTAGAGTGTTTTAAAATTATGATGCAAAAATTGGGAAAAAATTAGATACTCTCTTCAAGATATACTTGAAACAAAAAATTAGGGTTTTTGCCCTAATTTTGGCCTGAAATCAAGCTCACGATACCAAATGTAATGAACCATTACACCAAAACCTCGAGGCGTTAGTGAAATATACACATGAGGATCATAACATCCCACCATGCTTCCACTCAGTAGCGTTGTGAACCTGGCTAGATTTGTGCCCGTATAGCAGACATTAAAATTGTTTTATTATACAAGCCCCTTTGAAGAACCGTAATGCCGACGTAGCTACCCGTGTCGGGACTCGAACCTAGGTGGTTTCTATAATACCATTTGTAAGGAAATTACTTGTATAAATCAGAACATATACATGGAATAATATGAGAGAACACCAAAATATAGATAAATGATGACAATATGCTCATATAATAGCTTTGCCACTTCAGGGGGCAACCTACAATACCACTTCGAGGGTAACCTCCAAACCATACAATAACACTCCAATACTCAATATGATGATCAACTACAACCTTCTAACCCCTATATATACCATTCTAACCTATGGCCAATCAAAATTAGAAGCCGACCTTTCTAAGCATAATAAATCATAAATGAATGATATAATAAGATAAGGGGATGTGTGCCACATGTGGCATCTCCATCAATACATATACATTATAAAATTATATCCCATATGAACCCATACATATAACTAAGGGGATGTGTGACAACATGTCATCTCCATCAACCCATATACATTATAATATTATATCCCAAGATACATATATGTAACTTCCTAGAATATCCTACTTACTTTATTATGATGGGAGACATTGTATAAAGACTGTAAAGAATATTGTAAGGTGTGTGACCATTTTCAGTACCTAGGAAAACTAAGATAAAGAGATGAGATGCCTTTGAGACCAATTACTAGTGCTGAACCATTTGAGAAATGGGCCATCAACTTTGTAGGACCTATTTCACCAGCCGTGCGTAGGACTAGATCGCACTATATCATTACTTGCACAGATTATCTCACACGATGGGCAAGCAAGACACTACGAAGGAGTTCTCACAACAATTACAGCAGCTAGGTTTCTATGGGAGAATGTTCTTACAAGGTATGGATGTCTTTAAGTTTGACAAGTGATAGGGGTACACACTTTTAAATGAAACAATCAGGATCCTATTAGATGAGTTTATGGTTACTCACCATAAGACTACACCCTTATCACCCTCAGGAAAATGGAACTACTGAGGCTTTTAACAAGATTTTGAGCCAAACATTGACAAAAATTTGTGATGTTGGAAGAAAGGATTGGGATGATAAAGTGTCAACTGTTCTTTGGGCATATAGAACAACTTATAAGAGATTGAACAAAGCCACACCATTTTAGTTGGTGTTTGGCGCAGAAGCCATTCTCCCTATAGAATTTATGTTACCTTCTTTACGCATTACGCACGTTGGAGGTCTAGATGATGAGTAGGATTTAGAAGAGCATATTGAGAAGATGATTCAACTGGATGAGTGACGAGCCATAGCATGATGGAGTCAAAAGTAGGAAAAGGCTAGGTAAAAATCATGGCATGACAGAAACATAAGGGATAAGAAGTTTGAGATTGGACAAATGGTACTTCTTTATGACTCTAAGTTCTTGCACCATCCAGGAAGCTCAAAGTACATTAGTTGGGGCCATATGTCATCACTTACATACTTGAATTAGGTGCTTTCCAGTTAGAAGCACTTGATGGAACATAGCTACCTAGTTACTTTAATGGGAGTAGGCTGAAGCCCTACTATAAATAAGTCTTCTTGGTGTTTGTAATAAGGTAGTATTGCCATTTAGATTAGGTTTTCAATTCCATATTTCCTTAATGTATTTCCTTTATTGTCATTACACTTTGTCAATTTAGTTGTTGTTCTTGTGTAATAAGCGTGCTTGCGCATGAAGCTAATTACTATGTGAAGAATGTTTATGCACAGAGGATTGCACATCCTTTTAGTGTGGGGTGGTTGTATATCTAGGTACAAGACTGTGGGAATTGAAAGGTGAAAGGAATAAGCTACTACGGGTGTGCTTTAAGTCAAAAGAAGATTGCTTCTCAAAAGTGACCAAGGATGGAGATGAATGAAAGGACAATATAACATGAGGTAAGTAGAGGCCATGATAACTACCAGAGAAAGGTACAATGACAAGGTACTCAGGTGCAAGGGCACACACTTGAAGAGAAGTTTGTGACTAGAGGGTAGGAAGGCATGCTAGAAGGTTATAGCTAGGGCGTGAAGATGTACCACACGGAATGAACAAATTTGGTCAATGAATGAGAGGATATTTGGTAGGTGAAGGAGCAATAAATGCATCAAAATTTGAAAAATTATATAAGGATGGGATGCGAATTCATTTTTACCATTGTGACTAAGAGTATTTGAAAGAAGCCAAGTGTGAAGAGCTGAGTGATCATTTTAAGGTGTGAGAGGTGTGTAACCAGTCGTGATGAAGTGATCTGTGTGCAAAAGAAGCTTGTGTCCCCAATGGTGAAGGGTTTGAGTGAAGCAAGGTGACAGAGAGGAGTTAGGGCATGAAGTTTCCACCTAGGGCACGCTAAATCGAACTAGGGTTTGCTTCACACCTTAAAAATTTGAGCGGAAAGAATCTACAAAGGATTGCAAGGTAGAAATGGCACCCAAGAAAGTAGTTGCAGTAGGAGTGAAGGGAAAGAAGAAGGTGGTAGAAGAAGAAGAAGAAATGGCTCCAAAAAGTAATTTTTCTAAGATGCAATATCCAGAGGGGGTTATCGTCGGCCAGGAGTGGGATTCTCACATAAGGAAAAGAAAAGTGAGTGATTACAATCACCATACCATAGAGAACAAGAAGGATCTTGACGCATTGTTGAACACGAAGATAAATAAATGCATGGCGGAAGATATGTCGGTGTATGACGATGCTAGTGAGAAGATCTTGCAGAGGATAGGAGTTTACCAACTTTATGAGCTCCCTTATTTCGAGAAGTATGAGCCCTTGTACCAGTGGCTCATGAGCAGAGTGCACGAGGATTTTTTCTACTTTGCAGGATGTAGAGTTATAATTTCATCTGCACTCATCTCCATGGTAATGGGGTTGAAAGGCACAGGAGATGATTTGCAAGATGATTTGACAGATAAAACTACAATATTGGAGACCAGAAAGGAGTTGGGATATATAAAGGGTCCATGCGGTATGGACATCGACAAACTAAATAAGTATCCAGTTGTACAAGTGGTCACGCATCTCATTACAAAGCTCAATGAATAGGAAAGGTGGTCATAAGTGAACACCATGTGGTTGCACATTGCCAAAAAGATGTTTGAAGGAGTATTCTACAACATTTCATGGTATATTGCAGAGACAATCATTGAGGAACCGTGCTTCGGGAGGAAAGATTAGCTTTGGAGTTGTTTTGTTATCACTATTTTCATGGAGATCGGAGTACCTGATGGACCAAAGGAGAAGGTATGGGAGTATCCAATGGAACACAAATCACATGTAGAGTGCTTCAAGAAGTATTTATGTGAGGGATCCATACATAGATGAGTGGTTAAGTAACGGGTTGAGAAGTGGTATGATAGGCTCCATGCAGATTTTGAGGAAGAATAGCGCATCCCAAGTAATTACCTTCGATGGTTAAAAAGTAGTTTAGTTTGTTGTATACCAGCATTTTTGCATCATGCGTTTCCCAATGAGAGATGGATTCTAGAGCCCTTGGTGTAAATTTCCTTACACATTCACTGTAAGGTATTTCCAAGCATCTGTTCACATATTCACAAACACACAATGACTAGTATTCAATGCAGATAAGGTAGACTGTGACTACCACATGTTGAGGAAAAAGTATGTGTATCTAGGAAGAAGTGCCTATGTTGAGAGGCTCATTTCAGAGGTATTGAATACTAAGCCAATAAGTCTAGTTGTAGTAGATATAGGGGCAGCATTAGTGTATCTTTATCTAAACCCAAGAGAGAGAACAATAATAATGTGGAGAATTAATTCGCCTCCCACGGCCACCGAAGGGTAAGCACACAATGGAAAACATACCGGTGTAAAGGCCCATAGAAACTATTGAAGTAGAGGATGAAGAAGAGGAGTGTGAAGATAGTGGAGGCTTGGAGTGTAGAAGAAAGCAACCATATGACAAAGAAGAGTCACAATGCGTGACCAATCCACCTTAGGGATAGGATAAAGAGGAAGATATGGAGGTTAAGTAGGGGGAGCATATATTTAAGAAAGTGTTCAGACGCACAAGGACTCAAGGTGGAACCCCACAAATGGTAAGGAAATCACCTCGTCTCTCTCCACACAAGGAGACCACTGAGCCAAAGAGGAGAAGAAAGTTGAAGTTGGATGAAGAAGTGGAGGAATCAGGGGAGAGTGAGCGTGCATCTCCTACCCCACTCAAGCAAGAAGATGAGCCATAGAACGAGGAAGAGCAAAAAGATGAAGAGATGAAGGACGAAGAAGAACAGGAGAAGAAGAAACCTCTGGATCCATGCATGTGACTACTCAAGGTGTAATGGGATAGGCTCCTAACCTTGAAGCTACAATTCCCAAGGGACCTAGATCAAAGAGGATGAGTGGGAACACATGCACCAATCATGGGCTATGTAGAGGACACCAGAAAAATCATCTGCATATGTTTCCAAAGCACCAAGAACAAAAGGAATTATTTGGTAGTATGGGAATTAATGGATGGGGATATGGTGAACCGTTCACACTCGGAAGCAACTATCATGGTCAATGCACACCCACATGGATGAGTCTAACTTTGATATATGCGAAGAGTCATGCGTGTCAAGATGCAATTTAGTAGGCACCCCAAGCTAGACATATGATGGTAAAACATCTTGTCATATCATATGAGTAGATTAGCAATGCATTAGTGAAGGTTTCTACTGAAGTTTCTAGAAGAAACATGGACAAAGTTACATGAATGATAAGAGCGTTGCGTGAGGAGCTAAAGGAAAAGGATATGCATAGATAGCACATAATGTAAGAGAGGGACTTAGGGTAGAAGAAGAATGAATTATTTATCAACATCACGAGAGGAGATTGGAGACAATGTCATAAGAGATAGGCCACACTTGGAGCCCAAGGTACCACAGACATTCCCTCAGTGATACATTATATAGGAAAGTTAGTGGAACTGGTACTTGAATATGAACCTCTGCATATGCAACGCCAAGGACTCTAGAACAAGAGGCAGAGTGAGATAAATCCTCGTGAGGCAAAAGATTGCATCCTATGAAGAGGCTTTTGTTGTAGGCACTATAAGAAGTATTGAAGAATGCGAGACTAGGCTTTGAACATCTGCACATGCTCCGAGAGGCACTTATCAATATAAAGACCCTAGAAGAAAATAATGAGGTCCATAGAGAAATGAAGGATGAAACATTGGGCTGCGCAGAAAGATTGTCAATGGTTAAACAAAAGTGCGAGGCCCTGACAATCAGGCACAAGAGCCACACAAGACTTGGCTAGAAGAGCTTGGGAAGCTCATTGTGTAAAAGATGGATCTTCTAGAAGGAAGAATGACCTCAATGTCCAACATTGTGTTGGTTCTACAAAATGAAAAAGGGAGATTGTGAGGGATGAATTGGAGTCCATTGTTTGTGGACATTCCAAAAAAAGTAAAACAAGCACTTGCTTTGAATGGCGAGACTTGGAGGCTGAAATAAAGGAGTATCTAGAGTTGATATTTCAAATGATATGAGATGAGGCTGCCTCATAAAAGCTTTTTTTAATTCATCTACATTCTTTCATTCTTATTCTTTCCATTCTTCTATTCTTTACTTCAATTTTTGGAGATACCCATTGTCGGGGTGACAATGAGATTAGTGTGGGGTAATGTTGATTAGAGAACACTTGACAAAACTCACACAAGAAATTTTCTTGGGAAAATAGGTCAGGTTTAAGGGCTCAAATAGAAGTTTGGAAGAACCATGCACGAATAGGGCAAGTTCAGCATTCGGGACTTAGCCAATTTTGAGCATGAAGACCTATTTTTAGAAGATGGTGTGCGGAACACACCAACAATGCAGAGACGTGTGCACCACACATTATCTATCTTTAGAGGATCAGATTGAAGCATTTTTCATGGAGATGAGCTAAGAATAGGATTGTCACTTCAATTAACTGTAAGAGGTCTATAGATAGCACACTTTCATTTGTTTTTATTCTTGTAAACAACGCGTGGCTATTAATAGCATGTGGCCTATTTTTGGAATAGATAAGCGGTGAAGGGAAAGTCCCCACCCTATATATATGATGTGAATCACATGGTAGTAGATATAGAGGCATAGAGAGGAGAGCTATATAGGAATATGCGAGCGTAAGAGGTAATTGTTGAGTGCATAATCATAACACCCCCAACTGAGCTCTAAAAGATCTACTTTTCTAAGGCAGGCTCATTTGGTGTGATTGCATAACATTGAAATTTCCCCAAGGTGTGGGACCTTGCAAAAATGGGAAAGCTCTCCAGATTGAAGGCTGGTTCCTTATTCCTCTGTTCAGGTGCATACGTGAGGATTTGTAGAGGATCTATTTCTTATACCTAGTCTAAACTTGCCAAGGGGACAGGGATAAAAGAATACAGAAATAAGAAATAACTAAACTACCAGGTGATGCACCAAAGGAATGATGAACACTTAGTTTACCTTCGACACGAACCAATAAAATTCATACAATAAACAAGCACAGATAGCCAAATCTATAATGAGAGACTAGATAGAAGCAAAAGAAATAAGAAGGATCTAAAATCGATCACAAATGTATTTTATTGCTCTATAGATTGATACAGTTCATTACGAGAATAGTCAAAGGCGGAAGTGTATTACAATTTTAATGGAAGGCCGTGGCCCAAAATCCTTTGCTAGAAGGAGAAGGGAGCCTGCAAAACTAAGAATATCCAACCCTTTACAATGAATCCTGCTCCCGCCTTTATAGATTCAAGCTTGAGAGAAGAAGGAGAAAGAGAAGGAAAACCGGAGTTCTGACCACCACCACTATTAATGCCTCTGATGAAATCTACCCCCAAATCTATCTTTACTGCATCGATCCTTGGTTCGGTGTCTTGGAGGGAGAGGAAACAACAGAAATAGATTGAATCCAATCTAGTTGTTGAGACTGGTGGATCCTGCATTGAAAGCTTGAAGACGTTTTCCTCCATTTCCTTTACCTAACCTCCTCAAAAATAAAGTCTCAGACCTCCATTGCATGGGCGAGGCCGAGATCTTTCCAATGGTGTCAGATTCACAATATTTTGAGCCCTGAGTTGAAAGATATGCCCCTTCGAAGTTTGTATTGAATCCGTACAAGTGGGTGGGAAAACCAGTTTGAAAAATGGGCCCCTCTTTAATATGGGACACGTGGCAGTATTTGGTTGGCTAGGGAGATGCGCTCCAACTTTTTCCTTTATGCCTTTTGAATGAAAGGAAAACTTTCACTTTTTTCCCCGACTCCCGCCTTGGCTTTGACTTGGGTCTAAGTGCTGACTTTTTCCCTGGGCGGAGTTGCAGGCCATTTTGTAACTTTTACTCCCTTTTGAGGTAAAAAGGGTGAAAATCAACTTTTTCCCCGAACTTCCCACTTTCCCCTAGACACATGTCACTTTGGCACTCGCTCGGGAACCTTTTCTCCATTTTACCCTTGAAACAATGCCCTTAAGACACTTGGCAACCTCCGCTAGTCCGCTTATGTGTATTGACTATTCAACTAACCTTGCCCCCCTTTGAGGTACATGTGGAGGCACCACACTTGTTTGCAAACCCAACCCAAAGTTGCCTTTGGAGGAGCATTGAGTTGACACTTGTCGGCCTCCGCTACTCTGTGGACTTTTCAATGGTTCCTCTCATTTTTAGGCTTTGGGCTACATGGCGAGCTCGCACTCATTTGGGTCTCCACCTTTGGACCAACTTTGAGAGAAGCATCGTTAGGACATGTGGTCTCTTCCGCTGCCTCCTCCATACTTAGTTGTTTTTTGGGCCTTTCCTAAACCATTTCGAGCCCGAGGATGTCGAATCTTCATCGTTCTTCTTTCTTCTTGCTTCTGGATCCTTTGTAGCATCTTCCCTACTTGTCCAACCCTGTTATTTGATGGTTCTGCCTGCCTATAACTTGGAGAATGGATTTAAAGCGTAGAGACGGCCTGACAGAGTCACTTCTTTCTATACAGGATCCTTTTCTCTTTCTTCATCTCCGCCACTTCGTTGTTGAATCTTTTTTGCAACCAATTACAGGATTTGAATGTGTTTTCTTAGGTTCCTTCTATGCGTGGTCATGATTCGATCCAATATTCAGCTCGAGGTGAAATATGGATAATAATTTGGTGACTCACGGGGACATCTGCTTGCTAGATGAAGAGATCAGTTGCCTTGTCGTATCTTTTGGGCGTGGAGTCAAGAATAACAGGATGATACTATTTTTTCCTCTCGGTTCACGGCCTTTCCTCTCAAATTTCATAAGAAAATCTCGAAATGAAGATTTCTGAGAGTATAAAAAAAATTTAAAATAAGGCTTCATCTATTTTTCTGAATGAACTACACAAGAGCAACACAACAACACCATGATATGTGCAAAAAAAATCATACATGTTCCAAAATGGAACATGTAGAGCGTGCAAATCACTTAGGAGAAAAGTAATCTACACTACAACAAGACAATGTGCAGAAGCACTTAGAGGAAAGAGAAACTAAGCTAATATGTACAAGGTGAGAGCCTTCCTTCTAATAGCAGTGTTTAAGATAGATTCCATTCACTGGAATCTACAACTCTTCACCCTCCAATGTAGACAATTGGAAAGCATTACTACTTTGCATCTTGTTATCATATAGGGGCCACTCTAGATGGCGTCAAACTTAGAATGTCTCCCTGGTTTTGCTCGATCTGCATCCCATTTCAAAACCAGGTCTCCTTCCTGAAAGGTCCTTGCTCTAGCCTTCTTGTCAAAGCATCTTTTAATTGAGGCCTGATCCTTTTCCATTGTTTGAAGTGCATGCTCTCTGGTTTCTTCTAATTCCATCAACTTTGCATACCTGGCCTCCATTGGTTCAAATTCAGACATCTCCAGCTGTCTCAGGAGTTCCAATGCTAGAAACTCTAGTGATATAGGCAATACTGCCTCCTTCCCATAGACAAGATTGAATGGGGAGCTTCCTGTAGATATTTTGGGTGTTGTCCTATCAGCCCATAAGGCCATTTTGAGCTTTGTGTGCCAGGTCCTCTGATTCTCATCAAGAGTTCTTCTGATGATCTTAGCAGGTTCTTGTTTAGGGACTTAGCCTGGCCATTACCTTGAGGGTAATAGTTTGATGAAGTGCTCAAATAAGTCCCATTCTTGATGGCCCATCCTGTGATCTTGGAACCTATAAATGCTAATGCATTTTCTGATATGATGGTGGTTGGCACTCCAAATCTGGTCACTATCCCTTCATATAAATCCAGGATACTAGACTCATTTGCTTCCTTGAGTGTCACTGCCTCGGTCCATTTGGTGAAATTATCTATCACTGTCAGGATCCATTTGTGACCTTGGCTTAATTTTGGATTGAGGAATCTAATGAAGTCCAATCCCCATTGTATGAAAGGTTGGTCGACTAAGATTGGGTGCAATGGAAGTGTTGCTAGCCTTTCCTTGCCTTTGAAGAATGCACAATTCTTGCACCTTTTGATCCATGTGTAGCAGTCACTAAACACTCTAGGCCAATAATATCCTACTTTCATGATTTTGAGTGTTGTCACTCTTGGAGAAAAATGGCCTCTAGTTGCTTCAACATGAAATTCTTGTAGCACTCTCTCCACCTGATCTGTCCCAATGCATCTTAGCAGAACACCATTGATGTCCCTTTTAAATAATACACCATCAATGAAAACATATGGGATGGCCTGGAGTCTGAAATGCCTTATTTTTCTTTACTCATCCAATGAGGACATAGGCCCATTTGAAGGAAATGCACCATGTCTTGGGTCCAACAAGGAGCAGGTACATCATCTCTCCCTTCTTCTTGATTATTTTGTAGAACAAAAACAACCTCCTTTTCAAGTATGTTTCATCTTACTCCCACTGAGGCTAGTTATTCACATAACCCCTTCCCACGGACCAGCTTGGTGACCTTAATCTCAATGTCATATTCCATGACATGAGTGATCCACCCTACACATTTCTCATTCAGATCCTTGCTGAGGAGGAATTCTTTGACTCCTGACATGGGAGACCAATAGTTGGATTTTGTTGTTTGACACCAAATGCTTAAACTTCTTCAGTCCCCTAATCACCACTAGGACTTGCTTCTCAATGAAGGAATACCTCACCTCATAGTCTTCTAGACTCTAACTGAAGAAAGCAATTGGTTGTTCTGAGCTTTCTTTGTTCTGCAACCAGATTGCAGAGATAGTGTCACTGCCACCAAAGGCATACAATATGAAGACCTTGGAAAAATATGGATTTACAAGAGTTGGGGCCTGCAATATGGCCTCTTTGATAGCTTCAAATCTTTCCTTTCCTTCAGCCATCCATATGAATGCTAAGTTCTTCTTCAAAGATCGAGTATTATTGGCTTAACCAGGTTATAGAAGAAAGTTTGGGACACATTGTTATCCATATTTCGCTCTCAAGCTAAATATTGGATCAAACCATGACCCCGCATAGAAGGAACCTAAGAAAACTCATTCAAATCCTACAAATTGGTTGTAAAAAGATTCAACAATGAAGTGACAGAGGCCAAGAGAGATCAAAGGATCATGTACAAAAGAAAACGACTCTGTCGGGCCGTTTCTACATCTTAAATCCATTCTCCAAGTTACAGGCCTGCAGAGGCTGCCAAGTGTCTCAATGGCACTGATTCAAGGGTCAAATAGAGAAAAGGTTCCCAAGCAAGCGCTAGATTGACGCGTGTCCCAGGGGAAGGCAGGGCATCGGGAAAAGTTAGTTTTTCACCCTTTTCCCCAAAAGGAGTAAAAGTTGTAAAATGGCCCGTGACTCCACCAAGGAAAAAGTCAACATATAGACCCAAGTCAAAGCCAAGGTGGGGAGTTGGGGAAAAAATTGAAAGTTTTCCTTTTGTCTAAAAGGCATAAAAGCAAAGATGGAAGCGCATTTCCTAGCCAACCAAAAGGAGCCACGTGTCCATGTGGAGCTTCGGGGCCACGGAGTTTTTTGGATTTTGTAATTTTCACGAAAAAGGAGAAAAGTTAAGTTCTAGCCCGCATACCCAATTTTTGTCCAATCATACCATGATTCCCAATCAAAAGGGGGACCCATTTTTCAAATTGTTTTCCCACCCATTTGTACAAAATCAATGCAAAACTTCAAAGGGGCATATCTTTCGACTCAGGGCTCGAAATATAGCAAATTTGACACCGTTGGAAGTGTCTCAACATCCTCTATGCCATGAAAGGATTAAAAATTAAAAATTTTTTAGGCCTTGGTACATAAATGAAGAAAATTCCTCCAGCCATTAACGTAGAATCCAATCTCTTCAACTACCAGATCTGATTCGATTCGATTTCTTTGGAACCCAGAATGCACATATATTGTGGCTAGATTTGAAGGCATTGATATTCAATGGTTGAGATTTCAAGGTAGGATTCAATGCATATCTCATGGTGGTTGGAGTAGGATGCGACTTTTCCCTCTTCTCTCTCTTTTCCTTCTATATATATTATAACACTTCTCGTTTGAAGAAGAGAGACATTCTAGGCATAGAGAAACTCTATCAAATTTGTTTATCGACACCATTTTTGAGCAGCAAACCTTCTCCCATGCTTAGAAAATGTATTTGTGCCTCTATTCCAGAAATGTAATGGTCTGTGCACCTTCTAGAGCAATAAAAAACGTGTTTTTGTGGTGTTCTTCAACCCTTTGCATCATTTTGTTGTTTTTCTGTGCCTCTCCCTTTTAGTCTTAGTTTTTTGTGTATGTATTTCACATTTGTAGGTGTAGGATGTTTTGTTTCATGGAGTTTAATGGGATGATTTGCATAATTGGGCCATGTCACTTCGTCACGACCTCCCTCATCTCCATTTTTCTATTTTTTCTCCCTCAACAGAATATCTCGCTTCCTTTCTCTGGTGTATCACCACTTTAGTGTAGGCTCTTTTTTCCTCTTTCTCTCTCTCATTGGTTCCTTGGAATGGTTAGATTAGGTTAGATTTAGTTTTCTTGCACTGGAGTAGCTCATGGCAGGTAGTTTAGGAACAAGAACCAGCTTTCTTTGGAGAGCTTTCCCACTTTTGCAAGGTCCCACACCTTGGGGAAAGTTTAATGTTATGCAATCACACCAAATGATTCCATCCTTAGAAAAGCATATCCATAACTCATTTGGGGGTGCTGTGATTTCGCACTAACACAAACCTTCAAACAAATTTGATCTTCCCAAGAAGCTTTGAAGAGCCTTCTTGTGACTTGGCTTGCTTTTATTACTTCAACTCTTTCGGATCAATTGCATAGACCCTCCTTAGACATAATGTGGCCTAAAATCCTACCCTCATGGGCGAATATGCATTTTTTAGGGTTTAAAGATACCCCAAATCTCCTGCACATCTTTGAAACACTTGCCTCAGGTGAAAAAGGTGGTCTATTGCATTCTTAGAGAACACAATGATGTCATCCAGGTAGATCAACACTATCTTGTTGATTATCCCTTTGAATGCCATATCCTTGGCTCTTTGGAAAGTAGCACCAGCGTTGGATAGTCCAAATGGCATTTTTTTGTATGCATAGGTGCCCCATTTGGTGGTGAAAGTAGTTTTGAATTGATCATCTTCTTTCACCATGATCTGATTGTATCTTGAGTAGCCATCTAAGAGAGAAAATATCTCTAACCCAGACACCACTTGCAAGATTTATTCCATTAAAGGGAGTGGGTAGTGATCTTTGAGGAGGCTCTGTTCAAATCCCTGAAGTCAACACACAACCTAATTTCTCCATTTTTCTTTCTGACTGGGACCAAATTTACAACCCAACTTGAATGCTTGATTAGGAATATGATACTTGCCTCTATTAGTTTGTTCAACTCCTTCTTCATCAGAGGCTCAATATGTGGGTTGACTAGTCTCTACTTCTTCCTGATAGGCTGAGCAATTTGGGTCCAATTCAATTGTGTGTTGTGCTAGTTTTGGATTAAAACCCCTTAGGTCTTCATAACTCCAAGAAAACACATCAGGGAACTCTTGGAAAAGTTGTATGAATTCATACCTTTCCTGCTCGGTGGCCACCTTTCCAATTTGAAGTGTTTTTCCTTCTCCAACTAGGATTGACTCTGAATCCTCTCCTTTGATTTGTATGTTGGATTTCTCCTTTCTGAATTGATCATTAGGATTGAAAATAGATTCCAGTGTTACTAAGCCTTTGGGAAGCTTGTTTGTATGTAGTTGTACTATTTGATTCCTATATTGCTACTCTAGTCTTCTCTGGTTTCTAGTTGAGAATTCAGCTTCTTCTTATAGAAAGTTAATGATCTGCTGATCATTCTCAAACACCTACCAACATGTATTATTATCTAGTATTGTTGGCCTCACAATGGCATGGATATGTGAATGTTTTATGTCCCTTTTAATGTTTTCCAACCACATCAAACGTTACTCCAACTCTGCAAGTCTATTAGTAGCTTCATTTTTTTCCTAGGTATGGACACAATGTTGAAGGCCTCAAAATCCTTCATGAGATCCCATACCCTATTCTTATAGTTCTTGAGTAGGTCATTTTTGACATCATTTAGTCCTCTGACTTGATTGGCAACTAGTTCACTATCACCAAACACTTGTAAATTCTTGATTCCTAGCTTTCTTGCCCAATGAAGACCTTGGACTAAAGCCTCATATTCAACAGTATTATTTGAACAAGAAAACTGGAATCTAAAGGCTGCATAATATTTCATACCTCTGGGAGACACAATCATAGCTCCTCCTCCAGCTCCTTATCTACTCCTTGAACCATCAAAGAATAATTTCCATACCTCATTGTCATCTTTATGTTTTGGCTTGATTAAGGTAGGAAGAGGGTGATTTTCTTCATGTAGAAGGTAGACACCCAACTCAGATTCTTCCATTTCTTTATAGGGGTAAAAATCATGTCTTTTTTGGCCCACTCATCTAGATTCAAGTCTGGGATACATTCCAACTTGGTATTTGCTTCATTAGTGCTTAGGAGGTCTTCTTGATCAAAAGTTGAGCAGTTGGCATTAATTGGGCTAGGCACATAAGTTTCAATATGATAGTCTACAATGGGTTCAGATCTGATTGTGGCCTTTTCCCCATATCTTGTCCTAAAGAGCATATGTGACTAGTCAAGACAGGTAGCCTCCAATTTTGGTAGTGAAGTCCCTAGACAGACACAAAGCAAAATGTGGTGGCAAATCTATGATGGACACATTTTTGCAAGATAATCACATTGGGGCAGGCATGTAGGGTGAGGCTCAGATATTTGATGATTCCCACAGTGGTCATTGTTGTCCCATCTAATTGGACTACTCCTCTAGAGATAACCTCATATTGGAGACCCAACTGGTCGGCTATTTGTTTGGGCATCACATAACTACTAGCCCCAGAATCAATCATACAATTGTGCACTAATTTGTCTCCAATAATTAATGAGACATAGAATGGAGGGGGTCTCAAGTTCTTACCTTGTTGTTCTCCTTGGTTCTTCTCAAGTTGAACTACATTGGCGAGCACTCTCTCTTGCTAATTAGGGGTTGATTTGAACTTGACCAATTCTACATGGCAGTTTGCAATAGATCCCTCTGCACTAGAATGGACAATGACTCCCATAGTGAAATGTTCACACTTTTCCTCTTCATATGTTCAATGATATTGAATGAGATCTCTTTCTACTACGCTTTCCCAGACACATTTCTTTCTTACACATGGGTTATTACAACTGATTCGACTAGATTTGGGAGGTGGCTTGGATTGGTTCTGCATGTTGGGAGTCACTCTTGGAACACCAAGACCTTGTGGAGTGATGGAAGGTTGAGGGTCACCTGAGTTCAATGGTTGGCCTTCTCCAATACTTCTCTTTTTGGACCGTGTGTTGGCAGCCACACTTTGAACAAGGGATTGATTCATCCCATGAAGTCTTCAACCTACCAATTGACAAGCATGGTCTCTCCTAGAGGTTCATTTTGTTGAGCTCCTTGTTGCTGATCTCCCTCTTGGCTAGGTTCTTGTGGCAACATACTAGTTTGCACCATCAAATCCTGATTCAGAGCACCATTAAAACACATGGATTGGTTATGTGGCTAACTGCATGGAAAACACCAATCATATTCTGTGCCATATTGTTCTGTGCAGGGACCAATGCCTTTGATGTTGAGGTTGTATTTGGATCATAAGACCTAAAAGGTCTAGCAACTTGAGGTTGTCCTTGATTTTGATTCTGATTTGTAGTCTGAGGTGGTGGCCTATTCTACTGGTATTGGGGTCTAGCTTGATATTGAGCCTGAGGCTGATATGGCCTGAGCTCTGTGCTTGCTACCTTTTGATGGTCACTAGTTCATTTCCTAGGTTTTGTAGTTGCTTCATCACTTCTTAAAGCTCTTTAGAGGTGTTAGATGATGAAGTGGAAGCTTCAGCTAAACTTTGGCTCCTTGGGGGTGGGTATAGGAGCTAATGTAGGCGTTTGACTAGTATCTAGGTTTCCTAACTCAGGGTATAGAGGCATGGATGGCTAGGAGCAATCTTACCAGCTTGAATCAAATGGTTCTCGGCCTATGGAAAGGCTATAGGATGCTGTAATGTAGTGCCCCCATTGACTGGATCATCAGAGAAATATCAAAATTTAAAGCCCTGAGAAAGTATAAGAAGGCACCCTCATTAGTGGGCTTTACTGCTGGTGGAATCCTATCCCAGGTCCGTTGGAATCTGAGGTTGAAGTCTGTCAGCTGCTCATTCAGGGCTCTTTTGATAGTTGTTAGTTGCTCCAACAAAGATAAATTATCACCCTTCTCTCCAAACTAGTTGTGGAGGGTTGTGCATAGCTGATTCCAATTTTGGATAGAGCCTGCCTCAAGACTTTTGAACCATTATGAAGCCTTTCCTTTGAGTGAAGAGGTGAGAAGCTTGATGGTAATGTCCATCTCATGAATCTCATGGATTATACAAACATTGGCAATATCTTGGACATGATCACCGGGGAAGTTTGGTTTTCCCTAGTGAAATATGGGATACTCTTTAATGCTGCAATAGGGACTAGATTTTGTGCATTCAGGGTAAGTGGACTACTACCAGTGAAGTTAACATAAGGATTTGGCTGAGCCATTCTGATCAGTCTGAGTACTCCTCTTGGTTGAATGAATGGTCTACCAGGAGGAGGTGTTGATAAAGCTCTGATTGGTGGAGATGGAGACCTCTGAACTCTTCTTCCTCTCCTTTCTCTACTTGGGGATAGATGCAAGTATTCAAATATACCTTCTTTCCTTGCTCTAGACCGGGTGAGATTCATGAATCTTCCAAGCTTGGGCTACACTGAAACCCGAGTAGATTTGTTTCTTTTAGAGTCATTAGATGTATAATTTTAAGGCTTTTAAAGGCCGAATCATAGCAAGTGTACATCAATTCCTAATTTAATAAGATAGAGACTTCTTAGTCCCACCAAGTGTGCCAAAACTATTGGTAGTGCAAAATCACAACACCCCAAACTGAGCTCTAAAATATCTACTTTTATAAGGCAGACTCATTTGGTGTGATTGCATAGCATTGAAATTTCCCCAAGGTGTGGGACCTTGCAAAAATGGGAAAGCTCTCTAGATTAAAGGTTGATTCCATATTCCTCTACTCAAGTGCATACGTGAGGATTTACAGAGGATCTATTTCTTATACCTAGTCTAAACTTGTCAAGGGGACAGGGATAAAAGAACATAGGAAATAAGAAATAACTAAACTAGCGGGGATGCACCAAAGGAATGATGAACACTTAGTTTACCTTCGACACAAACCAATAAAATGCATACAATAAACAAGCATAGATAGAAAAATTTGTAATGAGAGACCAGATAGAAGCAAAAAAAAACAAGAAGGATCTAAAATCGATCACATAACGTATTTTATTGCTCTATAGATTGATACAGTTCATTACAGAATAGTTGAAAGGCGGAAACGTATTACAATTTTAATGGAAGGCCTGAGCCCCACAAATCCTTTGCTAGAAGGAGAAGGGAGCCTACAAAACTAAGAATATCCAACCCTTTACAATGAATCCTGCTCCTGTCTTTATAGATTCATCCTGAGAGAAGAAGGAGAAAGAGAAGCGGGAAAAATAGGTTACAGCTCAACCACCGTTGTTAATGCCTCTGATGAAATCTACCCCCAAATCTATCTTTACTACATCGATCCTTGGTTCGGCATCTTGGAGGGAGAGGAAACAATGGAAATAGATTGAATCCGATCTGGTTGTTGAGACTGGTGGATCCTGCATTGAAATCTTGAAGACATTTTCCTCCATTTCCTTTACCTAACCTCCTCAAAAATAAAGTCTCAGACCTCCATTGTGTGGGCGAGGCCGAGATCTTTCCAATGGTGTAAGATTTGCAATATTTTGAGCCCTGAGTCGAAAGATATGCCCCTTCAAATTTTGTATTAAATTTGTACAAGTGGGTGGGAAAACCATTTTGAAAAATAGGCCCCTCTTTAATATGGGACACGTGGCAATCTTTGGTTGGCTGGGGAGATGCACTCCACCTTTTTCCTTTATGCCTTATGAACGAAAGGCAAACTTTCACCTTTTTCGCCGACTCCCCACCTTGGCTTTGACTTGGGTCTAAGTGTTGACTTTTTCCTCGGTGGAGTTGCGGGCCATTTTGCAACTTTTACTCCCTTTTGAGGTAATAAGGGGTGAAAATCAACTTTTCCCCATTGCTCACTTTCCCCTGGGACACGTGTCACTCTGGCACTCGCTCGGGAACCTTTTCTCCATTTTACCCTTGAAACAACACCCTTAAGACACTTGGTAGCCTCTATCACTCTGCTTATGCGTTGACTATTCAACTAACCTTGCCCCCTTTGAGGTACACGTGGAGGCACCACGCTTGTTTACAAACCCGACCCAAAGTTTCCTTTGGAGGAGCATTGAGTTGACACTTGTCGGCCTCCACTACTCTGTGGAATTTTCAATGGTTCCTCTCATTTTTAGGCTTTGGGCTACGTGGCGAGCTCACACTCATTTGGGTCTCCACCTTTGGATCAACTCTGAGAGAAGCGTCGTTAGGACACGTGGTCTCTTCCACTGCCTCCTCCATACTTAGTTGTTTTTGGGCCTTTCTTAAACCGTTTCAAGCCCGAGGACGTCGAATCTTCGTCATTCTTCTTTCTTCTTGCTTTTGGCTCCTTTGTAGCATCTTCCTTGCTTGTCCAACCCTACTATTTGATGGTTCTGCCTACATGTAACTTGGAGAATGGATTTAAAGCATAGAGACGGCTGACAGAGTCACTTTTTTCTGTATAGGATCCTTTGCTCTTTCTTCATCTCCGCCACTTTGTTGTTGAATCTTTTTTTGCAACCAATTACAGGATTTGAATGTGTTTTCTCATGTTCCTTCTATGCGGGGTCATGATTCAATCCAATATTCAGCTCGGGGTGAAATATGAATAACGGTAATAATAACTGGATTACTATAATAGATCCATGTGTGCATCAGTATAGAATTCCATTATTGTAAGGAGCTTTTGTGTTTATTAATAGATGGGAGTTATTGGTTGAATCTAAGTGTCATTCCTATGTGTAATTGAGTAATGCATGTTCTTGTTTCAATCATGATTTTTTTTAAGTTTGTTCTTTCATAGATATGAATATGGCATGCATTGTAGAATGATGGATTAGTTATAGATCTATATGTTTTTTCCTTCGTCGCGCTAACATCCTGCTACAACAACCTTAAGGAGGGACTGGTACCTTTGCATGCTTCGTTTGAGTGCTCGGTCTAGGGTGAGTGATGTGCTAGTGTGTCTAGGGTGTTATCTAGGAAAGTTTAGGTTGCATCATTAAATGTCGGAGCTTATGGTGAGTTAGAAACTTCTTTTGTTTTGACATTTATTAAAAGTTTAGACTCCCACAGGATTCACCAATTATAGTTTGGTGTGATAACAAAAGTGTAATTTATATTTCTCACAACCATGTGACCACCAATGCACCAAGAATATTGAGGTTCACATGCACTTTATTCATCAAAGCATATTCAAGATAGAGTTATTTTATTTGAGTATATTCTAACTCACTAGCAAGTTGTCGACATCTTTACAAAGCCTTTTCATCACCTCGGTACCTTGAGTTGTATGTAATGCTTTGGGTTTCATAATTTTCCTTAGGGGTGTTCATGAGGACATCTTGCTTATTCTTTATCATTCTTCTAACACAATTTTCTTTCCTAGTTTTGGTTCAATATTTCTTCATGGATATATTGTATATGATTTGTTGATCGAGCCTTGTTGTTTGGACTCTTATTGTAGATATGCCACTTTTTTTTGCCCCTAGCTTCACTTGGTAGGGTGTTGGAGTAGGTTTTTAACTTAAATCATATTAACTAAGTACTTTATCTACCTTCTATTTTAGTTATCCTCACCCACTTATGTATAGATATTTATTTTATCTTATTTATATATTAGGAGATATTATCTAGTTGTTAGGTATAGTTGTTTCCTTAATCTATGGTCTTGATTAGTTTTTTATTTTCTAGTTCTTTTCTTGATCTATGGTCTTGAATAGATATATTTTTTCTAGTTCTTTCCTTGATTTATGGTTTGATCTATGGCTTTGACTAGTTATTATATTGATCTTCCTTTCTTATATAAGCAAGGCCCATTCTCATTATACTACATAGAGTTCCATGAGATATAATATAGGATATTGTTATTGTTTTTTTTGCAAATATTTTTTTGAAGTTATTTTGTCAAATTTATTTCAACATATTGAATGTGATGATCTTTTAGCATATGAGATCTTTATATCTTGGAAAAATATTCTCATCGTTCCTTTTAGATTATTTATAAAAGAAATGCCAACCCGAGAAAGAGTAAAAGAGCTAATGAAGAATATGTAATTGAAAGAACTTTATTAGGACATGTTGGTCCAAGACCATACAAGTCATCCAAACCAAATATAATATCCTAACCATATTGCACAACCTTGACAAAGTAGGAAAACATGCAATCTAAAGTTTACAACTTGTTATTTAATATTTAACTATGGATTTTATGCATTGTGTTATCATAATTTGATGACATGTTAGTGTGCAAGGATAAACAAACTAAACAAGAGACCTTAGAATGTACTAAACGAGAATAAAAATATTATGTTTATTTTAGCAAGAATGCATTATAAAATCTATAAGTGTCAAAGAGTGAATCTCCAAATTTTGATGTCTTCATTTCCTTCCTTAAGTATGAGATGAATTTACATGTTTAGAGGAAAAATACCTAAATGTGTAATAAACATTTATCTTAGCTTAGAGTTTGTTTTATAATATCCTATTGTGCTTGGTATTGGAAGAATCCAAGATGAAACCTATAACAAAGAGTGTAGTCAACGCCTAAGATAAAGAATTTAAATTTAACTCAAATGTAAAGTTTAATATGAAATATTTGTATTTACATAAGAATATAATGAAAGAGATGTAAACAAGGAAGGAATACACTTTTTTCCTTTGGAAGAAGAGTTTTTTGTGTTTTGTTTGTGCTTAGATATCTACTTTATGAATTTTTTGAAGGTTTGGGGATGATCATTCCCTAGTTATTTCAAGGAAAAACCAAATTATTAGGTGCATACAACCAAACATGTAACGTTGAGAAGAAAAGAAGAAGAAATGATGTGCAAAAACACCTCGCTAAGAAAGAAGAATGGGTATTAAATTTATTCAACAAATTTTCTATCTTCTCCTTTGAGTACAAGATGAAAGGAAAGTCTATCTACGTAGAAATTAGCTAATTTTATACCTTTCATAAGCCCATAAACCATACCACTATAAACAGTTCTAGGCCTAATTTTGTAAAGTAGGAAACACATTAGAAAGTGGGAAAACGTAGGATTTGGAGTTTCATCTTGCAGATTTGTTCCACTATCAAGCACATTCTAGCCACCGTGCTACCTCCTTTGCTTGATAATTGTTCTAGCACACCACGTGGGACAATGTAGAAGTTAGACTTTCATCTTTTAGAGGTGTTCCATTTCAAGAAAATCATTAGTTGGAGTGCGGACCCAAAAATTTGCAAAAAACTTTATTTCAACAAGTAGGTGTGTTCTTGTTGGAATTTCAGATTTTGGAAGCATATAAAACACATCTGGTGACTTCATCTAGTCAAAAACCCATTATCTAAAGTTGTAGACCTTTCTTCCATCCATTCCCACCCATTGTTTTTCTATCCCTTCCATTTTCCACTATTTTATGAATTTGTGCAATCATGGCTTCATTCCCACAATGGAATTCACATTTGCAGCATTTTCGTACAATCCATACTCTCCTCCAAACATGCAAAATTCATTCTCAGGTTATTATCAACCTCCTCCAGACCCATGTTATGAAGAAAATAAACAATGGGCATACTCACAAGAGCAATTTTGATATCGGTTTGGGTACGTGCCATACTATACTATATAGTTGTGGAAGAGCAAGAGTATGTCAATTATGGGGGATATCTTACACCCGAGAATGTGGAGTTGCAGCTGAAGATAGACAAATTGGAGGCAGGTATGATGTAGGCCTGGGCTACAAATCAAGAAAAAGCATTCAAGATTGGATTTAGGGTCCCTTGTCCATGGGAAGGCCCTAGTCCAAGCTATTTCAGCCCATAAGAGAAACTCAGTTACATCATTGAGATGTTGCCCCAACTTGAAGAATGGGTTAAGGATGTTGAATATTTTGCAGGTCAATGGGAAAATTCAGCATTTCTGCCCCACAACCCTCTTCCCATTCCCCAAGCAACACCATCTTGTCCTGAGTTTCAATTTCCAAGTTTCTCACCTGCTTCCCCCATTTTGGAATTCACTTCTCCATCTTCTAGTCTTCCATCTTATCTTAGTTCTTCTACCCTTTTCATCTCCAAGCAGTCATCCCCTCCTCAGAAACAAGAAGTTATACCTCCTCCACCACCACAAGAAATTGCAAAACTGGTTGTAACTCAACCCAACCCTCCTCTTGTTGTCTCAAGTTCACCTTGGGATGAAAATGGTCAAAAAAAAATCCAACGGAAACAAGAAGAAGAGTCGAGTCAAGAAGAAATGATTGAGAATCTGAAAAGATGGGCTCTTAGGTTTGGTATTGAAAATATGCCCTTGATGGTGAGGTCAAAAGAGGAGGCCAAAGTTGAAGAGAAATTGGTGGCTAAGACCGAGATTGCGGTAGTAGTAGAACAAGAACAAGTTGATGAAGATTAATAGTCCATTTTCTCTTAATGCGGTGTCTATGTTGGAACTTTATTTACGAGATATTACTAATCGATTCAAGATGTAGAATCATTCAAGGAGGAAGGAAAAGAATTAGCTCCAAGTCCCATTGAAGAGGAGCACATGGAGGAAAACAAATCAGGTTTAGAGGTTCTGGATGAAGAAGATATCATTGAAAGCTTCTTGCTTTCTTTCATTGAATCTGATGTTGTTGATGAGCCTGCCATGGAGGAGGAGGAAGATGATGACACCATTGCCACACCAGTCATCAAGGCAGAAGATCAACTTCTTGTAGGAGCAATACAAATCACAAATCAGCATACAAGCACCCCCTTTCTTAGGAAGATCTAGGAAAGGAATCAATTTTGAAGTTAAATTATAGAGTGGTAAGTGGGTACATTTGAAGAACCAAATCATGCCCTATCGGATACCTAGCTTTATTGGAGCCAAAAGATAAGCCACAACCAGTCATGCTTACTTCTAAGCATGAGGGAAAACCTCAAAGTGCCAAGGATCAACAACAATGCTTCTTGGAGCCAAGTGAGTAGCAGATTAAAGAATTATTTGTTTTGTTTCTTGATAGCTTGATGGAGGAGTGGAGAAACAATTTGCAGGCAATCTTCCACTCCTAATCTCCATTTTACCTAGTACCAAATCATCCAAATGGCTGCAAGAAGTTATAAGAAAGGGTAGCTACTTTGCATTGCAGCTTCGGGTTTTGTTTGAAGTTGTCCATTTCTTTGGATAGTGTAGGAGTAGGAGATAGATTTGTTTTAAGAAAAACAATTCTTGTGCACACTCTACATATCTTATTTGAGACATGTATGATTTGTCTCTTTTTTACATAGATTTGTTTTTTTGCTCCAAGAAGTACAATATATCTTACCTCCGGTTATTATAGCGAGGAGATCCATAGTTGCTTGTAGTAGTTGCAAAATTTCAAATCAAACAAATGCAGAGCAACTAAAATAAGTTAAGGAGTAAAACTTGATGACTCTCCTCAAGAATGGCCACAATAAGCCTCTACACCCTTACAAGTAATCAAAGATTAACCAACAACCCAATTCAGGATCAAATCCATCATTCATCCTAAAAGATCGCGATTGCGAGAATGAGTGAAATTCAAGTTTGAAAACAATTTTCTACTCTCACAAAAAAATCAAAGATTTTTATGAAAATGTAAAGATGGGCAGCAGCTACGAAGGTAAACATTGGCACTCCAAGTGTTCCAGAGGGTCAAGATTTTCAAATTTTAGATTAGCTAATGATGGTAATTCGAGACTTCATGCCCAATGGAAAGATACATGCAGCTGGTCATGCTCCATTTAGCAAGCTTATGGCCCCGTGAGTCGCCAAAAGTTATCCAATTTCACTACCCGGTGAAATTAGGTAATAAGTAGCTTATTGTGATAATTAATTAAAGGATCCACTTGGTAAGGGATTACAAGCCTGAAATTTATCTAATAGGATCTCGATTCTGCATAAAACTCCCAAAGATAAGGATTACCAAAACACATAGTTTTTAAGGATTACATTTTGGGTTAGGAAAGAGCTATCCATGGAGACCAAGCTCGGTGATTTGTTTGAAGTAATGGAACCAAGCTACATATTTCTATGAAGGCCAATTTGTTTAGATGAATATGTACTCAAGTTCAAGATCGAGCTACCCCCTTAAGTGAACAATCTGTTTCAAGAAATGGGAGCTATTCAAGTTATACATAGATCTCATTCATAGTGGCTGAGTCATTCAAGCATGTACCGAGCAACATAGCATGTGGTGAGTTGTTTTTACCTCGATGTGTTAGTGAGTCATATATTAACCATGCTCATTTAACATTGTCTTGGTAATACTGTTTATTTGTTTGTATTACAAGTCAAGCTAATAACCCCTCATGTGAGCTATTTTCACTACACGGGACATTCCTCTGATGGATTGAGTTAAATGAGGTGTTCGGTCTGGTTTATTACGAAGAAAATTGAGTTTCTTGTGCCAATTTTGGGTGAGTTTTCCTCATTCATGACTGAGCTATATCATGGAGGTACCAAGTCTATAGATCCAAGTTTGAGGGGCCATCAAGCCCAAGTAATAGCTCGGCCACACTAACTGGAGTCTTTCCGGCGCACCTAGCGACATGTGACTTAGAGTAGAACATGGAGCTCCTCAAATTATTCCAAGAGAGCCATGTACTGAGTTATTGTGGGAGTATCATCATTTCAAGAAATAAGGGACATTGAAATGAAGGACCAAGCCACGCGGAAGAATTAAACTACAGGCTCTACGGGGTGAGCTCATCTCAAGGGTAAGCACTGAGCCATTGTATGAGCTACCATGTTGAGAAAACATGGAAGATAAGAGCATCGTAGATGAATAGTGGACTGGAATAATGAAGGAGTGTAGAGTGACTCGACAAGCCAATCCTAAGCCGGTGGAAAGTCGTATGGTGGGCCCATGTGGGAAAAGGAGGTAGAGGCTGAGGGATCGCCATGTGGGTCCTCGGAGAAATTTCAAGAAAATAAAAAGTACTAAGACCCTAGAATTGTGCAAGGCCTCGATGTGGAGCTCGGCATGGTATAATGAAGAGATCACCGCTTGAAGGGTTTTTCCAAATGAACAAGTTGACACATGACCGAGGTGCAAACAAATGTTAGGATCACTAAAAAAAAAGAGGAGATCAGTGAATGGAGTGGTACTAAATTGTATACAAGAGCTTATCGACACATATGAAGAGTCATGTGTAGCACACCTACAAAGAAGATGAGGTAGGGCGGTGGATAGAAGTCACCAATGTAGAAAATGTGGCACCAAGCAAAGCAAAGGAAGGTCGAATTGGATAGAGAGTGGTCGAGCTGGAAAACACCAAGCGTAGGAGTCTATAAAAATCCCACCCAAGTAGAACCAAAGGAAAACTTGGCACTTGATAAGTGGCTCGACGATGTGGAGAAGTGCTAGCTCGCCAAGTTGGCCGAGCTAGCCATTATTCTAAAACACCAAAACAATAAAAGCACAAGTCTCCCAAAGTATAAACATGATCAAATAAACTAGGTGCCCTATCGATTAAATGAAAAATCATGCCCAAATCATTTTAAATATATGAAAAAACCCTTGGGGAGAGAAATTTTTGTTTTCCCATCTAAATTTTAATTATTTTCCCCTTATATTGCAAGCAAGCTGTGAAAACCAAAAAAGTTGCATGTGCTCGAAATCCATAACTAGAGCAATTCTTGATGGATTTTTACAAGATTTGTCTCATTGGAATCATGGATTTGAGACCAATGCATAGAAACCAATAAATTAATACATTAATGAATATTTGAGGGTGTATTTTATATAAAAATATCCCAGTTCAAAGAGACAGGTTGACAAGTGGTTACAAGTGTAATTAATGAGTATGGCCATCATTTTCTCCAACTATAGGTTATGGGACAACATGGGAGATTTTGCAAATCAATTTCCATAATTTCACATCATTTATTGCAACTTATACATGGTTGGAAAAAGTAGTTTTGGGATTTCATTCTCTCCCTCTTCTCATTCTATAAATTGTTATCTAGGGTTGATTCCGGGGAGAGTTGGTCATTTTCTCCTACCCCCTCTCTCTTTCTTCTCTACTAAGGGTTAAATGTGGAGCTTAAGCCTCCTTCCCAGATTTGTAATGGAATTTTCTTGCCTCTTTCCCACTAATGATGTACTATGTAAATTCATGGAGAAATAAACTATGTTCTTGTGATGCATTGTGTCCATCCTTCACATATTTTTTTCTTTACTTGCCTCTCTTCATTGCAGGGTATATTGTGCATATTCTGATGTTTATTGCAGTTTGTGGGAGTTGTGTTTAATGGGTATGAAATGGTGTTCTGTGTGAATCTATCTCTAGTTTGTGGTGCATCTTGTCCACCCTCTCCTTTGCTCACCTCTCTCCATTTCAGGCAGATGGATACTGGGCTAACAACCTCCTTTTCTGGTGTATCACCGCTTTTAGAATAGGTTTTATTTTCATGCATTCTCTCTCCCTAGTCCCTTAAGATTATAATAGGATTAGGATTAGTTTGTTTTCCTACATTAGGTGTAGATTATGGAAGGTAGTTTAGGAGTAAGAACCAACTTTCTCTGGAGGTTCATCTCAAGCCCACAAGTCCCACATCTTGAGAGATGATCCAATGTTACAAAAATTACACCAAATTACCCATCCACATTTTAGGCCATTCGGGGGTGTTGTAATTTAGTGATAATAGTTCTGGAACACTCGTGGGATAACTAAGGATTCAAAGTTTCATCTTGCAGTGTTGTTCCACTATCAAGCACATTCCACCACCGTGTCTTACTTCCATTGCTTGATAACATTTTGGCACACCCAAAGTGGTAAAATGTAGAAGTTAGAATTTCATCTTTCATAGGTGTTATATTTCAAGCAAATCATTATCTGGAGTGTAGATTCAAATATTTGGAGCAGACTTTATTTCAACAAGTAGGTGTGTTCTTGTTGTAATTTTAGCTTTTGGAAGCATATAAAACACATCTAGTGACTTTGTCTAGTCAACAACCCATTCTCTGAAGTTGCAGACCTTTCTTCCATCCATCCATTCCCACCCATTTTATTTCCATCCCTTCCAATTTCCCCAATTATATGAAGTTGTGCAATCATGGCTTCATTCCCATAGTGGAATTCACATTTGTAGTAGTTGTCATACAATCCATACTTTCTACCAAGCATGTAAAATTCATTCTACGTTTATTATCAACCTCCTCCAAGCCCATGTTATGAAGAAAATCAGCCATGGTCATACTCACAAGAGTAATCTATAGATCGGTTTATGTAGACACCAAACTATGCAGTTGTGGAAGAGAAAGATTATGTCATTTATGGGGATATATTACACCCAAGAATGTGAATTTGCAGCTGAAGATAGACAAATTGGAGGTAGGTATGATCAGAGAAATCATGTTCAAATCCTACAATCAAGAAATAGAGGGACTCTACAATGGAGTGGCGGGGCCTGCGAAAAGATCAAATGACCCCGTGCAAGAAGAAATTCAAGAAACGGCTCCGTCGAATGAACCCATGCTTCAAATCTAGCAAACAGATTACAGGTGGGCTCTAAAATGGAATAGTAGGGTTGGGGAAGGAGAAGATAGTGTCAAAGAAACTAGAGGCTCAAAGGAGAAGGAATGGAAAAGGTTCAAGTCTTCAAGCTCTGCAAATGGTTCAGAACGAGCCCCAAAAATGACTAAGTATGGAGGAGACAATGGACGCTGCCAAGTGTCCAAATAGCACACCTCCAAAGATTGAATCCAAAAGGGGAGACTCAAACAAGCACCAGGCCCCACGTGTCCCAGGTCCAAAGAGGGGCAAAGTCAATACACTAAAAGTCAAAAGGTGGATAAGGAGGGCCTAAAAAAATACTAAGTATAAAGGTGTTAGTGGAAGCATACCACGTGTCAGCTTGGTGCATCTCCAAAGGTAGATCCAAAAGTGGAGACCCAAATGAGCGCGGGCTCGCCACGTAGTTCAAGTTAAAAAATGGGATAGAGTGGGCCAAAAATTGACTAAGTATAGAGAACTAGTGGATGGTGCCACATGTTGCATCAATGCAAATTTCAAGGCGTGGTCCAAAAGGTGATTCTCAAATGAGCACCAGCTCGCCACATATTTAGGACCCAAAAAAGTAAGAGCGGCCATTGAAAAGTCCAAGAGTCTGTGGAGGCTTCCACATGTGTCAACCCGATGCTCCTTCAAAGGTAAAATCCTGAGTGGGTTTCAAATGAGCGTGGACCCCACGTGTCCCAGTCCAAAAAAAGGGACAGGGTCGGGGTTGAATAGTCAAAGAAGAGATAGGCCAGTGGAGGGTGCCAAGTGTCAGCACAACGCTATTTCAAAAGTAAGAGTTGGGGAAGGTTTCCAAACAAGCACCAAGCCTCCACGTGTCCCCTAGTCAGATGTATGACCCCACCGAGAAAAAGGGACTTGGCCAAAACATGAGGAAACTGAGCAAGCCACGGAAGAAGCCACATGTCATCCCAGTGCAACTCCAAAAGTAGAAAATCCAAAAGTAGTCCCCAAACATGCGCCAACCCTCCACGTGTCCAATTTCAAAAGACCCATTTTGACAAATTGGTTGCCGCCATTTTATATGGACCCGATTCAAATTTCAAATGGGCATATCTTTTGACTCAGTGCTCAAAATCGACAAATTTGGCACCATTGGAAAGATCTCAGGCCTCATCTACACCATGGAGATCTAAAACTTTAATTTTGGAGAGGTTAGGTGGGAAAAAATGAAGAAATGTCTTCATGCCATTAATACAAGATCTATTTTCCCCAACAACCAGATCGGATTCGATCTGATCCGATCCGTCCATTCTTCTCCTCCTTCGAGGCACCGAACAAGTAATTGATGCAGACATGATAGATTTGGGGTGGATTTGTAGGAGGCATTGATGATAGTGGTTGAGCTTTGAACTAGTTTTCCCACTTCTCTCTCCTTCTTCCCTCTGTGTTGAATCTATAAAGGAAGGGTCGGGGCTCATTGTAAAAGGTTGGACATTTTTGTTTTGTGCCCTCCTTCTTCTTTTGTTCACAAAAGGATTTGTGGAGCTTTTCTAACCTCTCCTTCAGGGTTGTAATGCAATTTTTCTTCTTGGCCACTGTAATATACTTGTATCGACTCTGAGAAATAATATATATATGTCTATGGATGTTTCTCGACCCTCTCATGTATTCATTGTTGTCTCTCGATCTCTTATTGCATTTTGGTCATCTATGCATAGTGTTTGTATTACATTTCATGGTCTGTGTTAAATTGCAAAAATGAGTGTCTAACATTCCTTTGGTGCATCACCTCATTAGCTTAGTTTATTTTCTTGCATCTCCTCGACCCTGTCTCCTTGGTAAAATAGAGTAGATTTAGAATAGACCTCTGCAATTTATTTGTATGCACTTAAATAGAGGAATAGGAACCAACCTTAATCTGAGAGAGCTCTCTCAACTCACAAGGTCCCACACTTTGAGAGATGCTCCATGTTGTGCAATCACACTGAAAGTCTCAACCCATCTAGTTGCGGCATTTAGGGGTGTTGTGATTCTGCACTAATAGTTTTGGCATGCCTGGTGGGACAAGAAGTCTTCATTTTTATTGTATAGCAAGATTGATGTGCACTTGTTGCAAGTTCTAGCTTTTAAGAAGCTTTGAAACTACACATCTGGTGACTCCAAAAGGGACAGAATCCACTGGTTTCAGTAGCCCAAGCTTTCCAAGTTCATGAGAAGAATACAAACAAGGTCAAGAACTAGAGAAGAGGGACTATTTGTCTATCTACACTTGTCCCCAGAGACAAAAGGAGAAGGGGAGAAGAGCCCAGAGGTCTCCATCTCCACCAAATAGAACCTTGTCAACACCTCCTCCTAGTAGGCCA